>OU795044.1:21488561-21844640 GCA_917208275.1 Patella pellucida
CATAATTATTGTATACGTATTCCATAAACAATAACAAATATTTAATGTTTGCTTTTGAATCATTTCATTAGCACGAGACCTTGACACATAAGTTTACCTTTAGTTAATTGCTTATCTTAACAACCACATTGTAAACAACGTTGATTTGTCAAAATAAAATAGTTTCTGAAACACATTTCCATAGATTGTTAAGATTTTTCTTTTCGGCGCCAATGAACTTTACGCTTTTGTTTTGCGATCTGTGAGCACCTCGCTTTTATATTATATATGAATGTGTAATTACACTAATTTCAAACGTTGGTTTAGGTTTCATATTTTAATTGGCCTTGTTTGTGGAAGTAGGATAATTAATAATTCGGATAAAACACCAACAAGGACACAGGTAGTATTATAACAGATTAAACTCATCGGGGATTTGTTTTAAAAAAAGAAAATCCGCAAAAAATCCCAACCGAATAAGCAATGGGAGTCCAATTAAATATGGTTACATAATACACATATGAGAGAAAAAAAATGTTAATAGGAAATATAAGGTAAAGGTAATCATATTCGGACTCGCGTACGACACTGGTCGGCAAACGCATGGAAAATGAAAGTTTTTTTTTATTTTACATTATACATAGGCCCTACTGTAATAACGAAACCGAGACACCATATTAATCACACTGATCGACCTACTGTGTAAATTGATAGCGTAATCATGGTATGTATATAATTGGTCCGAGGTTGCCCTATTTAGATTTTTGTTTTATCCAGATAACAGTGTGGTAGATGGTCAGTCAATAGTTTAAGTAGGCCGTATTACGTATAGGTCTAGTATAGATTCCTCCCATGCCAATAGAAATAAATGTTGCCTCCGTCGGAAATATAGTTTTAGGTAAGTGTGATATTATTTCCATAAATATAATATTATATTACTTGAAATATCTGTGTACTGTGATGCTGAAAATCGATCACATCATTGTATTGACCTGTTAATGGTCTAATATTGGGTTAGTGGTCACGGGACGTGGTAACATTATCATTATAAAAAGAATGGCCGTGGGCGTTTCGGTTCAGTAGTTTTGCATACACTGTATGCCATACAGTGGCATCTTCTGATCAGTGCATGGTGTTTCTTTTAAAACATTAAATATTGGAAGAAAGTGTTAGAAACATTTTGTTTTTAGCGTGTTATCTGGCGTGGGTGATAATTTTGACAGGTATGTAAACAAAGCGAATTTTTGACAGTTATATAAATAAAGCGAAACTAGTAAGCACGACGAATGATTGGTTTACTTTACCCGTGACCTTGACTTTTGTGTTCAGCATGGTGGGGATTACTGAACATCAGAAATTGTTGATCGGAGAAAACCGTTAGACTATTTACCGCTCACGTTGAAAATGGTGAGCTATGATTTATTTAATATGGTGCTAGATGTTTCGAATTTTCTATTGCCGGTATTTTGATCAAGATCCGTATTATACCGTGGTTAAAATTATCGAAAATATGTTGATCGAATTTTCAGAATGTGTGCTACTGTGTATCGACAGTACGGTTTATCATTTCACAATCATGTATCGTGCATTCAATGTTGTTGTTAATTCGTTCAATGGTCCTAGTGATATCAATTAAGAGGTGTGTGTGTGGGGGGGGGGGTACTTATGTTGATCAGGGGTAGGCCTATTATCGACTTAAATTCTATTGTTATAATTGGATCAAAAATAAAAAGCTCAACACTACAGTAGTAGGCCTATGTACGTAACTGATCATAAATTTTCAGGTCTTACGGACAAAGGACATCATGATCTTGATTCGATCAGTATGAGTAAGACCTATAGTTATGTTGTTGATTTTTACCGGTACTGACAGTGATTAAATTTGCCAATTCATCCTCACACCTGTGTAATGAGAGGGGAATTTAGCATGGATAGCAGCATTTAAATGCCAACTGTTCATGAGGTTCTTTTTGCATGCACCGGTTTATCCTACTACACTACAAGTACAGTGCCAGAGTGGACTTGGATCTTTGCACCATCCAAAGGACTAGTCAGTACTTTCCTTGTCTTTAAATCTTACAGATTATATACATGTACCTCTTGCTATTCTGCTACTGAGACTGGCAAATCAATTTCTGTACAGTAACAGTGATATAGCATGAAAGTTAGTTTGATTATTGATAACAATTTGCTAAAAATAAGAGATAAATAAAAGCTTATTTTAAAATGTGACAAGATAACAATTGTCTCGTACATATGTACTACGTAGCTTTTACAAGTTCACATTGTTTATACAATTTTCTTAATCTTAATACACTATAATTATGTATCATTTCTGTGAAATGTGCCTCTTTAACTATTTGATTATTGACATTAAAAAAAATGTACAAGTAGCCTAGTCCTACCTGATCGACTATGCCCGTCTTCAATTGGCCCAGGTTAGGTGCTTAAGCGTAGGACGTTAAACCCCATTTCATTCATTCATTCATTATATTACCAGGTTAAGTTGACGATGCAATCGTTCATACTGTATAACAATGTTGTGTACTTGTAATAAATCTTTTCTTGTAAATAGAGGGATTTACCTTTCTAAGACAATGCCAGACAGATACATTATGAATTTGTTTTATTTTCTCTACCGTGCTATAGTCACAATGTGCCGGCATATTAGATAGTGGAATATCGAATCATCACAATACTGTAATCCTTAACACATAATATATCAACTTTTAATGGAATAAAATTACACAGATGTAAAAAGCAGCAAATAATTAAATCACACTACCTGCCATTGTGTAGTGATGATAAAAAAGTTCTGGAGCCACAGTGGCTGAGTGAGTGAGAGTTAGTAAGGAGAGCGGATGTGTTTGATCACTAAAATTTCCATGGATTTTCCCTGTGTGGTTTTCTCTTGTCTGTGGTATAGGATTGAGGATCTGGCATGTAAAAGAACCCATTTGGTGTAACTACATGTATCATAAGTAAATAAGAGCACAGTGTCACTTTCCCTCACAGAACACTGCATGGCATATACGACTATGCATGCCCATATTCATAATTAGCCCAGTTGATGTAGGAATGTAGAGTGTTGGAAGTTAAAACAAATTTATTATCATTTTCTTATAAAAGTCAGACATTATTACTACAGTACTTTAGGTTTCAACATTTAATGTAAAACATACAAAACAAAAACATAAGCTCATTCTCTATTATCTTGTTATTTGTTATAAAAATTTAGCTTGATATTGTCATGTCATTGAAAGTTAAAGGGTTTAAAATTCACAGAACAATAAGGCTATAGATGCATGAAGATTTTAAATGAGAAATGAAGTGTGAAAAGTAGAAAAACCTTATATTGGAATTTGTGATAATCTTGTGTCCTTGCGTTCATGTAGACCAGCTTACAGTTACAATAAACATTCTCTATAAAAATAGTAGGACTATAGAAGGGTTGGGTTGCCGAAGTATCTAAGGTGTGCGATTTGGATTAATGCTATTGGATTAAAAGGTCTGTCATTGAGTCAAATGGCATGGTCTTATGTACCTGACAAGGATTAGGAATAGGCTCGTCTGTCTGACCTCGTTCGTTATCTCTAGTTTGTTTTCAGTGTATTTTGAACCTGATTTCTCTCTTATATTTTTTAAGGGTAGCTTTATAAGCTTACATAGAATTGAATTTCATGAAACAAAAGTATTATAACCAAACTCTGCAAATATGGAAAGTCATACTGTTCAGGAGCATTATATGCTGCCTTGCACATGTACACAATCTGCAAGTATCTGCTATGTACATGTATGTAGTTTGGGTGTAGTTTTACCTACAGGGTATACTCTCAATATAGTGCAGTATATTATGAAACTTAATGTAATGTTGTATTGAGAAGTTGTGTTTTATCAGGTCAAATACATGAAGCATGTTATTAATGTGTGACAATGACATGTGTTGTAGCCTTGGCTTTTATAGGCAACAAACGCTATTTACTAGAACTAATGCACTGTATGCAGGCTGTTGCAAGGAGACGAAATGTTTAGAAATAGACATTAAATAAATCATTTGTATGTCAGAAGGCCTATTATACTACCTTACAAAGCTTATACTCATAAAAATATAGTTTTAAAAATTTATGTAAATCTTATTTAATTTTTTTCCTTTTTTTTATTGTATTGTATGCTCTACCATACTCGTGATACCATGCAGTTGCATAATAAAACATTATTTTTATTATTATTATACTTGCCAACCAATGAATCAGCAGTTTAAACAAGATGACTTCAAAGGTTTAAGTGCAGGAGTTATTTAATATTATACTGTTTTCACATATTATGGTATATAAATTGTTCAATGTTAGAAATATCATAATAAATGCCTGGGGCCTGTTTCACGAAATTTTAACTAAGATAAAATCCAAATTTTAGTAATTTGATTGGATAATATTAAATTGATTTTAGTGCTTAGCCAATCAAAATTACGTATCTACTAAAGCATAGAGTTTATCTTTAGTTAAGATTTCGAGAAACAGTACCCTGGTTGTAACGTTGAAAAAGATTCAATTTGTCGTGACATCTGTCACTTAAAAAAAATATTAGTGTTCGTTATGGCATATGATCAAGCAATGTTAAATTCTTATACCGGTACTGTAGGCCTATAATATACAGTATACAATTGTTTGGTGCTAAATTACAAGGGGTATTGGCCTCAATCCCGACTAGTAAGAGTAAGCCTTGACATTAGAGAATAATTTGTTTATGTACAACAAGGTTGTTCTCCATGGCCATGCTGTGTAATTACATGACATGTACATGTATGTTGGACCTTTCCAAAGGGTAATATGGTTTGACGTGCATGCTGTGATAGACCTTTTAATTAAAGGTGTCTTATTTACTGATATATTATTACTGAAAATGTCAAATGAAATGTTTTTGTGTGTGTTTGATTCATATAAATATGGAACGGTTTTATTGATAGCTAGTTTCAAATCAGATGTAAGAAGTTAGGGATACTTTAGTTTTTAGCAGATTCACTTTTCTTACATGTAGCTATCTTATTTGAAGAATTACCTGGTACTGAAAAAGTAAATATTAATTTTTCAAATTTTCTTTTCCAGCATAGACAAATAGATATATTGAAAATTAGCAGACTTGTAATCTGAAGATACATGTAGATGTCAATAAAAGGCAGAAAATCAACATAAAGAAACAAGACCAAAACAATAAACAAACAAGATGTTGATGGCAAACCATTCAAGTAATAATTCCAGCATTACACCAAATGTCAACTTTGATAATCTTTATCCAGCCATTCTACAATGTTTTGTTATTATATTATTTGGCTATGTGGCTGGACGAACAGGGATAATATCCATTACTCAAGGAAAGGGAATTGGAACCTTTGTCTCAAAATTCTGTTTACCAGCGCTGCTCTTCCAGAGTATGTGTGAACTTAAGTTTTCTCAAGTGAATTGGACATTTCTGGGCAGTATTTTGATTGCTAAAACTGGTGTGTTCTTTGCGGTCTTCTTTGCCACCATTGTCGTCAAGCGACCTTTGAACCTTGGTTGTGCCGGGCTGTATGCAATATTCTGTACACAAAGCAATGATTTTGCTCTTGGTTACCCTATTTGTAAGTACAACTGTATTTAAAAATTTGTATGAATTTTTTATGTACGGTACAGGGAGAGGTATTGAAGTGTCCATCCTTGATTAAGGGTCTGACTCTGAGGTTATTTTGCACCACTTTACCAATGATCTATATGAAGATCTAACTAGTCTTTAAATTAAACTTAAAGTAGCCAAGTCTCCATATCATCCAATCTTCGACATAGCAAACTCGACTTATTGGTCAGTTTAAATGAACAAGTCTCAGTATCATCAACATCGCAAACTCAACTTATTGGTAAATTTAAATCAACATTGATATTGTTATCTCAAGATGGGCTTCTGTTATCCAATATTAATCAAAATTTTTAAAACTTGGCACACAAATTGCATGTCAAAATGCGTTCCAAAGCCACTTAAAATGAAGCGACTTGATGAATGAGGTTAAACATATCCCACAAGGGAAGACTACTGGGGTAAACTGAAATAACCAGACACCATTTGTAAAATACAAAATAATTTAAAATAAGATTAGATATCACTATTTTCAATCAAGCTGAATAGTTTGGAGACATTAATGTAGATGTGTCTAACTTCCAACCTACATTTCAAGCGCTAATTAATTATTTACATGTACAAGTACTAGCTAAAAGTTACTAGATTAAATTCAAACGTAAAGCAATGCTATAGAATTATATAAGTATTTATTGATCTGCACGTCACATCTGTTGGTTGTTACTGTATTTTTAGGATAAACACTAAATAAATAATTATAGTTTTAATCAATATATTTTACATGCATATATATCTTATTGTGTTTGTTTATCTATATCAGTTAATAATTTAGTAGGTTGAAGTATATTAATACTGTTTTAATATTATTTGACAAGACATTGATTATTTTATGATAGAGGCAGATGTTCACTGAACGACATTTTCTCCATTTATCTCCATTTAAATATAATAAATGTTTGATTATCAATAACTAATGGTTGGATAAACATTCTACATGTGGTAGAATAACCTAGTTTGAACTTGAAATAACTAGATAAGTATTGAATTAAATATCAATATCAAGTAATTTCTTAATTTATGAGTTTGAAGGGACATTGTTTTATGATATCAAATCAAATTAAAAAATAAAGTAATCAATTTCGTATTACCCAAACTTTTACAGCTATTAGCTGTAAAAGTTTGGGTAATACGAAATTGATTACTTTTGTGTGACCATCAAATTAATTACAATGTAAATTTTATATTAATACCAGCATGATATTGTGTAGGCATCTGGATCAAAAATCTATATTTACATACATGTACAATAAGGGTATTAAACTTGAGGGTGTAAACTTATAAGCTACAGGAGATGAACTGTTCATAAAAGAGTTATATATCCTATAAATTGACCCGGATAATTTGTGATATTATGTAACATTGCAAGCCTGGCCTACACATGTACACTATTGCTTCACCAAGTTAAGGCTGATGTTTGATTCTAACTACTATCCACATGAGTACGCCCACTATTGACATGACCCATCTTGCATGCTTATACATGTATGTATGTCATAATATTTTGTTTCATATGAAAGCATCGAGAATAATTGGCCTTACTTTTCTTTCCTTCAATGTACAGATAGAAATATGACTAGCATGACACACTTGTAGTTGTAAACATATTCTAGTATGGTGGGCAACATCTAATCTATGAGTGGCATTCAGTGATTGAGCACAATAACAAAACACAATACTTGTTGAAAACAATAAGTTAAAGAGAATACATATGCTGAGAGCATCTGTACAAACCAGTGATTGTGTTGTATTTGTTTAATTCTTCGTGTATTTGATATGTCTTCATAGAGTAGAATATAATTCCTTGCGTCTCTGAACCATTTCAGGCACCGTTAATATGATAGGTAAATGCATAGTGTAGCCTACATGTATGTTTTGGTTAAAACTTATACCAGATGTAGGCCTACATATACATGTATGTATGTAAAAATGACGTTTGAAATAAATTCACTTAAATGCAAGCTTGCAATTGCACGTAAACCGTACACAATAGTAATGTCATTGATATTTCTCTGCAATATATCTTATAAGTAAGCAAGGTGGGGTCAGCATGATTCTGAAAAGTTTCATGTAACAGTTGGAACATACTCTGCTGAATTTTGTCAGTGTCTGGTGTCACATGTGGCAGATACCACTTTCGATTATTTATTTGTTCAAAGTGGCTAAATTCCACCATTGGACTTGGTATTTTCACAATAGGTTAGAAATAAAAACATACATGTACTAACTTTAAACATACATTATGCAAGAGCTAAATCTGTCTATTGCAGATCTTTCTTAAGGCCTGAATTGTTATATAAATTATTAATTAGACATTAATTGTTTTGTCCAGTTCATAATCCTTCGATGTCATCGCTAGCCTGCAATATTTACTGGATTAGGATCTGATTTGCTAATAAATGCTCATTCATGTTATCTATGTTTTTATCGTACTGACTTTAGCAAGGATATTATAATCAAGACTAGGCCCAAATTCAATCGCTTAATGCTTAATCCTCGGTTCAGAGTGGATCAATTAAATTAAAATTTTCAGCATGTTCCATTTACAGAACCCATTTAACTATTATAGTAAGAACTGCCAGCTCTGTATCTACTAATCTCCTATATAAATAATGTATCTTTAATTATTATTTATTTCAGTACAAGCCTTGTATAACGACAGCCATCCTGAATACCTACAGTATATCTATCTAATAGCACCTATATCACTTGTGTTCTTAAATCCTATAGGATTCGTCTTTATGGAAGTACACAAGAATAAAAAACACCATAAACATTCCACGGGTGTGGTCTTCCTGCATGTGTTCAAAGGAGTTGTATCAAACCCCATTGTGTTTATGACAGCTATCGGTATTGCTGGAAATTTTATTTTTAAACAAACGGTTCCAAATGTTATTGGTGATGTTTTAAAAGTTTTAGGTGAGACATTTGTTTAGTTTTTCGTTTTTATTTAGTAAAAAAGAAAATGCTAAAAATTTTAGCTCTTGAATTAAAAATTCAGACACTGGATGCTGATCATTTATCATGAACAGTTACCTGCACTGCAACCTTGCATTATCTAGGCAGTGTGTCCTTTACTGAGTTACTACACTGGAATAGACCTTATAAAGTCTCTCATTGAAGGACATGCAAATTTATGCCAGTGAACTACATGTGGCATAAGAAATTTGATCATTGGACTCAAATGGCATATATTCCAGATTTTCGTAGAAAGAGAGTCCTTAAATTTGATAAAATAAACCTAAATTGATATTAACTGATTGGCACAATAGAGGATATTTTATTTAATACAATGTTTATATTATCTCTTTCTAGGTAATGCCTTCAGTGCCACCGCCTTATTTTATTTGGGTTTAAATTTAGTCGGCAAATTGAAAGGCCAACTTGGTATAGGCCTGGTTGTTCCTATTCTACTTATAGCCACTAAATCGTAAGTACTCTTCATATCCTTGATAGGAAACCATTTAATTGTTTCGTACTTTAGGTGACACCATTTTGAATGTTTGATCTTAAACAAATTCAAATAAAAAAACCAACATTTTTTCTCTTTTTATAAGCCCACATTGAAATGTGGTCGTATATTGCCGTCGCGTCCGACCGTCGGCCAGCCGTCCGTCCGGCGTCCACAAGCAATTGTGGACGCTCTAGAGGCCAAAGTTAATATCCGATTGACTTTAGATTTATACACAGTGTTTAAGGTCATGAGATGAAGAAGCCTTTTGATTTTCAGCACTTTCCGATAATTACTGTCCGAGTTATGGCCCTTGATCACTTTAAAAAATCTTGTGGACGCTCTAGAGGCTAAAGTTAATATCCGATTGACTTTAAATTTATACAAATTGTTGAAGGTCATGAGACGAATAAGTATATTGAGTTTCAATGAGGAGAACTTTATGAAAGCCAAACAAATTCCAATGATTTTCTGATTACATAATGAGTTGTTACTTTTAATCAGATTTTAGTGTATTATAAATGTTTCATTACCGAAAAAAATTAAATATGCGACAACTCTTGTTGACTGCCCGGACGATTTAGCTGCTGTGGGCGTATGTTTCGTTGCCTGGCAACCTATGTTTGGAATCTTTTAGTTCCATATTTTTAATATTTGAAATTTAACAAAATAAATTGTTTACAGGACTCAAATTGTTATTTATTTACTAACACCCCAGTATATCTATAAAATAATTTGGTATGGCCTCAGACTTGGTCTTCCTATGCTGTATAATCATCAGATAAATGACATGGATACAGAAAACTATAGCATAATATATGTACATATAGACATTTTTTATTTTGAATTTTGACACAAAAATCATAATAAGCTTATTTTAGATCCATCTGAGTTGAATTTAACTTGCATGAATCGAAATACACTGTATGGATGACATTTTGGGCATACTTAAAGGCCCAATAACACTCTTGTTGTAACTGAATAATATGTCCCAATCATTATTCTGGTAAACAAATTGTACTATTTTACCATAGTCTAATTAATTGATGATACAAATTTCATCTTAACACACCGAATTTAAAAAAATTGGAAAAATTTAACTACATGGTTTGGAAAGCTTTACGTAGGCCTAAATCCTTTAAAATCTGACTTGGATTTATACATATTTTCGAACCCTCTGGACAAGTAAAATAGGATGTAATGGATAATTTACACAACAGGTAGGACACTTTATAAACATCTAGTAGTAAGAATAAAGCTAAAAAAAAAATTCTGGACCTGTCAAAGCCAGCAAGAGTGTCATTGTCCCTTTAATGTTGGTCATTTGAATTCCTTAAAAATTTTGGAGAGAGAAAAGAATGAATGAATGAATGAAATGGGGTTTAACACCCTATGTTTCTGAACCTAACCTGGGCTAATTGAAGACGGGCATACGCCATACAGTGTGCTATGAAGGAAATTTTGCCCGGACAGCAACTGAATTTCAACTGGCATGGTTTCAATCCCCGGTAGTATGTGGCAAGGAGTAGGGTCGCCTGTCCAACCTCGTGGGTTTTCGTCGGGTCCTCCGATTTCACTGATGTAGAAAATAGCCATTATAGGACTAATTGAGACAGTGTTGTTGGGTCAAAAAAGAAATCTGTGAATCCATTGTAATTCCTTTTAATTACAAATAAATGGGAAAATTTCAGATGTTTTTGCCATTGCCAAGAGATATTTTACGTGCACTGCACCTCGTTTTTTTTCCCATCCAAACGACTAGGCAGCTGTCCCTGTCAGGCCCTCCGTCTGCACCACTGACAAGGGGAAACTACGCCGGAAAATCGAGATGAACTTTCTCAGCCAATACATGGATCAAACCCTCGACCTTCAGGCTATCGAGCCAGCACCTTACCCACTTGGCCACCCAAGAGAAAAAGATGAGGGCGCAATATATCAATAGAAAATAATGGGAACTTTAGTTGCTATAATTTACATAAAGATATTTTGAAATGTTAGACTAATTTTTTATATGGATGGATTGAAAGCCGATATTTGCCTTTTTGTCTGGAATAATGTGTATGTGAATTCTTGCCTTAGTTTTTATGGCATCAGGTTAATTCAAATCTATTATTATTTTTATTTCAGAATATTACTGCCGTTATTTACATGGGAAGTTATAGGCTGGTTAGAAACAGGACAAAATTTCAATCAAAGTGAATCTTTGGGAATGTATGGATTTTTATATGGTACTTTCCCTTCTGCGCCTTCTGTATTTTTATATGCCAGTCAATATGGCATCGCTCAGGACACCGTAAGTATCAGACTATACATACAAAAGTACAACAAAAGCTAGATATGTGACTTTCATCAGTTGTCCTATAAAAAATAACTAAATAAACATACTATATACACTACATTACACCTATCACTAATAATTATATTTTTAAGACTTCAAAAAATTAAGAGACAAATTTAAAGATAAGATACAATCAAAGAAATAATTTGAAATAAAATAAGTTTAGAATTACTGTAGAAATATATTATATACTTTAATAATTCTTCAATATCAAATATAATACAGGTACATGTAATGCTTGGCTTCTTTCAAAATATCTTATTATTACCTTATTAAATGGAAAAATACAGTTTCCAAATGTAAGCATTTGTCACGAGTAATGTTTAGATCCCACCCTATAAAACAACAATTATATGACAATTTTACAGGAAAAAATAAAAATATCTTCAAGAAAGAAATAAAGAAATGACGTTGTTTTTCAATTTATGAATTAGTCACGATAAACTTACAAAGATATGTCGTATAATGCTGACAGAACAAATAGTGCATGATGAGTACACACCACAATGTTTAATTAAATGTGCCAAGTTGTGAACTCAGAATCCCAATTCCCTAAAGAGAAGACCTCTCAAAAATCTTTTGTTTCCATGTAAATGTACGTTTCAATTCCAAAACAAAAAAATTAGTAGAGAGACATTGTATATTTACACTACAGAAAATGTTTAATTAATATCTTAATGTATTCAGTTCTACATGTAGGCTTTTTAATCTCATGAAATGTCGGGGTTCATTTTGATACAAAACAAACTATGATTCATAATTTACAAATTGTTTAGGTTAATTTTACTTACAGAATCACACTGTGCAGTTAGATGTAGACCTAACCTTGAAAAAATTAAACAGTTATTTCCTCAACTTTTTTTAATAGGAACAAGAAATGTTATGAGACCCCCCACTGTGATAATAATTAAAAATCTGAATATGAATTTTTATCGGTACACTTTAAAGGGATATTCAATTATAGTTAATTGAAGTACATGTACATGTACAACCACTCCAAAGGATCGATACACTTTAAAGGGATATTCAACAATATTTAAATTTTGATTAAAGTACATGTATAACAACTCCGAAATGATGTGTATTTACTAGATGACATGTTTCCACTCCAGTTAAAATGATGTCCTTATAAAATAATTAGGCTAACATCTTTTTATCATAGTTGGCCATGTGTTTTGATATAAATACATATATTTATTAGTTGCAACATTATTAGCTGCAATATTATAAGTTACACCGTGGTCCACCATATGAGGAAAATGACATGTTAGTCTCAAAATAAATTACTTTGTAGCCATGTTTTAAGAAAATAAAAATTACCATATCCGTCCCATTTTGATGTAATGTAAAGGAAATAGCATTACTCTCAAAGTTAGTAGTCCATTTTTAAATTACCACTTTAGTCTCCAATTTGATTAGTTACACTGTGGTCCTACTCAAGACGTAAATAACATGCTATTCTCCAAATGACAAGTTACTTTGTGGTGCAAACATTAAGATAAAATTACCATCTTGGTCTCCAATTTCCTCCCACTGCTAAAAACCCCTACGTGAAGGTGAATTATTGAAATAAAATTAAACCATACATGTATGTTAGTCCAGAATTGACCTAGTTTGTGTTAAGTGGAGGTTTTAAACCCCATTTCTCTCTCTCTCTCTCCCCATCTTGGTCTCAGAATGGTAAGTTATACTGTGAGTGTTTCATTGATTGACATTCGACATCCTATCATTATATTTCAGATTGCTACAAGTATGGTTGCAGGAACATTTATATCAGCTCCACTGATGTTTGTTTCTGCTAAAATGATGACAGTAGTTGTATCAAGTGAATTAGATTATAAATCTCTCTTATTAGATACATCTTTTGATACTAGTATACTGGGGATTATCTGTTGTGTAAGTATAATTTCTATTATTGTATACTATATATCATTTAATACTAATTTGGTATTATATAAATAATCATTTGATAGTAGGATACTGTGTATTGAATACTGTATTTGATAGTGGTGTACTGTGTATTGAATACTGTATTTGCTAATGGTATGCTGTGTATTAACTTTCACACTTCTCTTCCTATTAGATATTGCTATATTTTGTTTTGTATATTTTGTTGTGTATATTTTGTAGTTGTGGGTATTAGGTGTACTGATAGTAAGTGGAAGATGGAAAGGAATACCACATCGATTTTTATTATGTCTGGTTATATCACAGGTTAGTTTTTATTAATAAGTATTAAACATTTAGTATATTAATATTAGTTTCCTTATTATAACTACAAGGTAAATAACCTGTCTTTGTATTATTACAAAAATAAACTAGTCTTTACAGCTTACATTTTCAATTGAATGTGTTATTAACTTTTTATATAAATTTTTCAAAAATGTTAAAGTGTTATTAACTTTTAATATAAATTTTTCAATAATATAAAGTATTATTTTCTATTTTTATTCATTTTCTTTAATCAGGTTTATTAATTATTGTTTATTTATATCCATGTTAAATATTACCTATCTATTTTAAATATATAGCTGTGAAGTATGATTTTATGTTAAACCTTATATCTCTCTGTAAATATTTGATATTTCTTTAATAAGGTTTATTAATTATTGTTTATTTATATCCATGTTAAATATTACCTATCTATTTTAAATATATAGCTGTGATTGAAGTTAAACATTATATCTCTTTGTAAATATTTTATATTATTGCTATTGCTATATAGTGAGAGCATGAATCTGTCATAAAATTATCTTAATTTGCTGCAGTAAAACTTCAGAAAGTTATTGCATTCAGCTGTTACCTTAATATTAATTGGAAGGCCACAAATCAGAAATTATAATTGGACATTGGCAAATGGCTTTGTTGATATAATTAGTATTGATATTATGATTATTGACTCCAAAGCCATGCATTTGATAAAATAAAATCACCCAGTGTTTTTAATTTGCGCAATAGTATAAGAAATCAATGAAATAGCACCATAATGTACGCCACCAATTTGATTTAGCCAAATTAAAAGGGTGGGCATTTTGATATTTGTGACCCCCCACCACAAAACTAGTCGCTTGTTGTGCGGCTCTATTTCTATATACACCGCAAAATACACTATATGTGTCAAAACTATCCCAAAAATTTTTTTGTGCAATACGCTTCAGAAAAGCATCTATTTTTCAATAAATCAATTGTTTTTGTGAAAATATAATAAAAAATTGCATAAAAGGGTATTTTGTGGAGGCTGTGAAAAAAAAGAACTCTGTTAAAATGGCGTAATTATATTGCTAGTTACCTAATATGAGTTTACTTTGTGCACTCGTATTTTCCTCGCTTGCCGAGTTATGTAAGTCAAGGTTTCGTTCGTATTTCATCTTTTGAAATTGATTAAAATTACTTTTTTTTAGAAAAATGTTGCCATGGTAACCAGCCAAAATCAGTATTTTATAGTTCTCAGATTCAGATATCAAACACAAATCTAAGCTAATCTGTCTGACCCAAGAAATATTTTCACATAATAACAAAACTAATTAATATGTGCAAAATGACTAAAATTATGTTTTTAGAAAAATGTTGCCATGGTAACCAACCAAAATCAGTATTTTATAGTTCTTAGATATCAAACACAAATCTAAGCTAATCTGTCTGACCCAAAAAGTATCATCACATAAAAAACAAAACAAATTAGGATGTGCAAAATGATCTTTTGTGGCAAAAACCATATTTAAAACGTGAGACCAGGCCTTTGTTTTAGCCATGACCATAACACAGCCAATTCGAAAAATATGGATTTAAGGTAAATTTCAGAAAAAAAGAAGAAAAAAAATAGGTTACTAAAGGAATATGTTGATAAAATTTGGTAAAAATGTTGATACACCACACATTATTATATTCACAAACTTTTATTTTGATTTATGCAATAGTTATATATGTGTTACTATGGGATTTATTTTTGGCAGTTTTAAAATGCAAATTTCTCATTATTTTGTATTTGGATGCACTGCAGCTTTTGAAACTTCAGATGGCCATAACTCAGCCAATTTTTTTGTGATTTGCATATAATATATCAACAGAAAGCTGTTCCAGTTCCCTTTAAGGGGGTGGACAGTAGAAAATTTCATTTTTTTTTAAAATTGAGGTAAAGTTATCAATTTTACACATCTAAGAACACATCCATTGAGTAATACAAAAACGTCCGAAAAATTTTCCTGGGGGTACCTGTTGCTGTGGAAACGGTGGCCATCTTGGATTTCTGTATATAATTTTAGTCATCCAGTTTCTCAGAAACTGTTCAACAGAATGTTTTCAAATTGAGCACAGAGGTTACTGGCATGTTCATCTGTGCAATAGGCAAGTTTCATTACAAAATATTAATTAGAAAGCAAGTTATACACATTTTAATGTTAACTTCGTAATTAGTTCCCATGTTACTGTTGCTATGGCAACAATATATCAGGAACTATTTTGCAGATTTACAAAAAAATCTCCTATTGCACAGAGTTATTATATAGGGAGTTATATTCCAAATTTCAAGAAAATCTGACCTTAACTTTCAGAGATATAGCGTGACTAAAATTGGTAACTCTAGAAAAAAACTGTTTTGAGAAATCAACCACTGAAGTTCAAGTATAATCAGTGACAGTTCAGTAGGCCTACCTGGTAATGGTATTGCTATCAGTACCACTACTAGGTCTAGCAGACGAATATTCATCTCCATTTTGTTTATTATGAGTGTCTGTCATACTTATTTAGTCATCTAAACAATTTCAAAAGCATTTTATTTGAAAATCTTCAAAAATATTGATAAACAATGCCGTATGGATCAGTAATACAGCAGCCATGATTGATATAGGTCACTAGCTTAGTGCGCATGCCCATTGAACTGACCTAGAGTAATGCCCGCTTCTGATTGGACACTTCGCCATTGACCTATGTGACCGACCAATCAAATAACGTATTCACGAGGGAACCTCATTACTTATGCAAAACTTGTTCATGCTTGCTATTTTTATCTACCTACAGAGGAAAGGTTTCAAGACACCCCACATAAACGTCATTTCCTTTCAATAGGGGAAATCCCAAGCTTTCTAACCATATCCAACATGGCGACAGTTTACCGATCGGAAACACAGTATTTCGCGTATGAAATGTCTATTGTTTTTAGATTTTTCTCAAAAGTTTTAGAAGAAATAGGGCCAAATAAAAAAGGGTGGGTTCATTCAGAACCAAATTGTGTAGAAATAAAGAAGAATTTAGTGAAATAAAGGACTGGTATGTGTTCCTAGATAGTATTACTCACAGATAATCATAAAACCTCAAAAATGATTTTATTGTTAAAATTCATCAAATGAAGTGCGAACGACGGCCTTAAGATCAGCATTAAATCACAGTTTTCAAAAATTGTGACATGTGACTGGTTTTGTTGTGGGGGGTCACATTTAGCCTAAATTAGAATGTAACAATAATTATTTTAGATGGTCAAGACTCTTTTCATGCATGCAACATGTTCATGGCTCACAATAGTTGTATATGTATAAGATGCTTAGAGGTTATGAGGGGTCTATATATATATATCAAGACATACAAACAGAGGGAGGATTGATAACACACAACAAAAATGGATCGTTTTGTTAACAAAATATCTGGGTGCATATTAGTATACACATCTAGCTGGTCCTTTGGATATTTTGAACTGAACAATCAGAACATCTTCCCAAATTGTTTAATCTACATTAAAGGGGTAAAGTAAATCTGTACAGTGTACTAGGGTGTTACTTTATTGCAGGGTTTTTGTCAAACATTTGCTTGAAAACTAAGAGAAATTTCTATGTCAAATATTTGATGAACATTCTGTAGTAGGACAGCAAATTAGACAACCCAATCCTACTCCCAACATTGCAAATTTCACAAAATCTACATGTAACAGTAATAAATTGTTTCAGTATGTATTATCGTTTTTTTACTTTCATGAATTATTGAAATATGCATGGCGTTTAATATAACATTGTGGTTTCTATTATATATTACAGCTAGCAGGCTGTCTAGGAATGGTTATATACAGCAAATCTAGCACACAAATGATATGGCAAAATTATGTTCAATTTATTGTTCTGCTGTTTGGGGTATTCGGATCAAGATGTTGGACGGCCATGATAGCTGTAGCACTGTGTATGCTCCACACCAGAAGTTTATGTTACATTCTTAAAAATCAAGTGTGGATGTTCTTTTATGGGTTTGGGTAAGTGTATTAACCAGATTCAAACATACAACATGGTTTCAGACTGTATAAGTTATGCCATAGTATTATTATATGGCAACATAGTTTCATTACAACAATACATTGACTAAGTTGGTGAAAAAGTAGGAATAAGGAGATGGCTCGCTAACCATTAGGTCCCGTGTTCAATCCAGGTTTTTCCAATTGTCAGTGGTGTAGGATATAAGGCCTGGCAAGGGACACTGTATCATATAGTCATCAAAATTCACCTACGTTCCAATTGGAACCTGAGTCTTTAAGGGAAGAAGAAGATGAATTAAAAACTGTGGTCCAGTGTACAAATTGCTGTGTGTGCAAAAAAAAGGAATTAATCCATTTTCTGCTCAGGTTAAGTAGAGTCTTAAGTGATAATCAAAATGAAGATGCCCAAACTTTTTATCTTACGAGAAAACGGAAATGTAAACTATATGAACAATTATATACTTCAGGTTACCAGTGTTTTTAACAGGTTTCTTGTTTTTGATTGGTCGAAACAATCTGAGTACTGAGATAGATCCTTCATTTCACTATGGTTACCATCAGGTAAACAACTCTTCACATTCTTCAAACTTATTAACTTTACTCTAATAATAGTAACTTGTAGATTTTTGTTGTGTGTAGTGCTGTCCTCTTGCACTTACTAATAGTATATTATGTCTGAGAAAGTTGTGATTAGTCAAATAGAATACAATCTGCAGTACCACTCTGTGATACGTTAAATAATAACTCCAGCCATATTAAGAATTTTTTATTTATTGTTCCCCGTCTTTCATAGAAATGGGTTTGTCAGTTGGTCTGTTCTTCCGTCGGTCAGTCATACATTTGAGGAATACAAAATGTCTGCTTCCAATTGAGGTAAAATGTTCAAAGTTGGTGTAGGTTGAATGCCTTGACCGAGTTCAGTAATTGTGCTTAGTGAGAGTGCTGAAACTCGGTGTATAGATTAATTATATCTAGGATCTATACCTTGAATAAATACGACGAGGAGCATTTTCTGCAGAGCGCTAGAGTGATACACAATTTGATTAGGAACATGATAGTTTGGATGCAAATTGAGTGAAGTGTATAGTTTGATTACATCTATATCTAGAGCAGCGTAATAATCAATTTGATAGATTAACCAGAAATAGGAATTATTTTATCTCTTGAGATGGTATCTTGTAACATTTCGTAACCGTCATGAGCGGTATTTTCCCTTCAGAATTGCTATTATCAATTTAAAAATTTTATGGCTGTAATTGTCTCTGGGGATCGCATACCATAATAATCACCAAAATTTTATCTATTATTTGATTGGTCCTATATCAAAATCTACTGGAAACTAAGGTGCGGGCGGATTCACTAATGAAGTGAGTCGTAGCAATGGAAATCCAAAGTCGCGTGATGTCAGCGCGGTATTTTCCTGTGAGCGCCTCGTGTAAACAAACGGTAATTTCGCTTACATTTCGATCATTTTTGAGTCTGAATCTTTGCAGATATTGAGATTGATATTAAACTATTACAATTCAATTGCTAGTTTTACATAAACTAGTAATTCAGAATCGTAGATTAAAGTGGGCTATATTTCAGCTGGTGGCTGTCCGATTTCACTATAAAGTCGCGTGACCTGAAACCACTACATATATATATATAACGTAAAGATTTTTTTTACAGAAGTGGAAACGTGTAAGTGATATTATCACATGTTAAGTTTATTGTGGGAGCATTTGGTTTATATCTGCGGATGATTGCTGCACATCTAAATCTGAATGTAGCATATTTTTTTTAATTTTTTCCCTGTCTTATCTACTATTAAATTGATTCATGCTTTAAAGGTCAAGTTCTGATACATTTCCTACAGCTTTCTTTACAGAGAGGGGTAGTTGGATGGCTGAATGGTTAGCGTGTGCGCTATATCTTATGCCTGTCATTGAGTAAACTGGCGTGGTTTCGAATCCCAAGGTCCTCCGCCCCAACTGCTAAAGACCCCTACGCGCAAGCAAATTATTGAGAAAAAAAATTAAGCCATATGTAAGTACCAAAATGACCTAGTTTGTGTCGAGTGGACGTTAAACCCCATCCCTCTCTCTCTCTCCCTCTCTCTCTCTCCCTCTCTCTCGCTCTCTCTCTCTCTTGTAAAGTAACTGTAGAAAATTGAATATGTATGTCAAGACAGGTGTATTGTTTTAGGTACAATGTTCTTTCATGATTATTTTGATTGAACAAAGGTATTGTCAATACTGTATCCTGCACATTGAATTATTGTGAAACACAAATTTTCAAACCAAAATCAAATTTTCAAAGAGCTGGCATTGGTTTGTTATGCTTTGAAAAATTCTAGAACTATATCTACCTGCAATTCTTTAGACATGCCTGATGTTATTAGAACATCAAGATATGATATATACTTAACAAATAATATTAATTTTTCAGTTGCTTTTTTTCTTCTTTAGTTATAACTTATTTATATTGATTTAAAGATAGCTTTTGTTCTGCAGAATATCTTTCTTAATATCACTATGTGTTCCTCATATTTTTATTTTAGACTTACGACGACATAATGTTTTTCATAACGGTATGTTACGAGTGTTCAACCCATCTTTTGAAAGCTTCACATATTATGCTATGTGCTAAAAAGAGTGCAGATATATTAAGCTTATACATGATAACTGCTTTTTTTTAAAAAGAAAACGAGCCAATGCATATTTTTGAATGTTACGAGTGTTCAACCCATGTTATATAAAAGCTACAATGTATTACTTTAGCCCAGCTTAATATATGTTACACAACTATATCTTTAGTCATATCATATTGACTGGAGGGGGTGGGGTGGATGGCTAAATGTTAAAGCTCTTGTCAAATGGTCAAAGTTTTCCGGAGATAAATATACTGAGCAGAAAATAAATCTGTTATCAAATTAAAGTATTGCTAATATGATTTACAATGGATAAAAAAAATAGTATGGCTTATTACTTATACTTTAATATCTATGCATGTGTATACAGGGAATAATCTACTAAATATAATTGGCAGATGGCAACACTATTATCATTATTAGGCTGAAGGCTTAAATATTACTTACAGTATAATCCAAGTATTAACTACTAATGGTTATGGTGATGTAGCAATTTTCATTGTTGCTCTGCACATATGATTTTAATTACAGTTCTGCCCATATGATTTTAATTACCGTTCTACCCATATGGGTTCAATTAGCGTTCTTCCCATATGAGTTAAATTACTGTTCTGTCCATATGAGTTTAATTACTGTTCTGTCCATATGAGCTTAATTACTGTTCTGTCCATATGAGTTTAATTACTGTTATGCAGAAATGAGTTTTAGCTGTTAATAATGCAGAAATGAGTTTTAGCTGTTATGTCCATATGAGCTTAATTATGACCTACATATATGTGCCTTGGTCTTTTGCCATTTATAAGCAAAGTAATTGCTTGGTGCAGGACATTAAATGGGTCTAGTTGTTCAGATTGTCTGTAAAACTGAGGCCCCTTGGAAACCAGTGACAGCATGTTAAAGATCCCCTGACAGTTAAAAATTGAAATAATAGGCCATTTGTTTGTTAGTGCAGAAAATGAAGATATTTAACCACCCCTTATTGTTTGCATTGTGGCCAGTTGTGTCGTTTTAGATCACAATGTCTGTCAAGTGGGATGGTTTCAGTCCCAAGTTTGTATACTTGCCATGAAATAAATTTGCCTGTCCATTTGTCCATCCTCATGGGTTTTCTTTGGGTCCTCATAGTTTAGTCACAATATTGACATCAATATGGATATGTGCATGGAGTATACTATTACTCAATGGTAATATGGATATATGACTGGTGGTATTTAATAATATACTATGAAATTAGTCGAGAATATTTTGTATAATTTAAATACTACTAAATTATCTTTCTTTAATAATAAACTTAATGAGGACTAATGGTTCTTTCATTAAAAACATAATAATATTTAGATTTCATTAATTTGGTTTTTATATTTTCTTTAAAAAAACTAATTGATTTAATTCGGTTTCATTCATAAAATTCCATTTTGTTTAATAAAATATTAAAAAGAATTTTATTAACTGCATGTAAGATGAAGCTTTATGGTTCAGTAAAGTATAGTCCTCCCCTTTAGAAAAGTGTGCCATCTTGAAGTTGAATCAGATTGGATTGAGTGTGGTCAGCCGAAGAAGTTGTCTTCTCGTATTTGTAATTATAAGTTCAATAAATAGAGAAAGAGGGATTGCTACAACTTGTATATTGTTAAGTTGCGCTGTTTTGGCCAGAGTATTTACCTGTAATGTTTAATTTCAAACTATTGTTTGTTAAATATTCAACACTTAAAGGGGACAGCCTGAATTTCAAAGAATCTGAAAATTACACGTTCATGAACGTATGAAATTTAAACGCCAAAATATAGAGGAATAGTTTATTTACCTTGTCTGAAAATTTCAGTTCAAAATATTGAGTAGTTTGGACGTGAATGCAAAAAAAGCTTAACTGGACACTAGCTCTTTTAAGTTTTTCTTTTAAATTGTTATGGTCGTTTTACTTGATAAGCGCGACTATATTTGATACCAATTTTAACTTATCCAATAGAGAGCTTTAAAAGTGAGTCAATAGGGTTAGATTGAAAGCTGCACATATATAGACTCGTTTTATCCAGACACTTCTGTGTAATGCAAACAAAACACAAGTCTTCGGCCACCGAGCCATACCGGCGATTGGAAGTTGTTTTAAAACGTATCACATAGCTTGAAAAAGTTGCTCGGATCTTAGTTAGAGGCTATTAAGGGCTTTTCATACAAAAAATTAAGCAGTTTTAACCCCTAAAATGTTATCGGGATGGCCCCTTTAACACTGCTAGTGATAGTAAACAGTAAACACAACAATCATTATCTAATCTAAATGGACCATTTTAAACTACAAAACATCAGGAATCCAATATTTTTTTGTGTTTCTAAACGGTTTTGAACAATTTGTCAACAACAGTTTGAAATTAAACATTAAATACTGAGACTCTTATTAAAATAGGACCACTTAACGAAGCCAAAAAGGGGGATAACTCTTAATTAGTTTCTCCATTGTTAGTTATGATGTTCTAAAAAGAATTTTTGATTAATTGAACTATTTTTCAGACTCTCCTGTCAGCCATTATGCTGTTTATCAACATAGTTATTGTGGTGGTTGCCTTGACGATAAAACAACGGAATGATCAACTGATTGGTAACTACGCAGCTCTCAGTCTATCCAATGAAAAATGTGATGAGAATTCTGATGAACATGAGAAAAAAGGAGCCAGTAATAAAGATACAGATATTATTAATGAAGCACAACGTAAATCTCCTAATCACAGATCCTATAATTCTTGTAACACCATTCCCAAGGGTTAGTATGTAATAGAACTGTATCATCACATTCAGGGGAGCCATGGTGGCTTAGTGAGTAAGTCTAAGATCTTGGTTCGCTAACATGGAGGTCCAGAGTCTGATCCCTGTTTTGTCAAATGAAGTTAATCAGGATTTGCCAAAGTAGTTCTCACTTGTCAGTGGTGCAAGACCGAGGTCCTGGTAAGGGACAACGTATAGTTGTTCTGATGGTACAAAAAACTGAGGTACCATGTACACATTAGCGTGCATGTAAGAGAGCCCTTGGCATTTTGAATTCAATATAAGAGTAGGCTGTAGTGTCGCTGTTCGGACAAAATTTCCCTCATCGCACACTGTATAGCATAAGCTCAGACCAGTCAGAGCAGAACAGTAGGACGTTTAACCCTGTTTTATTTAATTTCCATCAAATTCAATAACCCAACTCCTTGTCAACTACTAGCTTGGGATTTAAGCCATCCTGCTTGATTCAACAAAAGACCATATGATCTAAAGCACATGCATTATAATAGACCACTCGACCTCCACCACACCTCCTCCCCTCAATTTCTTTGTGTGTAAGCAATAAACTTCAATCACCCACTGAACATATCACCCAGTAAATATCTTAATATTGGAAATTCACATTATATTAAATTTATTTTACTTATATTTTCATAGTACCAAGTATTGAGGATATTTTACCGTTTCCTAAAAGTAACAACACCAATTCCATCAGCGATGTTACATCTGATGATGGTAGCGATGAACATCCACTGTTTGATACACTCAATGAGAGAACTTGTCTAATACAGAAATGTGGACCAACACAACGAAGGCAGTGTATAACTAATTTAAGAAAATATATGGTGGCCTCTGCAGCGGTAAATGACGATCCACAGGCAGAACCTGCATCGTCACCAAATGACGCTCTGTTAAAAGAATACCAATCGTCACATCATTTTATATTAGTTTTATTATTATTATTATCTATGTTAGTGGTAAGTAAAATTAATTTAACGGATAATTCCACCCAAGAATTGATCTCGGTTAGCGTAAATCGATGGATAGGAAAAAAACAAAAATCAATTACATGTAAATGATAATTAGCGTTATCTATATATATCAATGGAAACCAGAATTGTTAATTAGGTGACCTCCTCAATGAGAAGTGATATCAAATGTTCTAGAGTAAGCACACCCTGCATTTTACACTATCCATGCAAACAATTGACTTTATGTATATATTTATATTTGAATTTTAGAGACAACAAACTCGCATATCTTTCCATCGATCAATTGTAATTTAAGCACACAATGGAATTTTAGTCACTCCATTGCTAAATCTTTCATTATGTCATAAAATGATTTATGAAATCTATTATTAAACATGCATTATAGGTAAATCTGCCTATTACAGATCTTTCTTTAGGCCTGAAATGTTATAAAAAATATTAATTAGACATTAAAAGACCATTATCAACTCTTGTTTCCATCTTCTGTGTGCGATTTTCATTGGATTTGAATCCGATCTGCTGTTGATGATTAAATGCAAAAATGGATAATCGAGACTTGGTTAATTATCATGACGGCGGTAACGATGACAATCGCGGTTACAGTGATTTTTAAAATAAGGTATTCTCTGCTTAGAGTGAAGCAATTCAACTGAAATTTTCAGCATATTCCAGTGAGAACTGCCAGCTCTTTATCTAATCTTCCAAATATATATCTTTATTCCTCCTTCATATAATTATGGATTAAATGATCTATAATGGATACAATTGTTGCTTTATTTGCTATGAATTTATTTTTCAGGGTTTATTTTTATGCGTATGGAAGTTGTTTAATACCCATCCTACTGGTATTTACATAGAGATAGAATTTTTAGATGGTGTCTTTAACTACGGACAGGTAATCATTTATCCATTTAGTTTTATTTAAATAGTCCATAAATACTGATAATTTTGGGGATTGTTCATTTTTGTCTTTCCGTTTATGACAACAGAGTAGTAGTGTGGGTAGATGCAAATTTCTTTATGTAGTCAGAAGTTGTTTACAGAGTGAACTTCAATTAAAAAGCTTGAATGAATTTCCTTTTTGAGTGAAAAGTTCTGAGGGATGCTGTCAGTGGTGCAGGATCGGGGGCCTGGCAAGGAACGGTGCCTAGTCATTCGAAAGACCAAACGCTGAGGTCCTGTACACATTGGCATGAATATAATAATAATAATAATAACAGTATGAATTCAACAAACAGTTACTGGAATGGCTGCCTCGTGGTATATGTCCATCTTTATTATTTCATTTAATTTTGAGGGATTTCTTCTGTTGCAAAGTTTTCCGAGGAATATGCATGAAAACCCAGAATTTTTTGTAGTCTGGTATGCATATTTTTGCAACATATGTTCCACACTACTGATTTGTTGTTTTGTATAGAAAACGGACAAGAAGAGTCATAATTTGTTATTATTTTGATAAGTTGTGTTATAAAATTTCAATAATTATTTTTTGTAGGGTTTTTTAACATTTGCTGTCTTTGGTTTTGATACCAGATTAATATTTTCAAAAGTTGTTAGAAGGTATCTATTGTTTTACTTTCATTTTTATATGCCCTTTTCTAATGCAGACATATAGTGTCATCCCTATCGTCCGTGGTCTCTCTCCTTGACAAATTTCTTTGTGAATACGCTGTAAAGGTCTAAGGTCGGGAGTTCTTGTAGAGTGCCGCCCTGACTTAGTGAGTAATGGGCTTGCTCAACAAAAGAAGGTCTTAAGATTGATCCCTTAAGATTTCCAGTGTGGTTTTCCCATGTTGCTGTCTAATCATTGGATGTCCAGTGTAAAGGTTGGCATGCATATCAAATGTTTTGACAGCCAATTTCAGAGTTATCCCCTCATTTAATGTCAAATTTATGAATAAATAGAGTCCATATCAGTTCATAACAGAAATTTTTAAAACTTGGTAGCATTGTTTATTGGGGTAAAATAAAGGATTCTTATCAAATATTAAATTATTTTGGATTGTAAGTATCCAATACAGAATGATCTTTCTGTTAGTATTTTACAAAAATAATACATGATTTTGAGAAATTTGGTGGAACTGGTCATTTAGGCCTAACCTAGGTATTCTTGCTGTTCACAATTTTACTTTTAAAGCTGTGGGAAAGTTCCTAGTGGATTATTTTAAAACTTTTTAACGTAGCTCTAAAATCATTGTTGTACACGATAAGGAGTAGGGTCGCCTCTCCAATCTCACTGTATAGGGAGAGAGAGAGAAACAGGGGTTTAACGTCCACCTAACACAAACTGGATCATTTCGTGACTATTATATGGTTCAGTTTTATTTCAATAATTTGCTTGCCCGTAGGGGTCTTTAACAGTGGGAGGAGCTGGAGGACCAAGAGAAAACCCACAGCCTCACAACCACCCGCTTGCAACATGAGATTTGTTAACAATGATTTTAGAGCTACACTGACAAGTCTGCTGGTAGGCCATATTAGACAGTCCGTCTAGAACAAGCCCCTGTCTATATATGTGTTACTTGTACATCTATTACTACACAACACTATTTATAGGCGTATCTCCTTTCTCCTTGCACACATCTCTTCAAAATGGAACACAATAATATCTTAGAGATGTTAAAGGAGGAGTCCAACCTATGTAGATTGTTAATATTTTATTCATTATCTAGTACTTACATAATTCCATAATGAATCTGCAATGACTGGACATCTCCTTTAACTACAGTGTAATCTTATGACCTAGTATAACTTTCGTCTATATTCTGAGTTATCATAGCATACACAATAAGCACCCGGATGCATCCACTGCACCATGAGATTTTCTCACCAAATTCACAGTTATTTCTGCTTGCATCAGAAAATGTCAGGACTATTATGATGTCAAAGAGATAGAATTCAGGGTAAAACAACATCAAGAAAATGTTATTTTTGGTGGTGCCATAAAACAATGAGGGTGCACTCATTAGACTTTTTGATTAAATATGCTATGAATTAGTTTGCAAATGTCATTATCCACCTAGAATGTATAGTATATATGCCACAATTTAACATTCTGATATAGAATAAGATATATGAAACTAAGTACACAAGAGAAATTGAGCATTATTTATAAACAATATACTTATCCAGGGAATTAAATATTTATGTTATAATATTTTCTCTCTTTTGCACCTCTATTAATACAGTCCTTCAATAATTATTTCATTATTTACCAACTACACATTATCCTGTTGATTTCTATTTTCACTCACAAAAAATACTTACCCTATTAATTTTTATTTTCACTCACAAAAATAACTTCCTTTACTAACAATTACCGTAATACTTGTAGATATTTTTATAATTTTAAAAACATATATATGTATATCAGTAATAACATATTTCATAATGTTATAGCATCATTAAATAAAGCACCATACATCACTGTACTGTATGGTAATATTAATAGTCAATTTATATGTTTATAAAGTCTAGAAGCGTTGTGCCAACCTATACATTAAAGATAATTATTTGGATTAACAGTATTAACAAGATTTAAGATAAACAAACTCTGAATAAGTTATGTACTAATATTAGCTAAATGATTAGTTAAGTACTAATATTCACTAAACATTACACATGACACTTTTCTCCTTATAATATTTTCCTATCCAACCTCAGGCATAAGCTTACACCATATATATTAGTCATTTAGGCTAAACCTGCTTCCAACTGTCACCCAGAAAATATCAAATAGAATTTTGTTTTAAATTAAAATATTATGCAATTCATACTATTGTAATTATTGTTTAAAGCATAGTTAATATTCAGAAATTCCATTTTACGTCAAGTTTATGTTAAATATATAAGAAAAATATTTACTCACCAAAGAAAGAATTGAAGAAGTATAATCCACACAGAGCCCAAAATGTATAATGACTTAAGGCTTAACACGTCTCAGGTATATTTGTTCTTTTAAGCCGTTTGACTTGAGTTAAACTGTGTCCTTGTTTTATACAAATTAATGGCAATGTCGTGGAATTTTACCCTTTCAGATACGTATCCAAATATAAGTGGATTAATGTACAGTATGTTAGGTAAAAACAAAAACAAATTGTAATCATATGTATACCTTATTTATGTCGTAATTGAATTTTTCGCCCCATTATTGTTTGTATGCAAGCTTATAATGTTTTATTTGTGTTCTACCCAATAAAATGTCTCAAAATCACTTTCAATTATTTCTGGAAAGATGATTTAAATGTTTACTTTAAAAGATAGTTTTAAAAACTTATTATATCATTATAATTGATATATTATTATATTTTTATTATGCATTTATGTGCCAAGATTGATTATTTAATATTTTATTAGAGAAATCAATATACCAATGCTAGATAATCTCTGAGCTTGGAATCAGTCAGGTCCATCAATTTGGTCCAATGGATTAAGGAATATGGAGAAACATAGAATGATAGAATTTTCAATTCGTCACATCTATATTTTACATATTAGAGATTCATCTTACAAAATATTGCTGCTTACAAGAGATTCTAAAATGATGCATAGTGTAGTTAAAGGATACGATTGTTGTATTATGATTTCATTCTTGGAACTGTTGTACTTTTAGCCCACATTAGATTTTGTTAATTAGCTTTGTAGCATAGACAAAGCTTTTATGTTGTTTAAGAGACAATAATAAAAGTTTGGTATAGAGATTTAGATCATTACTATGAAACATAATGGTTCAAAAGTTATTCAAATTAATTAATCTATGTTAGGACCATTTCAAGCTCAAATGTATGGAAGAGTTTAGAAGCGGTGGATGGATACAAACTTGAATTAATGTTAAAAGGCCCTATCCTCCTTGCAAAAATGTGTTTGGGAAGTTGAATACTACCAAAACAGTATAACCTGCCTTCCATCTCAATATGCTGCCCATTTGAAATTGAAATTTGTTTGGCATGTTCACCAAGTAATTTACAATTGTTTTGCTCCAAAGCTAATTAGGAAATTTTCTTGTTATTTCTTCATGTTCCCATGTACATGTAGTTCCATTTGTTTGTTTTTTTCTGTATTGCATATGTGTTGTTTTGTTGTATATTGCTTGTTTACACTGATTACCCTTTGACCTTTATGAATCTGACCTTATGTAATTTTAAAATCTTGACTTCACACCAAGGTCAAGAATTAAATTCAAAGACATTTTTAAAGCTTACACTAAGATGGATTAACTCTCTTAACTTCCTATTGTCTGTATTTTGTAAGATATTTGTACATTAAGTCTTTCCTAACCGGATATACACATCCCACTCATAAACGCAATCTGATTAAAATACACATCTATATTTCCTTTTTTATTAAACTTTCGATAGCCTCCACCACATGGCGATCTGACCAGTTGTAGTGGGAGGACGTGTCAAAGGTCATACGAGCAGCTTTTGACCCTATGATGTCAGACATTTTATTGATAAATTAGCATGGACCTTTCTTGTGGGTTATCCACAGTTCTGTGCACCCCACACCGAAAAATCGTTGTAACAGACCGCTTCATTGGCTATACATAATGTGAGTTATATAACAACTCTTCCCGATCCTAGTGTAATAAAGACAAGTAAAACAAAATTTTGAACTATAAAAAAAACAATGTAATAGGATCGGTGTTTTAATCAGATCGTACTAAAAGGGAATATGTGTGAATCAGAATCACAGAATTATTAATTATTATACCACACAGTATCCATGGAGTGACCCAGCTATGTACAAGTTGCCAAACTTGTATTTAGGATCCGATCTTGACACTTATTTGGTTCACATCCATATGCCCAGGTACGGTGCTTAAGCGTAGGACGTTAAACCCCATTTCATTCATTCATTCACATCCATATGGGGTTCTTTAGAGGTGGAACGAAAACCTGAAGGACTCGATGAAAATCCTTGACAGAACTGGGGATTTAAATCACACAATTTAACCCTTTGTCCTGCGGGACCCGGATTGTATATATTTTAATAGAGTCAACTTCCATGTTGGATAGGTGGCGTTTCTTTTAACGAAAGAAGCGCAGTCTTCTATCATTATTGTTGCTAAATGCCTAGGAATTGATGGACATATTATCTTACGATTAAAGCCCCAATACCGGTCTTGTTGTAACTGAATAATATGTCCCAATCTTTATTCTGGTCAACAAATTGAACTATTTTACAATATTCCAATTTTTAAATGATACAAATTTCATCTTACCACACCTAATTTTAAAAATTTGTACTATATTACAATATTTCAATTAAAAAATGATACAAATTTTATCTTAACACACCTAATTTTAAAAATTGGAAAAATTCAACTATATACCGTAACATGGTTTGAAAGCTTTACGTAAACACTTTCAAATGCAACTTGGATTTAAACATATTTTCGAACCCTCTGGACAAGTAAGATAGGTAGTAATAGATAATTTACACAACAGGTAGGACACTTAAACATCTAATAGTTAAAATAAGGCTATTTTTTTTTTCTTGACATGTCAAGCCAGCAAAATTTGAAAATTTGATCACAGATGTTGACTCAGATTTTTAAAGTATCGGTGCTATAAAAGTGATTTTCAGATTCTTTAAGTAGAGGCACCCAAGGTCATACATGTATTCCCAAAACAATCAACAATTCAGCAGCTTAAGGGTTAAGCCACTCACAGCCCTTCAATCTCCATCAAAACTTATATCAAATAAATAGACACATATCGAATCAAATCAGCTCATCAAACAGATTTGCATGATTTGATCATTTAGATGTAGATGTTTATCTATTAAATATTTAATATTCATGATTCAATAACTTTTCGATAGTCCCTAACTTAAATAAGTTTATATAAATATAAAGTATTAGGGGACCCTTCGGGACCATATCTTATAAAATTGTATGGCCGTCCGTTGCAACGTTCTTAAATCCATTTCGATTAAAAAAGATTCAAAGAAAATCCTGCCACGTGACATATGATTTATGTCTCAGTCGAGATCAGTCATTGAAAGCCCAATTATTTGTATCGTAACAAAACCTACATATCAGCCTTCTAAATGATTTGATTGGGCTTTTCAGAGGATATAGGCTACGGCAAGGGCTATTTCCGAGTAGGATAATAGATGCCATTTTTTGGGGGAGGGCTTACTGAAATGAACAATGGGAAGCGTTATATAAACGATCAAATTTCCGATCAAATAAGTTTATACATTTTTAAAACAGACAATTACAGCCTTATTCATACTGTCATTTATCGTGAGATATATATATATATAATTTATTTTGGTCTACTTTTGTTTTATATTTTATCTTATGAAATGGTTTAATGTCACTGATGATGATCATCATTTTCAGTTTTCGAACAATATCAAAATTTGCATGGTTGTGTCTATATTGAGATGTAGTATATATAACATTTAATATAATATTTAGAATGATATCAACTGTAGACAATCTCCTGACATGGATTCAATCGAATTTACGAGTGGCCTATCAAAAGATGTTGGCATTTATGATAATGTGGCTTTGGCTTGCCTTTACAAAATTCTGATGTTGTCAAAACTTCAGTTCATCATGTGTTATAAGTAACATAATTTTGCAATATTGTAATTTGTGAAGGGTATTAGAAATCCTTTAAATGACGATCTGATATTTTAATAATTGGTTAACAATATGACTGAGGGTTATTTTTAGAATTGGTATTTTTTCATGGTTTTGTTTTATGATCCGTTTAATATTGTTATTCTGTCTTCTATTCTCTAAAACCCTTTCAATATACTTGGGTGATATAACTTGTTCCTTGCCATCCCACACATCACTGGTAAAGTTACAGAGGAGCAGAAATACAAAAAAAAAACAAGGAGACAATAATCACATTATTTTGTTATTAAGAGCTCCAAATTGGTGTTTTTGCCAATGAGATAAATGTAGCTTTGATTTCTTTTTTTACAAAAATGATATAATTGTGAATCAGGGCTGTGGAAAATGATTTTTCTTCTTTTTGGTCTGTTAGCATTTCAAACTGGTTGATTTGAGTTATTTGTACTTTTAGTGCTTTTTTCTGGTTGTGGTAACATGGCTTTTGGTCTCTCTCTTTCCTTCTCATTTGCTCTTTATTTCTTGCCTCTGATTAGGAATATTTTTGGGAATTTTTTAGTATATTTTGTTTGAGTTTCCCTATTTTAATATTTTTATTATTAGGTTGTTAATTATTTTTAGATTAATCATTACTATATAATTTCCATTAGTGTTTTTTTTTTCAACCTAGCAAAACTAGATGATGTAAATTAACAAGTGTCAAGAACAATTTATTTGTAGGAAGTGATTATAACTTATAAGTAATTGAGTTTTATATAGTGGCGGTCATTGTTAATATTTAATTTGAACTGTTTGTACTATTGTCAGTAGTCTCTGTATATAAGTATATAGTAGTTTACATGTTTATATATTCAAACTTACAGATCAACTATCCTATGTAAAAGATATTTCACTAATATTTACATCGATTATACCCGGTGAGAACATCAGCATTTAAAGTTTACATTTTATTCACACAAACAGGTTATTAATAATTCAATTAAAGTCACTGATCATTTTGTGGACAATATCTAACTTTCCACAACTTGTAGTCATATTGACTTTTGATTGTTTAATTAAAGAAAAGAAAAACGTCGGCGGAAGAAAATCGACTAGGATTCAATTGGTATAAAAAGAAGCCCATCAGTAGTGACATATTTTCAATTCATCATTCTTTTTACCAATATTCACAAATATTGTAGATTTCAAGGGATTAAAATTCACTCAAAATGATAATCATCGGCTTTAATTGAATTTAAAAAGATATATAATTTTATGAGGTTAATTTGGGTTTTTTTAACTGATAACTGTGTGACATCTCAAATGAAACGGGGAAAAAAATAGTAGGCTCATATAGTAAATAAACTCCCAATAAAAATAAAATACTGTAAGCTAAGAGGACATCTTATCCTGTCAGTCGGTAGATTTCCGACATATTGTTTATTTTTGTACATGTCTGCATTCATTTATTTTTAATATGTACCGGTATTCATTTATAAAATTTATAAATCAATTTTTAAATGATTTTGACTAACTATCTCAATTAATTAATACCGGTATATATTAATCCCTGTTATTCTCCCAGTTCATACTACTCTATTTTAATTTATCCATCTTTTTAACTTTCATCTTATTAATAATACAAAAACTTTATATGAAATGTTGTTTGATCTTAAGTGCAATAGAATTTGTAATTTACATTCTGTTTTATTTTAGAATACGTCGTTTGTTGTATGGTGTAGAAATGATAGAGTTACCCGATATGTCCGACCTAGATGAGGAAACTGTACAAATCTGTAAACAATTCACAGAATACCATCAAGAAAACTGTGCTAAGATGATTGTTAAAGATTTAAGGTAAATTCATTTAGGTTTTGTTTCATTTTGTAATCTTGGGCAGTGTAGTAAAATTGTTATCTTAGCACTGTGAGTCTTTCGTGGCATACCAAACAATAGTTCCTGAAGAAAAATATCAAGCAATAGTTCCTATCATGGGAGATCATGTAGTACTCTGACTTGGTCAATACACATGAGAGAGAGAAGAGAGAGAAAGAGTTTAACGGCCACTACATTCGACACAAACAAAGTCATTTCGGGACTAACATATGGTTTAAGTTTATTCCAATAATTCGCTTGTGCGTAGAGGTCTTTAGCAGTGGGAGGAAACCGGAAGACCCAGAGAAAACCCACGAATTTGGACAGGCGACCCTAGTCCATGTCATGTACAACCGAGGATTCGAAATCATGCCAGTTGACCCAATGACAGGCTTTATGATACAGCACGCACATGCTAACCATTCGGCCATATACCCCCCCCCCCCCAATACAGATGAGAAGTTTGTATTCATGACCTGGCAGAATGCAATTTAATGTTGCGATTGTAGTAATGATGTATTTGAGCTTTATTCGCAAATGAAAATATTTGTTAATTTGAATCAGTTGTCACCATAATTTATCTTCAATTTTGTAACCACAAAGTATTATGACCAAGTAGAATTTGAACACAGTTAAATTACGGTCCCAGCCATTACAGAATGGCCTGAAGCCCAATCAAACCAACTCTGTAATTATATTCGAGAGACATTGTTTCATAAAATATTATCAATTCTATTATCTAGTTAATCCAGTCGACATTAATGTATTAAGGATTATAAAGTTAGGGTTACTAAGAGGTCCATAAACCTCAGATGGTAGTATCCTTGATATATTCATTTATTAACCTTTTTACTGCATCTACATTTTCCATGTGTTCCAAAGCCCAACTTCTTGCCCATCCAAACACACATAAAGAATTTTCATAAAGGCTTCCACAAGTACTGATGGCATTTAGTTCCAAACCCACTTTTTTTTTTAAAAATGGGTCTAGCACAGGCAGAGGATTTAAAACATTTAGAATAAAAATATTTTTTTTAATATAACATCATTTCTTCAAATTTTCATGCCAATCATGTTTTATGATTTCTTTTTTTATTTTAGGTATCGATTACGTATGTATAAAGATGTGTTCACTGGAAGAGCTTTATGTGATTGGTTGATAAATGTTGGACTTGCAAAAGATAGACTAGAAGCTATTGAATATGGCCGCCATTTGACCATGGGGCGTACCTTAGCTCATGTGACTGGTGAACATTTCTTCCATGATCTTCCTTACTTTTACAGATTTCTTTCAACTGAACCAAAATATTTGTCTTGTTAAATTTGTGTAAATCAAAAATTATATTTTACTATATATATGTATGTGCAGATCGAAGTAATCCTAATGATGTGGCCATGAGGTTAGTGGCAACATTTTCCACACGCCTCTACATATAGATGTCATCATTATTAACTGTGCTAGTAGATTTTTTCTAACACCCTACCTGATCTAAGGTAACCCTGATGTTTGCCTCATCATACACAATTGACAAATGTGTACCATCGATGATTACTTTGTGGTGTCGCTATTATATTGACAATTTTGTCTGATCTCACTTTTAAACTGCTTGATTGTAAACAACCAATGTTGTGAATTTTCCTTAAGCACAAAGTCATTACCCAGATGCTAAGCATTCACCGCTGTTGTTTGTAAGGGATTTAATGTTCCTCAAGAGTGACATATGGTCCAAGAGCAGTCCAGTCAAACAATAATTATATGAATACAATTGAATTAGAATGATAAAAAGGAATAAATTATTGAAATAATTATTATAATCTATAATCAACAGCAATCAAGATTAGTAAGAGTTATCTCCCCAGTACTGTCAATATTTTGGGGAATTTTGAATAACTAGGATTTACACCACTCGATTCTATACAACAAACCTTGTATGCTGAACTCTTATTGTTGCAAAAACCCAGACAGATAGTGATCAATCATTTTAAATAAACAAACATACATATGAAATTTAATTTATACCAGAGATTCTGTTTGTCTGGATGATCCAGTGTCTTTCCCTTGAATTATATATGTACAGTTAAGCCATGACATATTGTATAAAAGTATTAAAAACTAATTGATATTGTATATAATCGTGTCTAGATTTCTTCATGAATATGATGTTTATTTGTGGTTTAATACTACAAAAACAAAAAACCAACAAATACACTAAATTTAAAGTTGTGTATTTAGAGTTCAATACTACAAAGAATTTAACCTTAAAACTCAATAAATACACTTATATTTAAAGACATCGAGTTTAAAACTACAAATTTTTAAAATGCAATAAATACACTTAAATTTTAGAGGTGTATGTTTAAGTATTTAATACAACAAAGAATTTAACCTTGAAACCCAATAACTAGCCTTGATTAAAAATGTATTAAGCAATGTATTTATTATAAGTATGAATAACCTATTGTGTATAGGAAACAAAGTATTACAAATTTATTAAGAAATGTATTTATGGTGTATATACATGTAGGTAGACCAGTCTTTAAATATAATTAATGGCATCTTTTAATAACTCAAATATCAAAGTTATAATTGTTGAAGAACAAGCCGTCTTGAAAAATCTTTATAAAAATGGATATCCAAAATTCTATCCAAAATTTTAATACTTTAATCTTAGTAAAAGTATAGTGAATGTCTGTTTCGGGGTGATCTGGATGTAGGAACCCAAAATTAGCTTATATTGAATAATTTGATTATTGATAATGTATCTTCCATGGAATTGTGTTGTCTTATATTGTATGTAAAGGAGTTTATCTGGATTACAGGTAAAAACGGGCAGTACCTCTTTTTTTTATACTTTACTCTCCATTAACTCATGGACATGTTAATGGGTGAGTCATGGGGATAAACCAGCTTCTCTAGTCTTTCGGATGACACTAAAAACAAAATAGTAGGATGTTAAACCCTATACGTTTGATTTCGAATGTTAGTAGCAGTACTGGAATCCAGATAACTCAGTAATGTATTTATTTTTGTAAACTGTAGAAAAGATAGTTTATTTTATACTGTTGTTATATTTAAATATTTTGTTGAAATTTATTACCATTATATAAATATGGTTTTATTTATGTTTCTGTAAATGATTTTTGTGAATAATTGTTGTTAAAGTATCATTTCTTCTTCGTCTCTTTATGTACATGTACATATAGTAAGAAATATTATGGGATTATTTTAATGAAGAAAATTGGGGTCCTACTAATCACAAATGAAAGGGTAATTTTGTCAAAATTGTCTTAAGTGTTGCGAAGAGTAATCTACAAGGAAAATGTTACAGATATATATAGTATGTAATATTTAAATGATTTCATTAAAGACTATGGATAATTATAATTTTGGCAAAGTGACATAATACTGAAAAGGAAGAACAATAACCTACATTGACAGACTAGGTAAAAACTATAGCTATGGTAAGAGCCATGCATGTCTCAACAAAACATCTTTTATCACCAATGTGGGGGGGGGGGTGGCTTAGTGGTCTAGAGTGCCGCGCTTCAACCTCTAGCTGTCCGGCCACCTCTGGCTTGCGGCTGTGGTTTCGAGCCCTGGTGTGAGTGTATGTGGCATGAAGATAGGAGTGCCTTCTCAACCTCGTGGGTTTCCTCCTGGCACTCTTGTTTCCTCCCACTGATAAAGACCCCTACACGCAAGCGAACTATTGAAATAAAATGAAACCATGTTAGTCCCGAAATGATCTAGTTGAGTTGACGTTAAACCCCTTTTCTCTTTTTCTATCACCAATGAGTAAACTTGCATGCTTTCGATTTCCCAGTTGTACCCGAGTAGGGTCATCTGTCCAACCTGTAGCCTGTGAATTTCCTCTGGGTCCTCTGGTTTCCCCCCACTATTAAAGACCCCAACATGCAAGCAAATTATTTAAATAAAATTGAACCATGTGCTAGTCCCGAAAGGACCTAGTTTGTGTCAAGTGGATGTTAAACCCCATTTCTCTTTGTATCACCAATGAGCATGATATACAAACAGGGACCAAACTACGAATTAAACTTACCGATATGAAGAAATATATCTGAGATTTATACATAGTTCTTATATCCAGAAATGATTATGTATGGTTAAATATAATTAGAAATATTTCAAAATATAAACTGCTTACACTTTAAAAATATGCCACCATTTGGAATCAACAGTATAAGGTATATATGTTTATATCTTTTACATATCTTTCCATGTAATTTACTTATTGCAATACTTTGGATGCTATTGACCAAAAATACACCTGTCAGTGATTGTGTGAGATTGAATCTTTGATTCTTACCATGGACTAAGCCGATTGATTTCTTAAGCAATTTATGTTACATGTACCGGTAGTTAGTGTTTTTTTTAGTACAAAAGCCGAAAGTACTAGAGCTTGATAGAAGGTTTTTTGAAATTTAGATATTGTGTACATGTATTGCATGCTTATGTTCCCACAATGTCCGTTATTTTGGCTTAAAAATGAGATCCATTATGTCTTGTCTTGTGCTGTTATTTGATGCATACCATCAGTCTTGTCCATAATATCATATTTGAATATGAATACTAGATATTTATTGTCCCAGGCCTTTCGGAAAAAATAGATTTGTCTGTTCAATCCATTCCATGATTTGGAACCCAATAATTCTGCTTCTAATTGGTATATAATGTTAAAATTTGTTGTAGATATTCATTAGGTAAATGTACGGACTCTGCTTTGGCTAATCAGAGATAAGCGATTTGATTTGCCGATGCTTTAGGTTACAACTTTGAGTGTCATTTATTTATTTTAGGGCAGGGAACATCAGCCTCGCTCGTGTTGGCTTATTTATTATTTGATTTGCTTGTTTTGTATAATTAATTTTTGCCTTATGTTTTGATGCATTTACACTGATAATGGATACAAAAATTATGTACCCATGTGTGTATATTATATGTCTCTAAATTTCTTGTATATTATTTATGTAAGTATATGAGTCATTTCAAAATTATTTAAGCCAGCCCGTTTGTTGTGTGTTTGGTGCATTTACTGCATATTTAAATGTGACAGTTTTGTTTCTTTTTGTTATAATGAAAGATAGAATCAATAAATTTGTATAATCCAGGAAGATAATTATTATGTGCATTGATTGTCAGATTCTTTTTCTTGATACAGAATTGTATAATACATTATTATGTTTTAAAATGGACACCTTGTGTAACTGGTTTTTTTTAATATAAAATATAAAGAAATTGTAAAAAAAAATCCAATTAACATTATCCAAATGATTTCAGTATGGTACATAAAAGTGTAAGTGGATTCGGTGTTGAAGTTTTCTGTGGTAATTCAGTCACCATTAACAAATTTATAAATTATTTTATTCAGTCATAGAAACAAAACAATCTGAGACAAGTTTTAGAAATTGCCCTTGGCATGTATTGTTTATCATAGATTTGCTAATTGAGATCACAGTCATTTCTGACTGTACGTGGAATTGCCATAGGCACATATTTCATTGTCTGATATCGTATACTAGTATATCACTATCGTTCAAGTTACGAGTGAACTACGTTTTTTTTATGTGAGTTTAATAATTGAGTGTTGAATGAGGAGGAATTGTGATATATATATTAAAGTATAAAACGTACATTTTGTAAATGATTCTGATTAATAAAATTGTATTAAATTGAACTTAGTGTTCGTTATGGGTAAGCTTAAACAGTTCATGTATACGTATATATATCGATACCTTTAAACACACTGAAATGAAACGTAGCAGAACCCTACAGCCGCTTTTATCGATTCACCAAAGTGTTTTTCATTCAATCTTTAACGCCCATCTAATTCAAACTGATTTATGGGAAGATAACGTTGCCAAAATTATTTCATTGTTCACGGTGCAAATTGCAAATGTCAGTAGTTCAAAATACGTATTTTAGTTTTATAATTTGCAATTTCTATTGCTCAACAATACCAATGTCACGGTGTTAAAATACAGAATACACTTTTCAATAATACAAAATACAGTATAATAGTTATTTTGCATATTAAACTTTTGCATTCTTCATAATAGACAAATGCATAATATAGACTTGCATAGTAGAACATATACCTTATATGGGATCTACGCCGAACGTCATTTGCATAGGGAAAAGAGTCCGGGCTCAGACGGAAAATAATAACCTAGATATAATTATCACGAAAAAAATTGTTACCTTTATATTAGAAAACAACATTTTAAGAAATATTAATGCAAAGTAATACTAATAGACCCACCCCAAGGAAAAAAATATACTATTACCGTAAACATACTGATATGTCGCACACTAGGCTTGTAACAGCATACCCCTATATCTGAAGCAGCCAAACAGTATTGGACAGAGGAATGATGCTCTGTGGACGGACGAATATTAAGAAGTCATTGCTTTTTAGTTATATACTGAAGCATTCGGCGAAATATAAACAACTAGTTCTTCAATGCAATAAACTTTATATATATTAACAGCTAACCAGTACAATTTACTGCAGATATAAACAGTTCACACATCAGCTTACACCAATTATTTCGCATGGGTCACAATATAGCCTAATCAATTCGCATACGCATGGGCCTAAAGCCGGTTTTCCACTAGGCGAATTTGTTCGCGCGAAGCGAATTTATTGGTGTACAGGCATGCGCAGTATAATTTCAGGCCGTGTGAAATTATACTGCGCATGCCCATACTCGAAAAAATTCGCTTCGCGCGAACTAATTCGCCTAGTGGAAAACCGGCTTTATATAGCCTAATGAGAGAATTCGAATACAAATGAATTCATCTATTAATTCTGATTATATAATCCACGTGTTAAATAGCATACTGAAACACGCTGGCTGAATATAGGCTAACTGACGATGCTGAATAATACTCAAAGATTACATGCTCAATATTATATTATTCTGAAGCTTTCACTGAACATAACGTGGAAACTGAAATAAGAAAAATACAATTGTTTACCACACAGTACTGACTGATTAACAATGAACGCAACGTAAATAATACGTAACCTTAGAAGTTATTTTGTGCGCAGTGAGCCTGCCCTAACCTGATTCTCCAATATTTTAGTATGTTTACGGTAATATATCTCGAAAAGACAACACAGGAGGTTTCCCGAATTTTGCAGTCTAGTAGTTTATTAATCCTTGATTCTGTGAATAAAAAAACATTTTGTCACCAAAGCTGGTTTCGATGCAGCGTAGACGTGCCCCTTTTCTGCGTGCTCAGTTAGCCTAGTGTGCGATATTTTAGTATGTTTACGGTAAAAAAAAGGCGGGGGGGGATCGATTACATAATATTATATACTTTGCATTAATATGTCTTAAAATGTTGTTTTCTAATATAAAGGTAACATTTATTATTATTTTCGTGATAATTATATCTAGGTATTTATTGGCGCTAGAAATATGTGTGCTAACTTCATTAGATTCCGTCATAGTCCCGACTCTTTTCCGTATACAAAAAAGGTTCGTCGTAGATCCCATATAATGTATGTTCTACTACGAAAAGTTCAATTATACATTTGTCTATTATGCCAAATGCAGAATGCAGAAGTGTAATGTGCAAAATAACTATTATACCGTATTTTGTATTGTTGAAAAGTGTATTCTGTATTTTAACACCGTGACATTGGTATTGTTGAGCAATGAAAATTGCAAATTATAAAACTACTGGCAACTGAAATAATATTGGCAACGTTATCCTTCCATACGATTTGATCAGGGGGCCACGTTTTTTGTTCAACTATGTCCATCCACCGGAATTGTTTACAACTAAACGAAACGGCGCAATTAACCATTAATGGTGGAACCCTTTCTGTAGACAATATATCATGATTACGCCCCCGAAGTCCCAGAAAGCGGAGGTCATGACCTTTTTAGGCGTTTGTGGCATCGCATGCTTCCACTGCATACTTTGACTTTTTGTCTCGTGGTCAAACTAATGAACCCAGTTTCATCTTGAGTAACACCACCGAAGAAGGCAAACGAATATATCCTACAGTCCTCGAGAAACTGTTTGACGTTTTTGCTCTTCAGTCACCATTCTGGGCACCCAACGAACATACATTCTTTTCATGTGCAGATATTTATGGATTATTCTAATGATGTTTTACTTATGCCATGTGCAGTAGCTAACTGTTAAGCTAATACTCTCATGCCCTGTAGGCCTACTGTGTCGAGAATATCATCAACTCCATGGATGGTAACTTCGTCTTCCTCTCCCTTGTATACCCAACACATCACTGTTTTACTGATCTATACGAATCCGATTTGTCACCTTCTATATGTGTCATGTCGTCATGAAGTTGCTTTGGGTAAACTTTTTCTAATGATGACACTTAATCACGGCTCTCCATTTTGAGAGTAAATGAGAGGATGGTCCGGTTGACAATGTCAATAGTGACAGGCGCTTAATGCATTCCTCATGCATCCTTACAATACATTGATAATGTAAACTTTGAATGACCATGGCTTAAGTTAGAATTGATGAGTAATATTTTGAATGAATATGGTCTTAAACTCTATATTCAATCTTCATTCCGGCATGTTGGCGCTTTATGGGTTTTATTATAAATAATATATATGTGTGTGTATATGGTACGTGAAGGGTTTATATATGATTGATTGAAGCCGATGTACTGTCATATTTCTTTCTATTTACAAATGACAAAGACAGATTTGTGTCGTTCAATATATATAGAAACAATAGCCGCCAATAACCTTGTGCGTGTCCTCAGTCTCAAGTCAATATGGCAGACAACACAATTTTGGTGAGTTTTAGTGTTTGTTTTCGAAAAAAATCCTACAACAATCATAAATATATTTGTCGGAACTATTAGGCTGATCTTTGCAAATAAAGGTTCTATAATTTATCTGTTTATAGGGTAAGTGTATCGCTCTTCATATAATGTATTTGGCAGCAGGGGTGGGGGTGTTCTAAATTGGTTATATATTTACAATACAGAGTACTCACCGATTATAAGTTGTATCTGTTCATATAAATGTATTTACCTGTCTAGGGTTCGCGACAGTCAAGCGGCAGGGGAACCGAACACTTCATTAAAACGCCCAGGTTCTAATCTTTTGAGTTTCGAAAAGAAATGAAATGGGGTTTAACGTCCTACTGTTTTGTTTCGACTGGGCTACTGGATAGGATCTGAACAGTAGGACGTTAAACTCCATTGCATACGCCATGCAGTGTGTTATGGGGGACAATATGCGCAGACAGCTGCGCTGCCGCTTACTTATACACCAAAATTCTTATTGCCAAGGGGTCGTTTACGTGCACCTCGATGTACACACAGGATCTCCGTTTTTCGTCCCATCCGAACGACAATACGTTGGTCTTAGCCATGCTCTCTGTCCTGCACCACTGATGATGAATTTTTTAGGCCAACGTAACGCTCGAACTCGAACACCCCGACCAGGTTAGCAAGCCAACTACTTTTTACTTACTCACTGAGCTCAAAGCACTGCATTGTTTTCGAGGGCGGTCTCCAACGCCTGTGAGGTTGGCAAGTAAAATATTGCCTAATAGTTCGGGTGGGACGAAAAAAACCGAGGTCCAGGTGTGTAGATATTGGTGTGTACGTAAAAGACACTTAATAAATAGCACTAGCTTGTCCTTGCTAATTATATTATTGTTCAACCAGCTATGGATGGCGCCCCTCCTCTTTTTGATAATTAAAAAAAATGATAGTTTATTATATTTTCCCACAAGGGCTATCTTAGATATCATACACCACGAAAGTCATACAATATGTGTATTTCAGATAACGATCGTCTGTTTGACATTGATTGGTGTTGTGTATTCACAGTTCGGACAGGATCCATGTCTTGTAAGTAGGCCTACATGTAATTAACTGTCTTGGTCAGATATATTTGGCAATGTGATAAAAATACAGATCCATTTCGTTTTTTTTATAGTTTCGATTGCAAGTAAAACGAAATTTAAAACTATTAAAAAGCCGGGGAGTCTCGAGGGGTGTATCGACCCCCCCCCCCCTCGGAAAATAGGATCTCTTTCGTTCGTTCGTTTCTGTGGTTTTACGTTCACTTCTACCCGAGGTGATATCGTAGACAAGCCTGGAATCTCTCCTGGGTACCTCTTAAATGGGCGTCACATGATAGCACTGGGGGGGGGGGGTTCTAATCGACTTAAAATCGGATCCATTCGATATAACACAGTTGATGATGCGCTTGTCATGTTAATTTTAAATAATAGTTTATATAACATTTAAAGCCAAACTAAAGACCAGCAATAGGCAGATTTAACTCTTACAAAATACGTCTTTAAGATGGGCAAAAATATTTATATTGTGCTCTCTTCGCTTAATCTAAGTCCTAAATATACATCTTCATGTAAACTAACTATTTTATTTAATTACAATGATTTGTGTTTTAAACAGCGGAAACGGTGTGAATATGGAACGGGATGTCGAATTGTGTCTAGACTATGCAGGGGCGAAAACTCATCGGACTGTTCTCCTAAACCAGAATGTGTCCCAGGTAATCTTGTTATTGTCCAAACACTAACATTATCTCCTGAATTCAGGACCATTCCATTTATACTCACCAAATCTAAACTTTACTGTTCTGTTCTAGCATGGCTAATAATACGGTATACGCTACGCAGTGTGCTATACGAGGGAAATGTTGCCTTTACAGTGGCGCTATCGCCTACTCTTATTTCGAATTTCCCCCTCGTGTTACCCGAACAACCAGACACGTACTTTCTCGGCCAACACCGGGATCGAACATGGGACCTCAAGGTTAGTAAGCCAGCCACCGTGGCTCCCAACATAATCGTTTTACCATTCCATTTACCACGCAGCAACTATTTTATTTTAAATTCTAGTAAGGTGTCACAGTGGGTAAGACGCTGACTCGCTAGCCTGAAGGGCGAAGAACAGCTGCCTGGTCTTTCAGATGGGATTAAAAAAAACGAGGTCCAGTGTCCAAATTGGAGTGTACGTAAAAGATTCCCTGGCAGTTGAAATTTGATATTGATATAAGAGTAGGCCATAGCGCCGCTGTCCTGGCACAATAATTGCCCTCAAAGTATGGAAGACCAAATGGGACAATATTCACGATTCTTGTTTCTACATTCCAGTTTGAACATTTTAGACATGAACGCAACATTCAAAACTAATAATTCTTGTTTCTACATTCTTATGTCAACATTTCATCCACAAAATCAACGTTTCAAACCAAAAAAATGACTTTATGTTTCATTTTCGGCGTTTTATCGGTAACTTTTATTATCATTAAATATTAAAATTAAAAAATAATTTCTTAATTCTACGCGACAAAGAAATCAATTCATTGGTTTCTGAAAGTATCTAAAACCAAAATCTGGAATTTGAACTCTTATGAAAATATTTTCTACGTTTTAAAAAGTCTTGAAGTTAAAATGTTCAAACTGGAATGTAGAAACAAGAATCATGAATATTGTCCCATTTGGTCTTCATCAACATTATTACACCAGAGGGCGCTAGACCGAACACAATTTGGCGACCTATTCAGCTAGCGACCCATTCGACCGAACCAGCTGCATGGTACCTGGATCGTTTGCCCTGGCTCTTATATTAATTAAGTTGGGGCTATGGGGCACCGCCACAGGCACGGATGGGGGGGGGATGTCCCTCTACAAAATCTGCCGCCCCATAAGTATGGCGCCCGTGAAAAAATCGACCAGATAAAATAAATATAAAGCCACTGGGCGCTCAATAACTTGGTAACCCAATACTCCAACCCGCACTTTTAAAATGCTACACACGGCCCTGCGTGAGTGTGGTGACATTAGACCGACACGCATCACAATAGTTATATACAAAGCACGTATGGCATCAAGACAAGAGGATCGGGGGTTGATGCTGCTGGGCAGGCCCCGGTGGGCCATGCTACGAGCCTACTGGTCGTCTACCAATTTGAGCACTCCTAACAAATCCGATGTAGCGCGATAGGGAGTGTGTAAACACTGTTTTGACATATTTTAAATGGTTAAACTAACAACATCAGTTACCAAGTCACTGAGCGCCCAGTGGCTTTATTTTTTTATATGGTCGATTTTTTCACGGCGCCATATGGGGCGGTAGATTTTGTAAGAGGGGCATTTACCCCCCCCCCCCCCGGATCCGTGCCTGTGGTGGCACCCCATAGCCCCAACTTAAGTGATATAAGAACCAGGGCAAACGGACCAGGTACCATGCAGCTGGTTCGGTCGAATAGGTCGCTAGCTGAATAGGTCGCCAAATTGTGTTCGATCTAGCGCCCTCTGGCGTAATAATGTTGATGTAGACCAAATGGGACAATATTCATGATTCTTGTTTCTACATTCCAGTTTGAACATTTTAACTTCAAGACTTTTTAAAACGTAGAAAATATTTTCATAAGAGTTCAAATTCCAGATTTTGGTTTTAGATACTTTCAGAAACCAATGAATTGATTTCTTTGTCGTGTAGAATTAAGAAATTATTTTTTAATTCTAATATTTAATGATATATAGAAGTTATCGATAAAACGCCGAAAAAGTCATTTTTTTGTTGTTTAAAATGATGATTTTGTGCATGAAATGTTGACATAAGAATGTAGAAACAAGAATCATTAGTTTAGAATGTTGAGTTCATGTCTAAAATGTTCAAACTGGAATGTAGAAACAAGAATCATTAGTTTAGAATGTTGAGTTCATGTCTAAAATGTTCAAACTGGAATGTAGAAACAAGAATCATGAATATTGTCCCATTTGGTCTTCCATATCAAAGCACACTGTATGGCGTATGCCCGTCGTCATTATCCCAGTTTCGGAGCAGATCAGTAGGACGTTAAATTCCATTTGATTTCATGTTGGGCCTTATTCGCTCTTTATATACCTTATAATTAATCTTTTAGTAAATACTGCGTTACCATGGTAGTTTCACCCATCCATTGGCTTTAATGAAGACACAAACGCACAAATAGTTACATCAAATGGACATTTGACTTTTTCTTATTGTAATATATGTACATGTATAACGAACGACTATAAAACTAAGACAATTATTTTTCAGCAATGTATGCCTTCACTAATTTCAACCCCTGTGCTGTTGGTCAACCACTGTTAAGTTCTATGGGTCAGCCGTTGTATTGTACTATTGACCAATGCCCTAAATCTTCCTATTGCATGCGGTCGTTTGGTCCTGCTGGTGTCTGCTGTTTCGACTTTAAAGGATATTATGGTAAATTTTCACATACATGTAGTTATTTAATGTATAACCCCAGTGTTTTATCAGTGTCAGGGCCGTGTCTAGCGGGGGTGCAGGAGGTACATTGCAACCCCAGAAAAATATGGCGCCCCGAGACCCCCCCTCCCGAAAAAAATAAATAAATAAATAAATTAAAAGAATAGACATCCTTATCATTATAAAATAATACAGTTGATTATGATCACACAGTGATGCTCTTCGATTTATTTTGTGTCAGTTTTCTTTTTACACTGACAAGCCTTAATTATTTATTTTCGACAAATCCGTCCCCAACATACCATGCCTTCTTTAGCCCCCCCCCCCATCTCCCCGAAGCCTACCTTCGTTGACCCCTCCTCAATCTGCTCCCAATCTTCACCATATACAGTATAATAATTTTGTTTCACACTGACAAGCCTTAATTACTTATTTTCCCACAAATCCTTCCCCAGCGTAGCCTACCATCTCCGTTACCACCCCCACCCTCCCCACCCTTCTCAATCTACCTCTGATCTCCACCATGTATATATTATAAAAATAAATAAATAAAAATATAAATAAATTAAAAGAATAGACATCCTTATCATTATAAAATAATACAGTTGATTATGATCATACAGTGATGCTCTTTGATTTATTTTGTGTCAGTTTTCTTTTTACACTGACAAGCCTTAATTATCATTTCGTCAAATTCGTCCCCAACATACCATGCCTTCTTTAGCCCCCCCCCTCTCCCCAAGCCTACCTTCGTTGACCCCTCCTCAATCTGCTCCCGATCTTTACCATATACAGTATAATAATTATTCTCACACACTGAAATGACTTATTGTCGGAAATATTTTGTGACAATTTTGTTTCACACTGACAAGCCTTAATTACTTATTTTCCCACAAATCCTTCCCCAGCGTAGCCTACCATCTCCGTTACCACCCCCACCCTCCCCACCCTTCTCAATCTACCTATGATCTCCACCATGTATATATTATAATTCTAATATAACTGACATCTCCCTTTGTTTTACAGTTGGTAATAAACTGGGTATTTGTCCATTTCCAAGAATATTTGGTCAGTGTAAGAATGACTGTACTCAAGACCAGGATTGTTCATTTATGCATAAATGTTGTGCTTCACCTTGTGGTTATTCTTGTCGCATGTCTTTTGCTGGATGAGTTATCTTCTCTTCGTCAACAACACAAGGCATGCCATAATAAAACAATTTAAGATTTTTTTTCTTGTCTTTCTTTTCTTTTTTTCTAAATTGTTAAATTTATAATGGTTAGACAGTTAACATTTATGTCTACTGTATTGTTATTCCCCCCCCCCCCCATATAATTTTGAAAGCATATTATTAGAGTGCGGGGGGGGGGACGATCTACGTCACTTTTTCCATGAACCCCAGAAGGCTACTATAATGGCGCCATCTGGTAGCAAATTGTATAAACTTTTTGCGGAACAATCAATTTTAGGTAAAAACGATCGGAGTCACTTCGACCCAAGGTCTTTCTAAAATGGCTTCCCGGACAAATACAAGTCCATCGTACTCGTTACAGTTATTAAACCTTAATTTGCCTGAAAAGTTGAAGTCAGTTGTACCAGGTTGTACTCGTAATCATGGTTCGTGTTAAACATCATTTTGAAGTTGTAATTAAACACATGTAACACTATTGTAGTGATTAACAGAAGATCTCAGTTTAGTAATTATAAAGGATTTATTTACAACAGGAACCTGTCACATACTACAGTAACACAGTTACTTAAACTATACACCAACTAGTCTACGACAGGAACACATCTACATAATAATTATATAATCTACTATTTTACCCCTCTGTCAAGGCAGCGGCTGGACTCGGGTGAGTCCATACACTCGTCCAAGCCTTTTCTTCTCCCCCGGCTCCTCGCTAACTAACTGTCAGGGAACTCCCCAATATATAGCCTTGCACACATGATCATATCTGCAATTGTCTCTTTTATTTCGTCATGGCATGTGCATAATCTCTTGAAGTCGTGTGGGTCTTGCACACAGATCATGTATAGCCTGTAATGGACATATTGAATTTATTAGATTTAATAACATCGTTTCATGACAAAAGATTATATAGAGGTGAAAGTCAAAATCATGTATTGTCAAAACTAGCAGAGTTCATTAAGTTCTATGCACCTAAATGTTATTACTGTGTTACACACACTCTTTGTTTTGTTCGTGTCAAACAATATCGTCCAAAAGTCTGTTTTGCGTTTTATGCGAAAAGACATGTGTGTGTGTGTGTGAGAGAGAGAGAGAGAGAGAGAGAGAGAGGGAGAGGTTAACGTCCACCCGACACAGATCGGGTCATTTCGAGACTGGCATATGGTTCAATTCTATTTTAATACATCGCTTGCGCGAGGGGCTTGGGCAGTGGGAGGACCCGGTGAAAACCAATGGAGCTGGACAGGTGACCCTACTTTTTGTAGCGTACAACCGGGGATTCGAAACCATGGCGTGGTTCAATGACAGGTAAGCATTTGTTTCCATCCACCGGAGCCTGATCTGATGACGTCACATGTGGATTATGGGTAAGAATAAGGGTTAGGGTTAGCCCAGGGTTAGGGTTAGGGCTAGCCATGTCTACATCTCGAAACTCTGACGAAATCTGCAGGCCACAACCCTTACCCTAACCCTTATTTTTACCCTTATTCTTACCCAGAATCCACATGTGACGTCATCACATCAGGCTCCGGTGGATGGAAACAAATGCTTACCTCAATGACAGGCTTTATGATAGAGCGCGCATGTGCTAACCATCAGCCATCCAATCCTCCACAAAAATGTGACTTAGATCGTACTTCCGCTGGACTCTTCGTAAATTATGGATAGTAAGGAGTGTCAAAGTAAATATAAAGTGAGAGGAGTCCAAAACCATATTAAAAAAACCATATAAAAACATAATCTGCCAAAGGTTATTTTAGATGTTGTTTTACATTTATTGTCTTTGGGAGTGTCATTGTCCCTTTCCACTGAGCTCTTTGATATTAGTGTCAATTTATGAGGATGATTTTGTTCATTTTCATGTCTTGTCCAAGCCAGGCGTTTATGAAATACCACAGGCGTAGACCATGACAACTAGAATTTGGGCTTTAAAATCGTCGGAGAGTCTCGACTCTCGTTCCTAACCCTGGTTTAATCTCACCCTAAACTCTGAATTGCAGTAGGCCTAGTCAGTATTTGCAAGTATTTAACGAAAATCTGACTAGTCTAAATCTGTGGGATGTGTTCAACGTATTATCATCCAATGACTATATATATTTTTAAAAGTCTGACTTTGAATAGAGTATAAGTAGACTGATATAAAAACAAAAAGGCTCCTAGGTCCCTTTAGTCAGTCTTGGAAGGGTGTTTTGGAGACAAATTCCAATACCGACACTTCGGTACATTGTATTAAGTCGGAACAGACGCTATTTTCGAGAACCTTCATCACTATTTTCAGAACTCTAAACCTCTAACTTAATATTTGTCATCATATTCGAATTTAAAAACTCCAATTAGAAAAATATTGATCCATTTCAATCCATATTGATTTTGTTATGTAAAAATATAGAATCCTAATATCCAATATTTAAGACACAATGAAAATTCTCTAAACAGTACACGAGTCGTGTGTTCTATGGTTTCCGGCGCCATTTGTAATGAAGAAAGAAAAACATATCCCACACGAAAACGGGAAAGTAATGGCTGATTATATTTAAAAAACAAAATAGTATTAATCTCTTTACATTAATGTCCTTGATGGCCCCAGCGAACAGACAATTTAAAGGGACAATACCACTCTTGCTGGCTTGCCAGGCCCAGAAAATTGTTTAGCCTTATTCTAACTACTAGATGTTTAAGTGTCCTACCAGTTGTATAAATTTTGCATTACATCCTATTTTACTTGTCTAGAGGGTTCGAAAATATGTTTAAATCCAAGTTGCATTTGAAAGTGTGTACGTAAAGCTTTTCAAACCATGTTGTTACCATGTAGTTGATTTTTTTCATTTTTTTAAATTCGGTGTGTTAAGATGAAATTTGTATCATCAATTAATTGGAATATTGTAAAAAAGTGCAATTTGTTGACCAGAATAATGATTGGGGCATATTATTCAGTTACAACAAGAGTGGCATTGGGGCTTTAAAGGAACCACCCCGATTTTAACAAAATCTCCGAAATAAAATTCCGTGTACGTATGATAATGAATTTTAATCGCCAAAATATAGAAAAATTGTGTATTTATCTTGTCTTGATTTGGACGCGAACGTCAAAACCTTTTATCTGGACACTTAACCCTTTTAAGATTTTGGGTCAAATTTTTCGTTGGGTGACCTGGTAATCTATTTTCGTTCCTTTTGGGATTTATCCATGCGTGACCCATGTGCTTTACTTGCTAACTTAATTTCTATAAAATAAAAGTCTGGTTTTCTCCAGACATCGTATAGTACCCACAGCTTGAGACACCAGTCTACATTTCCACTCGAAGACTGACGAGTTTAAGTTGTTGGGTGTTGGAATGGTCTAAGGTGTGTGTGAGTTAGTTGAATTTTATGTCCCTTCCGCCGAGGTGATATCGCAGACAAGTGGTCTAATGTGTGCGCTTTAGTTTATAAGGTCTGTCATTGAGTCAAGTGGTGTGGTTTCAATTCCTCGCTTGCACGCGACTATGAGTAGGGTCGCCTTGTAGGGTTTCTCCGGATAATCGAATTACTGTATTGAAATAAAATTGAACCATAAGTTAGTCCCGAAATGGTCAACTTTACGCTTGCAGTCTATCAGATCATTTACGAAACACCCAATACAATCCAAAAACCTTGTTTTTAATGTTAACTGGGCTTATTGCATGCAAGACGCAAAAATATATATATAAAAATACGCGTTTAATCAAATACTACGAACAAATAAATCTAAATTACACAAAGACATTAAATGAAAACAAGATGTCCATTGTTAATTGGTTTCATAAACATGTTTATAAGTAAACACACAGGTATTAAAAAATATAGGTTATTCAGGTGTACCTTGTGGAACGGAAAAAACATGTCAACCGCATTGATAGTTGTCAAAGGTACACCCACAAACATACGTCATACCTCCAATCAAAATCTGTCTTTTTCGTGATTGGCTAAAAGAACCTCTTGACATATTTAACATCATAATAAACACATAATACAAAATTACTGAGCATGACGAAATGAAGCAAAATTGTCACAGTAGACACTTTCTATCGCCATGGATTGGTTAATCTAAAAAAAAACAAAAACGTCAGGGTTCGGTGATTCTGTGGCAAACGGGTCACGGATATCCGTATTCACCCTACTTAAGATTTAATCTCTATGGGTGATTTGTGTATATAAATGAACGATATTTGATACAACATTAATATCGAAAATTCGAAGACATCAAGATGATGAAGATGATGCTTTGCCTTGCCGTTGTACTTTGTCTTAGTGCTGTGTCTTGTCTACCAGCTCGTGAAGCGACGGTATGCTATTTATTTATTTTTCATTTATTTATTTTAATAGTATTCATTTATGCTCAAATTAATTTGTTTTTTTTATGGTTATGATTCAGGTTTGGATATACTTTTTAAATTAAATATAGTGATTACTCCCTAGATTAAATTTTCAGCGGTAAATTTATAGAGGAAACCTATTGCTCTTTTATGCATGTCATCTTATAATTATATTCCTCTCGTTTGTTTTTTTTAAACAATATTTAACAATATTATATGTTGTTTTACAGAGAATCATAAAATGGACCCGTGAAATTGAAAAAGGTCAAATTAACGAACAAGCGCAAGTTATCGAAGATGAACAGATTCTAATGATGTCAACAGACAAAGCATTAAATGAACATAAATTTCAGAGATCAGAGAGCTGGCACGATTATAAAACAGTGAGTTGCCTTCTTGATAGCTTCATACGTTGTTATTTATATCACTAAAATATAATAGTTATAGCCAGACCTAAAATGTTTGCATTACAAAGCGTTGAGTAAAAAAAATGAGTGTGGGGAGCACGGTGGTTAAGTGGGTAGGACGCTGGCTCGCCAGCCTCGAGGGTCGATCCCTGCATTGGCTTAGAAAGTTCACCCAGATTTCCGGCTTGGTTTTCCCTAGTCACTGATGCAGGGCGGAGGGTCTGACAAGAACAGCTCTTTAGTGGTTCGGATGGGACGAAAAAGATATCCGTGCGTTACCGTAAAATATCCCTAGGAATTTAGAATTCGATATAAGAGTACGCCGTAGCGCCGTTGCCCGGGCAAAATTACCCCATAGGACACTGTATGGCGTATGCCCGTCTTCATTAGCCCAACTCGGAGCAGAACAGTAAGACGTTAAACCCCACTTCATCTCATTTCATTTACAAAATTAAGGTTTAGATTGAAATCCTAAATATTATGCAATTTTGAGTATACAAAAATGCAGCAAAATGTTTCTTAGCTGTATAATAAACCATATACATGTAGGTATAAATTATACATCTTTACTTTTATGTAAACTGTAATGGGGGAGACTGGAGTGGGTATAGGTCACAGTCTGTTATCATTGTGTTATCCCATTTTTTTTTATTCCAGAAAGAGTTAGCAATCAAATTTATCGACCACGCTAAAGGTAGTAAACCAGTGTGTTTTCTTACTAACGTAAAAAAATCGTATAGAGATACAGTGGCTGATTTAAATAAACGGGAAGGGAAAACAATACCTACAGAAGGCAACAGAAATTTGGTTATAGAATCCAGCAAACAAGTTGCACCAAAGTCGGAAAATATCAAAGCCTTCTGTAAAGACTCGTCAATCTATCAAGTACGGGAAAGCACACTAGGATCAGGTAAGTTATTATTTAAGTTAAGCAGTCGTGTGAGAGGGAGAGGGAGAGAGAGAGGAAGAGAGAGAGAGAGAGAGAGATGGATGGGGTTAACGTCCACTCAACACACATTATGTCATTTTGGCAGTTTTATACAATTATATTTCAATAATTTGCCTGATTATGCATCTGACCACTGATGCTTGAATTTATAAATTAGCTATTTAGGAATAAAGGTTAAGTTATAAGACATTGCTGGTTTATTTAGATTCAAAATATGGTATCAGTTTTAACAGGATATCAGTTTTCTTTGGTTTTTCAGTTCTAGAGTACCATCAGTCTAACATTACACAAAATTCCAATTTCTGAAAGGACTCCGGTATGTCAAAAACAAAAGCACGTAATGCCGAACTTTTGTTATCAAAATACATATTATGAACTGTAAAACAATGACAGTCACAGAGGTGTATGAGCCCGGTGATTTGTAAGGGGGGTGGGGTAATTAAATGTCCCAGAAAAGTGCCTGTTACCAGCGAGCTCCAAACGCGCCAATCAGGGCACCCTCAATATATGCATGACCTTTCAGTGTAAATTTTGAAAACTGGGCCGTATAGCAATCGCGTTTTCCTTTATTGTTTTCCCAACTTTTCCCGTCTGCCTCGATGAATCTGAATTGCCGGAAGTTAAGGTGTTGGAGTGGGGAGGGGGGAGGGGCTCCTTCATCTATAGGCAATCACACTAACCATGTTCATCAACAATTTGTCGGTATCTTATTCACCATGTAAAACAAACAAGGGTTGGGGTCAGTTTTAGTTTAGATAAGACAGATTGTGAAATGGTTTTAACATAATGTAGATACTGGTTGTAAATATTAATTTATTTTTTTTTTGTTTGAATTTTTTTTAGATAAACTACAGAAGCTACACCGACCACCAATTATAGTTAGAACTATGTGTTTCTATGGAGGAGTCGATGTATTTACCCCTTATGATTTACTTGATTTGATTTTTACCATATTTCCTATTTTTTACTTGTAAAGTAAACATAAAATGGCAAATTCCTATTCGTTCAAAATGAATTAAGGATTTTAATATTGTATTTTGTTTTGTCTGTATTCTTTTTATTTTTTATTAAATGAGAAACGTCCATATTGTTATGTAATATTCACAATTTATAGAAATGTATTTTATCAAAATTAAACTTATCTACAAAGTCTAGAATAGCGTTACTTTAGTTGTGTGGAATTTGTGATAAAGCCATGGCATGCAATGAAATAGGGTTTGACGAACTATTGTTCCTTTCCGATTCGGGTAATGAAGACGAAAATACGCCAGTGTGCCCTTTGGGGTGGGGGATTTGCCCCGACATCGGCGCTACAGCCTTCTCTTACATTGACTTCCGATTACCAGGGGATCTTTTACGTACACACCAGTATGTACACCTCGAATTTTCGTCCCATCCGAACGGCTATGCGTTGTCCCTTGCCCGACTCTGTCCTGCACCCTGACAAGTGGGAATCTTGTCGGAAAATCTCGATGAACTTTCTTTGCCAACTACGGGATCGACCACGGGACCTCCGGGCTAGCTAAGATTTTAACCTACCCACGGCATCAGTAAATTATAACAGAATATATATGAAAAATCAAAATCTTTCCTGGCACACTGGACTATCCTTTAAGATCAAGCGGTGATTCCAAGCACGATTTGTGATCTCAGACAACACACGTCCTACTCCATACAGTGTGCTATGAGGGGAATTTTTGCCCGGGCTGCGGGGCTACGGCCTACTCTTATATCAAATTCCAACTATCTTTTACGTGCACGCCAATGTGTACACGGGACCTCGGTTTTTCGTCCCATCCGAATGACTAGGCAGCTGTCCATGTCAGGCCCTCTGTTCTGCATCACTGACAAGGGAAAACCACGCCGGAAAATCGAGATGAGCTTTCTCGGCCAATGCAGGAATCGAACACCCAACCTCCAGGCTAGCGAGCCAGCGCCTTACCCACTTAACCACGCGATCCCCGGGGGAGATAGAGAGAGTTTAAGTATTGTAATGTGGACTATTGTTTATCTGCTTTGACGTAAAAACGTATAGAAAACTATTGTTGTTCCTATATATTTGATTAGGGTATCTTGAGGAAATCCAGCACTTGAAGTCCTAAAGTAAAAACCACGGACAATCAGACTAAAAACAAAAGATGTGTAGTCGGGTAGTGCTACAAACCCTCACCTAAGAAGCAAGCCGTTGTAAACATCTTAAAGGGATTTGTTAAAACAAGATAAGATAACTAAACCCACACCTGAGAATTATGACAAACCTGTTCTTAGAAGAATAATTTGGTTGCTGAAGCATTTCCTGAGATGGATCAATAGACAGAATTATGTAATATTTCCTCCATATATTTTCTTGAGCTCGGGGTAGGAGCTTCTTATTATGTTTTATTATTTAGCATACATGGAAATGTCAATGTTTTGGCAAAAGAGTAACCAGTGACTGCCAGGCAGATACGCCAACATACGAGAGATGGATAGAGAACAAGCTAAAAAGAGAGTGATTTTTCATACAATCATGGGTCATAATTCATGAAGTTACAATTCGATATGGGTTATAAACATGCATTTCAATTCAAAATTGTGACCTCTACTGTGTTCACAAGCTAAAAACGTGATTTTTCTTGCAATTAGGGGCCATAATCCATGCCAATATAGAAAGCAACCGAGATCGTATGGTGATAAATCTATATTTAAAATTTCAATGAAATCGGATAAACATTGTGACCTGTAGCAGCGTGTTCGTAAACAATTGTGGCCGGACGTACGGAGGCGACGACAATATACGTCCACATAAAAATGTGGGCATATACAAATAAGTAGAACTTCAACAAATTTATTTCAGGCCACTCTTTATATATAGCATGTTTCACATCCATTTTTACATTTAAAATAATTAATTGATTAATAATCAGTATATAACAATTAATATAAGCTATACATTTTAACAAAATAATAATTATAATACATCTATATCTACACCCTATATACAGCCAAGTTCTAAAGTAAGGACTACCCCATCTTCAAAAGAAGGCTTGATCTTACTTTAACTGCTGTTCATCTCATGGGTTCCATGTCAGCCGTATATGCCGGTCGGGACCTATTGCTCCGGGAACGACCGGATCTGGATCTGGATCAGTCCCGTAGGTCTTATCAAAGCCTCAAGGCCTTCACGTAATATCCTGCATATTTCGGCACTAATTTCGATTAGATACAAGCCCAGCTTGTGTGCCTATTAGATTTCTCGGTCGTCCCGGTCGTCCCGATAACAAGTTTCGCGCTTTCAAGCTAAAATGTCTACCTGTGATAATCGAGTTCAAGGCTCATTCAATGTCAAGGTTTCTGTTAAGATCGTGATGTCACAAACTCTGACTAGACGCTACGGTTTATGTGTCTGTAGATAAGTAGCTATAAGTTTTGGAATCGTGAAGTAATCTAGAAATGTACAGATGTTGTAAAACTCGCAGTCGTTGATTCCGGAACGTAGGATTTCCCAGCCATAACTCTAACCTGTAGAGTGTTAACAAGCAATTGTTGGACAGGGGTGCGGGTCAGTGGCAGTTGGACAGCGATTACTGGGGGTGGAGGAGAGGTAGATAAAGACGAAGAGAGGGGTGGGGGTCGATGGCATTGGACAGTGATTGCTAACAATTGTAGAGAGGTGAGTGGGGACTGGGGGAGGGGGTGTAGGATAGGTAGATAAAGACAGGAGAGAGGGGTCTTGGGAACTAATAATTCGCTTGCTCATAGGGATCTTTAACCAAAAGGGAGGAAAACAGGGGACCTGGAGAAAAATCTACGAGCTTGGGGTGATAGCGCTGCTTCTCCTTGGAAGTCAATCATTTTTGGAATCAATCATACATTTACAGGAACAGGCTGTCACTGGACACTCTGAATGTTCTCTGCAATAAATACAAGATATTAAATATACAGTTTAATTAAACATACAGTTTAATTAAACATAAGATTATACACATATCCATTCCAAACATCCGCTTATACCTGTAATGGATCAAATCCCTTTGACTTGTATTTTCAAATGGATTAAAGACCCAGCAAGTTAGATGTTCACATAATATATCAAAAGTCTAACATATTTAGTACTTCAAAACTCAAGACCAGAAGAGAGAATGAAATGAGGTTTAAAATAGGCCTTATTGGGACTAACATGGTAAATTTTATTTCCATAATTTGCTTGTGTCATGGGGGGTCTTTAACATTGGAAGGAAACGGGAGGACCCTAAGAAAACACAACTGACATGATCTATATATATTCTTACCTGAACCAAGTTGATATGTGAGAAGCGTGACCCCCATGACGACATGATTGACACCATGTAAACCAATCAGATATAGGTGTTAATTTACTTTGTAATCCTAAAATAAATAACTGACATTGAAAAACATCTTACATAAATGAATTAATAGCCTTTTTAAAAAAAAAGCACAAGCAGTTTTAACCAATCAATTAGGTTAAAATATTTCAAGTGATGAAATCAACAAAATCTGAAGACATTGTTGTTTTGTTAAACAAGTTTTTGCTACAAAGTAAAAAATTTAATTGCACGAGACAGGATATGATTAGTCTTTCCAGAACACCTGATACCACTTTTGACACTGTGTTTTAATCTGAGACAGGTTTACATAACTGACATTGGTGCCTTTTTTTAATATTTTGACACTTTTCATGATTTATATTCTTTTACGTCCTTGTAACCAACTTCATCCTTCACATTAATATTTTGAATTCCCTGTGCTGTTCTGTTTTTTTGGAGGGGGGGGGGCAGTTAGTTCTTCGCTGACTTGTTAGAGAAAGAGAAAGAGACATGGGTTTAACCATCCACTCGACACACACTATTAGGACTAACATATGGTTCAATTTTATTTCAATAATATGCTTGCACGTTGGGGTCTTTAGCAGTAGGAGAAAACCAGAGAACCCAGAGAAAACCCACGAATAGTTTATGATACAACATGGTTGCTCTAACCATTTAAACAAATGCCCCCCCCCCTCCTTGACTCGTACTTATGAGAAAAATATAACAAGCGTAAAGATGCATCCAGTATTAAATCAAGTAACCTATGTGTGGCTATTATTTCATACTTCAAAATAACTATTGTTCAAACCCTACAATTCGATCATGCTATGTAGATCTTGATAAAAAAAATAGGTCGAACAAAGGTAGTTAATATACCTCTGTGTTGTAGATTTCCCATTCCTGATGCTGTTCCTAAATTATTTAAACACACTGAACATCTTGGTAAAGACTTCCGACAATTTGGACAAGTCTGAAATACAACAAATTTAAATATAACGTGAAACTTGTATATATTTGGTGTATAGTTTTAATTTAAAATTAAATTCATCTTATGGTTATGTTATTAAAAGTTTATGGTACATATCTAAGCTTTATAGTACATACCTTAGGTTTATGAATGGCGTGGCTGCTTACTCCAGGTGGTAAACGTGATCGGGGCATCTGCATAGCAGATGTATTGTTGATTGACTTGCCGCAAAAATTACAACGTACATGTACTTGAGGTGCTGGTCTGACAGATATATCAAACTTATTTCTAATTATATCAAATTTCGCTCTGAAAGTAGAATGGCATAAACTGCTGAATTTTATGGCAACTTTTAATTAGTACAGTAACAACTGTTCCGTTTTAAAATAGAAATATAAAAATTATTTTGCAGTATAAAAATGGATGAGCAATCGGTTATACAAATAAAATGACGAAAGAATATCAAAGTACACATAAATATTACCTGATATTATAAAGTTTCCATTGGTCTAACAAAGCTCGATATCTAGAAAAAAAAAAATCAAACAAAAAATTTAACAGGTATCTCATTTACAATATCCATTCCGCACCAAGATTTTAGCTATTGGATTTTCGGTATAGCCTCGATCATCATAACTAAAGTCGGTAAGATAAAAAACAGCCTCGATCATCATTACTAAAGTCGGTAAGATAAAAAACAGTCTTGATCATCATTACTAAAGTCGGTAAGATAAAAAACGGCCTCGATCATCATTACTAAAGTCGGTAAGATAAAAAACAGTCTCGATCGTCATTACTAAAGTCGGTAAGATAAAAAACAGTCTCGATCATCATTACTTAAGTCGGTAAGATAAAAAACATAGTCCTGATTGTCCTTTTTATGATTAAATCATGAATAAAAGTTCAGTATCAAATCAGATCCTAATCCAGTAAATATTGCAGAAAGCGTTGACAATGAGAGTTGATTATGATCTGGATAAGTTAAATTCAGGCCTTAAGAGAGAGATAAATGGGGTTTAACGTCCACTCGACACAAACTAGGTCATTTTGGGAATAACATGGTTTTTATTTTAATAATTTGCTTGAATGTAGGGGTCTTTAGCAGTGGGAGGAAACCGGAAGACCCGGAGAAAACCCTACTCCTTGCCAAGTACACCCTTAGATTCGAAACAACGCCAGTTGACTCAATGTTCAGGCCTTAAGAAAGATCTTCAATAGGCAGATTTAGCTCCTGCATAAAGTATGTTGAAGTGGGTAAGTAAAACAAAATGGCTTAAATAATATCTACCCATCAATCCACATAGATGCTTTAGACACATCTGATTTATCTAATGTATTAGGACAACAATATATAGATATTAAAGCTGCTGTCTGTACATCATCTGAACAATCTACATACTTCCCTAATAAATCTACTCCCTCACTTGTAAAACCTATAAGGACAAGAAACATAGACATGTACCCCAGCAAACTGCAAATTTAAAATGATTGTTAACAGATATAAAATGATTGTTAACAAATCTGAAATCATTAACAAAACTAAAATCACTGTTGACAAATCCCTAGCTCAGATCCCATCTAATATCAACGATTTGAATATCGAAATTCCATAGCGTTCTTGCTAATACCCAATTGGACAATCTCATCCAGGTTTGTTTGAAAATTCTATACAGAACATTGTCCTGTATCGCCTTCACAAGATTTCATGAATTTGAAAATGAACATGAGCGTGTGAGTGAATTATTCTTTATGTCAAAGGGTTTCTTATGAACAAATAGTGCCCTTCAAACATATTTGTTTTTTTTAATTTAATGTAAAAGGGGTTCTTTTACAAGTACTACAATAATAACATACCTGTTAACAGTAAACCATTCAAATCACCAGTTACTTTCAGTTTATTAGAGAGATCTTCAAAATATTTCTGCACCTGACAAAAGAGGTAATATATTGTAACATAATGACCTGTGAGAGTGACAGTAACAGTGGGTGTGGCAGTGTGCACTGTCAAGGCAACATTACCCTCAAAGTCTACTGCATAATGGCACATGCTGTAGAAAAAAGATCATTTCATACTGTTTACCATTTATTACTTACCTTATCATCAGTAAGATATGTACAAGCAAATGCTACTCTATCTTTAACATCTATTTCTTCATCATTCTAAAAATAATCAAGTATATCAATCAATAAATAGTTTTTACCAAACATAAGTATTAAATAACTATTGTTCACTGTTGTAGTCGTTGACATGCCTTTTAACTGAAAACCCTTTAAATTAAGCAGAAAAACATGTGTCCGGTCAAACTTCAAATCATGTATGAAAAATGGTCAGCTTCATTAGCTTGGCTGGTACAGAAAAGTAGGATGTTAAACCCAATTTAATTTCATTTGATCGTAACTCACCAATATGTCAGTAAAGTCATTGTTATCATCGACTAAGAAAGCGAAGATTGCACGTAAATAGGGATGTTTTAAATCATGTCTTAATTCATTACAAGTTTTCTTCCATAAAGCACTTCTATCTGTTACTCCCGCTATCGCTATGGCAACAGTTTTTAAAGTAGCACTACCTATAAAAAAGAGAATATATTACAAGTTTAAAAATACATTCTTGACATCAGACAATTCGGCAACATCTAATTTTTTAATGTCCACTTGGCACAAACTAGGTCATGGACAGCCATCTATTTGTTCAGATGGTACGAAAAAACCGAAGTACCGTGTACTCATTGGCATGCCCGTAAAAGATCCCGTCTGAAATTGGTTCAATTCAGTACTGTGTTTACAAAGATATGTGGAACTGAAACTTCATCAATCTCTGCTGCTCAGTTGTAACAAGACGTCCTGCCCTCCCCCATCTTTTATTGGTAGCGAAGAAACTGGCTGGGTCGAGCTTAAATCCGATTGAATCCAAGCTGGGAGGTTAACTAGCGATGATATTTTGAATTTGTTTTCTTAATTAAATGTTAAATATTCAATCTGAGAACATAGTTAGCATGTATTAAGTCATGAGAAATATTGATATTGTAGGGAAAACATCATAAAGTCAATAACGCACCCTCTTCTTTTGATTTACTCAGATAATCTAAGGCTTTCTTTATCCTTCTACTAAACAGAGCAATGGCAGCAGCTTTAGCACAATTACCACTTCTAAAAGAACTGAAAAATAAAACAACACACATTGAAAAGGACACTCTTTGGGGGGAGGGGGAAATGAAAAAGAGTTGAATTAATTAAGTCTATACATTAAGTGCCAATTTGGAAAACAATGTGCATTTTGAAAAACGCCGATTTTACGTTAATTTTAGTGCATCAACTATCTGTGTCTCTATGATTTGAAATATAACCCATCACTAAAATTAACGTAAAATCAAAGTTTTTAGAAATTTGATCAGAGAAATCCAATGCAAAGCAATGGTCGCTCCTCGTAATATTTCCCCCCTCTCTCCCACAATGCACATTGTTTTCAAAATTGGCAGTTCATGTATAGAAGACCTGAAACGACATAAACCATACAGTGTGATATGAGAGGAATTTTACCCAGACAGCGGCACTACTGCCTACTGATTCCAACTGTCAAGGGATCTTTTACGTGCACATCACTGTGTACATGGGACCACAGCTCTCATCCTATATTAATGACTAGATACTGTTTCAACCAATTCCTCCCTTCTGTACAACTGACAAGAAGAAACCCTGCTGAAAAATCTCAGGGAACATTCTTGGCATCCACCATGATCGAACTCCGGCTGGATCTCCTGGTTAGCAAGCCAGTGTCTTACTCACTGAGTCACCGCCATAAATGTGAGACTGTCAGAGAAACATTAGAAAACTTACTATTCCATATAATTTGTACGAGCTTTAAGGTTGTCATTTCTTCCCCAACCACACAGTTCTAAAGCCTGAGACCTGAAAAATACATCATCAAATTGTTAAACCAAAGCAAAAATTATTCCAGAAATTGTTAGAAACCAATAACTACCTTACATCAATAAGCTGATCATGAAGGCATCAAGGATAATTCAAAATCTGAATAAAATATGATGCTTTTCTCCAGAAACCAGACTAACACAGACAGTATATTGCCATGTAGCATGCAATGACTCGATGAGGAAACATTACTGGGACAGCATCACTACGACCTACTCTTTGTAAGTTTTAATTCTCTGAGCATCTTGAAAGTGTTGCATATTGTATCTATGGGGGGGTATTATTTGACGCCCTTGGATAGACTAGGCTCTTTTCCTTGCCAGATCCCCCGTCCAGCACCACTGACAAATGCAATACAGACTGGAATATCATGCTGATATTTCAAGGCCACCACAAGGGAGCTAATGGTTACTAAAACAGCCACCATTGTTCCAATCTGAAGTTGGGAGATGATAATTAAAGATCTACCACTTGAAACAAGCTCTTCTACTTTACCTTTCTTCACTATCATAAACTCGGACAGTCAAAGTTTGTTCATCTGAATCTTCCCAGCCACATATTTCACAGTTACTTCTTAATGGATAATCTGTATTATCAGTCATCTTTAATAATCCCTTAACTCCCTGAAATTCACTTGCATTGTTTTTATTCTCAAGACTATTTTTAAGTCGTACAGCTAGGATGAAGTTAAAGAATTTAATTGTTTTTGCTTTTTAGGGAGTGGGGTGCCAATAGAAGTCTAATTGATGATTTTTCGTTAAGAATGAGTGCCTAACATTTCATCCGTAAACATGAAGTTCAAGATGGTAACTTCATGTACATTACATTATTTGCTTTATTCATCTAAACTACTTTCTAAAGAACAACTTTTCAATCATTTTTTTAAAATTAAAGTCTGCTTGTTGCATCAGATCTTCTGGAAAGGGTAAAAATGCCCTGCCTCATACAACTCATGAGTTGAAATGGGTTAATTACTTGCATTTAGCTGTTTAAATAAAAAGATACAGTGTATCCATTCCCATACACCTCTTAGTTGTGGTTCATCAGACACAGTTCGAGCATTCTCTAACACATTCTCGGTCTGAAAGTATATAAATCAACATTTAGTACCATGGTTAAACACAAAGTTTACATATTGCGGAGCTTTCATTGTCACAAATATAGCATGAGGGCACATTGGATTTGTGTCTGAAATGAATGTAACAAGATGGGCCATTTCTGTATAATGTGGAGAGTGGGGGAGGAACCGTTCGCCATATTGTACAGTATAACCCATGCATAATTTCTTGTTACATAATTCTGTTAGCCTTGTGATCGTCTAGAGTTTGTCTCTAGCTGTCTTCCTTCTCCTTCACGTTGTGTATTTTTACTGGTTTCTTAAGATGTTTGTCTTCTCAGTTATAACAATGCAAGGGTTCGTTTTTACCTTTTATGTAGCAGATATTGGTATACATACAAGCAAAGTACAGATTACAATTACAGTCAATACTAGCTAAACTCTTCTCAAACCTAGCTAAACTCGCTGGGCGAGTTTGCTGGTAGGAGTTCTCACATCTTTCTCCTTTCTGGAACCAACAGTTGTCTGGTGAATTCTCACCAGTACCCTGATTTTGTATCAGCTGGATTTAGACATTCAATTATTTAATTGGTCAAAAATGATGTAAATAAGTATAGAGATTGGTCAAACACGCCGGATGATGTTGACACCCACCCTTATATGGTAGAATGGAAATTCACTAGCAATTATTCTGTTAACCTGTTGTTGACAATATAACCAGTTATGTTTACATATAGAATCAGTTCTGTACTCTTTTTTATACATCAATGTGTCAATTTACTCTAAGTTGATCTCAGTACACATCAGATATTGTAGTAATATTTGTGAAACATAAAGCTATTCTATCTCCCCATTTAATGTCTATAATCTTAAAACAATGTCCCCACGACTATATTGCTACATGAAACGGGGTTTGAAAGTCATACGGTTCTGATCAGAACTAGGCTTATGAAGAGGCAACTTTAGCGGCCTTAACAGAAAATGTTTATCATCCAACTCAATCAAGTTAAACATCTATACCAAGTTGGGAAATTCTACCCCAATAAGTGTTACTATATATATTCCAAAATGTTAAAAATGAAATATCAGAGCTGGGTTTATGGGTAATGGAATTCAGACATTACATTTTTTGAAATATTATCAGGTAATGAGACATAGAAATGTAATTAGTACCACACGTAAATGGTTAATTTAATTCCGATTACTTTACAATTATATTTCATTGGAAATATCAGTATACATGATGGGTCTTAAACTTTAGCATGAAAGGAGTAAACAAAAAATAGAATTAGTTTCTGAGAACCATAACAATCAAGAAAAAATACCTATTTAATTTTATCATTTTTTTGACATGAAAGTTCAAACATAGTGGATTTTGGAATATGTCCGTCACCAAATCCAGCACACTTCTCTTTAAATAAATACTTACAAAATCACCATAAGCTTTATTGATTCTTCGTTTCATCTTAAACGATATATCATCTAAATACTCTTCATTAGTAATATTATATTCTACTACTTTTTGACCACTGGCTAATGTTAATTTAAATAATGCTGACCATTGCTGAAAAAATAGAAACATTAAATTACAAGTCATGAAAAAGGCCATTTGCTGCAGTAAAATATTTCGATGGGCCGCAATGGGCCTCTTTTTAATCCAATTAAGTCCAAGCTGTGAGATTACTAATCGTTCAATTTTGGTTTTGTTTCCATAAATGTTCAAAAATCAATTTTTGTTCATTTTAGTCTGGATTAAGCAGTGAAAAATTAAATATTGTCCCGAAAATGTATGATTGGGATTGAGGACAACCCTTTATCCAGTCTCTCTGTGATATATTTTATGTCAATCAAATTTATTGCACACCCATATATATGTAGGTTTTCTGTTTAGATACGCTAAAATTATTCATTATTTACCATAGTCATCTTGTCAAATACTGTTATTTCATTTATAGTATCGGGGGACACGAACGTCAGTAAACGATTTTCTTTTGTTGGATGCCAAGCAAATGATGAAACATATTGTCTCTGCATTTTAGCTGAAAAAATAAATATTGCAGATACATCAAATGATTTGTTCAAACTTCTATCATATTAAAACATTTTTTAATGTATTATATGCATTGTTGTATTTAAGTGAAGAGAGGCTTTAGGCTATTTCAATTGTGAGGCCTCTTCCAATCTCCCAACCTCACAACTAAAGTGTTCTAAACATAATTCAGTAAAGCCGAGGATGATGATGGGTTTTTAAGACTACATTGTATATAAGAAAGATTTATGACATGCAATGTGACCGGGGACCCATAGATTTTGTGTTACTAGACTTAAGCTTGGTGATATATCAATCTGTGTTACACATTTCCATTTATATGTCAGTCAAGTTAGATAGAATGGTTTCTTTCTTCTATTTGTTTCTTCTTTTCAGATGAATCACTGAAATTTGTATTGAATATATGTCAACAAAGATTGGTTTTTTGCCATTACTATGTGTAGTAATATTCTCTTCACAAGTCAGGATATTCTTCTTCTTGTAGAAATCTCATAACCAATCTTAATTATTACGGAATGGAATACTATATTTTTATTTCTAGAGCAATGAGTGGGATCATTTTTTCACGGGCAGCAGTGTTTCTGTTTACTTTTCCTCAACTTTCAATTGACAAAATATCTTTTACTACCAATTTTTACACAAGTCCTTCATTTTCTGTCCCCTTTGAAGGACTAGACATACTTTACTAGTTAACATAACACCACAAGCTCTGATAAAATGAGAACCAATTCTCTGCCTTTGTTTTTATTCAAACCCAGGACATTTTGGGGGTCTGTTGAACTAGTTCTGAAATGCGTTTAATATTTAGAGGTTTACTTCTACCACTAAATTTTGGGGTCCATTTCTTAAACTCAAAAATAGATTATATCTTACATTCTATATTTCTTTCTCTAATAACCGGTTCTATATCATCGGATCCTGAAATATAATATGATAGAGTATTTTAATTTGTACATAATAATAATACCATAAATGTTCAATATTCCAGAATAATGGAAATGAAATGGGGTTTTACATCCTACTTTTCTATACCGAATGGACTAGTAAAGAAGGGCATACGCCATGCACACTTTGCATGGACAGCAGCACTACACCATACTCTTATTAAATATCCAACGTGTAGCTAGACAGGACCTCAGTTTTTCGTCCCATCCAAAAAACTATCTGTTGTTCCTTGGCAAGTCCTTCATTCTGTTACACTGATAAAGGGGAGTCCAGTCAGAAAAAGACATAAGGGCCTCAAGATTAGTGTGCCAACATCTTACTCACTGAGCTACCACAGCTGACTTATATTCCAGAATAAATAGATAAATTCTGTTTAATGTGCAGATAATCATGTAGAATGAGTCTACTTACCTAATACAGAATGTTCTATATCATACATACTAACAACTGGACTGTCTTTACATAAAACTGATAACATGCCATTTCTAGAAAAATACATACTGCATATTTACACAAATACCTTATAATCTATATATAGTTTTCATCATCTGGCGGAAATTTAACCAAATTCATTACGACCAACTCTTATTACGGCCAACTCTTATTTTGAATTCCAAGGCTTCTTCTATGTACACACCAATATATGTACACAGGACATAAGTTTATTGTCCCATCCAAATGCCTAGACACTGTCCTTGCCATCCCCTCCATCCTGGACCACTGACAAGGGGGAACCACACCAGAAAATCATGAGGAACTTTCTTACTATCACCTGGAGCGATCCCGGTTAGCGTGCTAGACGCTTAAATTTAAGTCTTATTTACTGTCATATATGTAAGACTTTATATTATGTCGTCTGTTAATACCTACCTGGCAGGACACCAGTTTATTTTTAAAACATGTTTATTTTGTTGTAATGTTACAATCTGGCTATAGTTAAGGAAATGATTAATTTGGTACAACTATTTTCAAATTTGAATCTGCTATGTGGAAGCAGACGTTAAACACCAAACAGACAGACAATCTGTTATCTCAGTATCAAATTATATATTCAACTATAGTCCAGAAGTGAAATAATATAATTTATCAGTATACGTAGTTAAAGTTTATGACTATATAACTAGCAACCTCTCTACCATATTATATATATTTTAAAGGATACAGGTTTATCAAAATTTCGGAGATCCCATACAGAAATAAATGCCTAAGAATAAAAAATTGTTACATTTAAGACAGTTTGAAAAAAATAAACTCTCAATTTATTTTTCATGTCTCAATTTTGCTGAATATGACCATGATATTAAATACCTAAAGTTTTAGATTATGTATTCAAAAGTGACATGTACATTTGGTTTATTATTGGGTTTATTAATTACATGCACATTGGGTTTATTAATTACATGTACATTGTGTTTATCAGTTACATGTAGATTTATTTTATGAGTAACATGTAAATTCAGTTTATTAATTACATGTGCATTGGGTTTATCAGTTACATGTAGATTTAATTTAGGTGTAACATGTAAATTCAGTTTATTAATTACATGTACTTTCAGTTTATTAATGACATGAAGATTCTGTTTACCAATTAAATGTAGATTGAGAAATACTCACATCTCCAAATGAAGCTATTCTATCTTCAAACTTTGGATCAATACAAACACCATGTACACTTTTATGTGATGTTAATTTTACAGGTTTAGATCCATCTAAAATATATACCATATATACGATATATATTATAATTGTCTTTTGTTGTGAAATTAAAATTAAAAAGTGGATGAAGAGAATACTTATGATTTATTCCAAATCGGATTATATCGATGACACCAATTCTGTGACAGTATTTTTTATTGGTGTCAAGAGTTTATTACTTATAATTATTCGGCAGTAGTTGATTTAACTACGCATACAACATATTTCATGTCACACTTTATTTAGTCTGACCACTTGGCCTCAAAATGACGTCGATCGGTTAAGGGTTAACATGGTTTTCAGCTGATACATAGAAGCCTGAACGCTGAATAGTTCGAATTGAGAGTTTATTCAGCCTGGGGACAAAATCCAGTAATGCTTTTGGAATGTTCCTGTCAATTTTCAACCAGCTTGGTTCGCAAGAGGCTGAGAAATAAGATTTTAAATAAAATGGCTACAAGATAAAGAGAAGAAAAGAATCCAAGTGGTGCGCAGACACTGTGCCCAATACATTAATTAAAATAACCCTCATCGTCTATCAAATGTAACCTAACTGTATTACCATGTCCTGTTTCTCTTTAAATATTTCACATAGAAACTTGTGATTCTGGATTGAATGGACAGCAAGCATCTTAAAATTCTTACCTCTTAGGTCGTAAATACGCAGTTGTCTATTATTCATGCCCGTTATAAATGTTTTAGGACTTGAATAAAACCAGGCAAAGGAAGAACTGGACTCAGAATAACCTATAACAAAATAAAGTTTAAAATACATATCTTTTCGGCATAAAATATGTGTGTGTGTTTGTGTGTGAATATCTTCTTTTCCAAGACAGGACAAATGGTATACAGGATTTAGAGAGGAGAAGGGGAAATAAAGCAGTTTCTATGATTATACCTATGATATATAAGAGAATCGGAAACCACGCCAACTGACTCAATGACAGACCTTAATGTGTAAGCCGATACCATTGACTAATGAATCTAGGCCTTTTGGTAATGACCATTTTTGTCATTAAATCTTATAAGTGGTCAGTATTCTAAACTTATGTTTAGTATGTATAGAAAGTGGTTACAAATTATACAGTTGTCATTAGTTGTGTTATAAGCTATAAAAATGTGACTATTTACAACACCCATCACTATGGAATACACAAACCTAACCAATAGTGGTGTGTATCATTTAAACACCTTAGTGACATAACACCTAGTTAATTACTTCTGCCTGATTACATGTACTAACAATTTTAACTAACTAATACACATTATGACTTTGATCTATTAGTGTCTTATATTTTCATTTATAACAGTTATTTGTTGCTTAGTCAATGATATCAACGTTACAGTTTTATGATACAGCATGCACAAGCTAACCATTCGGCCATCCAACCTCCCTAAATAGATAATAAAAGTTACTACTTTATAAGGGAAATCTATTACGGGTAATATAATTCAGGTATAGGATAATCCTAACAATGTGTAATATAAATTATGTCTACCTATTTCTTGATATGGTTTGGTAATAACGGTTGGTTCATTGTAACTTAGACGTGAGGATGACGCCCACATACTCTCTGTCATAACACTGCTATTAATATCCCATATCGCTATACAAGAATCATTTCTATGTTTTTCTAAACCTTCAGCCAACTTAAAATAAATCACATAGTGTTAAAATATTTTAGCAAGAGTTAAATGCTCTTAAAGGTCTGTATATTAGTTCAATCAACAATCTATATTATGCATGCATTCAAACATGCATGTTTTGGTTTGGCTTTATTGACAAATTTTGATCCAATTTGTAGCTCATTTCCAAAAGGAAATGTTTTAATGCTAATGACTGTTAAATCTGTTGTTTAATATTATTATTATAAACCCAATAAATAACTTTTTTTTACTTCAAAATAAGCCAGAATGATTGTTTTGTTATTAGTAAAAAAAAAAACAAGATGGATTTGTAGACCCACAACCACTCATGAAGACAAACTTACCAAATGTGTATCTTTAGGGTTCCAAGAAACATAATTACATGATGTTCTTGCATGTTTTGCAGCTGCAAAAATATAAAACATGCTTAAAATATAGGTATATTATAGTAGTGCTGACATGCTAAAAATGCAAAGTTCTTCAATGCTATTTCAAGGTATGACCTACTGATTTTTTATTGTTCATTATTCAGTGTCAAATAAAAATAATAGAATCTGATTTGTTTAGAAATATTTGCTAACGCAAACAGATATAAGAAATTATATTGATTTGAAAGATTTAATTTATCTAGATGTATTTAACTCGATCCAACCAATATTTATCATTTCAAATTGAATCAAATGTATGTGCTAGTATAATGTGTATTCCAATAAACATTTTGATTAACAGATTACATCACTTACCAAATTCTTTTCCTATAAACTCACTGGAAGATGTTGTATTCCCAATACTGAAAGTAAGAAAGTATTTAAATATTCTTTTACAGCAGAAAACTAATATCAAAGTGAAAGAAAATACAACATACTGAAGTAATATTGTTGCAGTATCTATACATGTCAATCATCTTTGTATTATAAAAAGTCAAGAATGGATCAGTTATGTTAAACTCAGCATGTAATCAAATTACATAAATTCTGGTTTCTTAAAAACCAGGGACCTGTTTTACGAAATTTTAACTATGATAAAATCCAAATTTTAGTAATTTGATTGGATAATTTTATATTAATTTTAGTGCTTAGCTAATCAAAATTGAAATAACTACTAAAATTTGAATTTTATCTTTAGTTAAGATTTCGAGAAACAGGACCCTGTCTTATAGTATACAAGGAAAGTTTTACCTAGTTAAGGCCACATGCCCATTAGCTTGACCAACTGCTAATAAATTCTTTTTATCTGCTTTCGGATACCAGGATACACACTGAAAATAAAACATCATAATACAGTAATATTATTTGTGTCATATTTCCTTGAAAAATCTGGATCCTAAATGCTAATAGCTAATTAACATTAAGCAATGTAGAAAAGATTAGTGTTCACATTAGTGCTCATTTTACTATTCAAATAATCTAAGACATTACTGGTATTTGAATGCTCATCTAGACATAATTGTTATAGTTGTGTAGTATAAGATCTTTGTTAAGACACATCACATTATTTATATTACCTGTACGTCATTCTACGAAATTTTTCATTGCTTTGTTTTTCATTTTGAATTAAGCCTGCATTATTATTACAGGCCTGGGACTGTACAGTGCAGCTGACACTTATGGCTGGCTCCAGGGTCCTTCAACTTGATTTGTTATATATTTGTTGTTTTCTTCCTGTAATGTTGGTGTTATTAGTTTTGTCTTATCGGTTTGTTTGCGTTTCCTCCAGCACTTAATATTTTAAGTCACATGATTTTGTCTTGGTAAGGTCTTTAAGTCTTACTCTAGTTGTCCCCTTTCCCATTAACAATTCTCAAGTTTACAGTTAAGTAGAATATAATTATACCTTTATAAGAGCTACATCTGTATTAGAAGCTACATGAACAGCATACGTACTATCAGATATCTGTCGCACTATAATAAACAAAATTCACATATTAATAACTTAGGCCTACATGTATTTAATCTATTAACAGTCAGCTCATATTTCCCTTTTCTATTGGAACATATTTGATATCTTTTAACTCATTGCCAATCGATAAGAATAAAAGGAACTGATCACGAATAGTTGTGTCTTTCAATTCATAGGATAGTGGAAATTCCTGATTTGAGCAATATTGGTTACTTTTTTTTCAAAATTGGAATCAGGTCATTAGATGGAACGTTAAAACATTTACTGACTATGCAATAGGCACAATGAAGAACAACTCATGACTGCCGCTGAATACGCATAGTAACTACAAATTGCAATTCTGATCTTTCTATCATTCAACTAACTGCATTCAACTAACTGCCAACTGGTATATATTTCTCTCTATAAATGTAAGTTTTATATTATTTTGACCACCAAAGAAGTTTGTACTTTTGTACTTTTAACTATGCCTTGTGTATCTAATACTATGGTACTAGTTTATTACATTCTGGCGTCCTTTTGTATATTGAAATTCATTGTATTGGCATCTACATCCCAGGAAGACATTAACACTGTTAATAAAATACATCTCACCTTTATTGTGTTGTTCTAAATGACATTGTGCTATATCATCTTCAACACGATACAGGGTTATCTCGGAACCATATGTTATAAATTCTGTTGGATCCACAGGCGACCATAATATCTCAGACTTTCCACCAGCCATGATTGATAAAAAACAATTTCAAACCATTAATGAATAATTACAAACATCATGAAATCTGAAAAGAAAATTCCATGAAACAATAAATTTCCAAATGTCACTTAAATCAAATGCATGACAAAAAACTGTGGGCGTATGCAATTGCACAAGATATATCCTGTCAAAACGCAATTCATTTTGCAATTTAATACGGCCGGCCATAACTTAAGTTTTAGTTATGTGTTTAAATTGTGGTGGCACTCCTTCAATTATAGGCTATATTGTAATGGAAATAGCATTCATTCACACAGTCAAACATCCATGCACCATCTCTGTACATGCCCTGAGTAGGCCTAGCTAAGGACACTATATGGTCCCCATATGGTCTAGTTCAGCTCTGAACGTCGGTCTCATTACACTCACCCTGAAAGTTCAGGGATTGTCCTATTCAATCAATGTCAAGAAAAAAAATTGAGAACAGTCAATTTTGCTGGACAACTTTTCACTGCTAACCGACGGGGTGGCAATCCGTGTGAAAGCCTGTACAATGTAACGCCTGTACATTTCGTTTCATCTCGTATGACCGACATTCCTGAATATGGACGTTGACCTGCAGTTAGAGTGCCATGGCGGGGAAATGTAACTTGATGGGAGGGGACTTATTTTTAACAGTGTGTTGTGTCGCTCATACTGTCTCTAGCGAAGTAAGCAAGGACCTATTTTCTCACTAAGATGTTCGTCTACATTGTACAGGCGCCCACACGGAATGACACCCCATCGTTTGGCAGTGAAAGTTGCCCAGTAAAATTGCCTTGGGTTTCAATTATTTTCGACATTGATTGAATGGGACAGTCCCTGAACGCTCAGGGTGAGTGTAATGAGACCGACGTTCAGAGCTGAACTACATATGGTCTAGTATGTGCATGTAGCGCAGTAGGCCTACACTATAAATCCAGCTACTAGTAGGGTTAGTAGTTGACCTAGTAGGCCTACTCCTAGTACTAGTAGTAGTAGTAGTAGAAATGTTGTGATGAAGTCAAAATAAGTAGCTGGGGCAATGTACTAGGCCATGCATGTGGGTCAAAGCTTTAATTGCCTGTCTCCTCCCATTTTTATTTATAATAATAATAACCGTAAGCATAAATAATTAAACATGATATGATATTGATAATCCCTAAATTAAGTGGCCTCTTTAGTTGAACTGTTACTGTGTTAATTGATCTTTTGATGGGGTGACGTTTTCTTAGATTTTCTAGTGAATATCACTTCTCTCTGATACTAATTAGTAATACCCATGGCAAATCGTCACAAATGTTGAGCTGGATGTTATAAGAGGAATATTATATTATAATAAAGAGTTAGTGAGGCAGTAGCATTGCTGTTAACTCGGGAATTTTGGTAAAGACTGCAGAAAAATACATACACCTCAAAATGTAAACAAAACTTCGACGAGGAGGCGGATTTTGTAATTATCTTTCCTTGAATTTTGCAAATTCTGGCTTGGATATCAAACGAAAAGATACTAATTTATAAATAAAATTTCTATTCGTAGTTTATGATTACGACAATCCAGAAATTCCTTCCTTTATACCGGATTATAAATACTGTCTAGACGCTCAAAATGTAAGTAATCTATTATTTTAACACAGATTTATTTTCTATGAATTTAGAATCCGATACAAAATTTGATACAGTACATCCGGTTCCGGTTCAAGATTGTTTTCATTCGCAACCACAATAATTTAATTTAGAAATGACAATTAAAATATTTTAAGTTTCTCAGCCCATTTGTCAATCTTCATCATGGAATCCACCCCAAGACGGAAGAAAGACCTTAACAATATTGTATCTGATAGTAACCAGGTAATTAAAAATTGACCCAAAAAGCAAACCAAATCCCTGACCCTAGCCTAGCTCTAAAAAAAAAAGCAAAACGATTTTTTTAAACACTAACAGAGTTAGATCTAATGGCAATGGCAATGGCAATGGGGCTAAAAAAGGGACACACCTGCTAATACATGTCAGGTGGTTAGTTGATTTCGAGTGATTCTTATATATGATATGGAAAAGATAGACAATTAATCACTCTATTCCAATAGATTACTTTTACAGGAATGAACCTGTAGGGTAGGCTACTGATACATCATCTTCCTGAAGCAACAGCCGTGAGTTTAACAACATCTAACCCTTGCTTCAACACTTGGCTATTCCTAAACATTTTTACGCTGGTTGTGTTTACACGTGACTAATTAGCATAAATCATTGTCCAATCAGAGGTCGTGGTCGCACATAACACACTCACATTGTAGCACGTGACTGTAGTATTAGTAAACAAATATTGCAGCCTCCACAGAAAAAGAACGAGACAACTTTACAGCCGTTGATTTTTTTTTTTCAATTAAGAAACTCACAGAAAACCAAAAAAAGGCAATTGAAGCAGTTTTAGGACCTTGACATTAATCGAACCTTGACCTTTGCATCTCGATTGTCACATAGACATTTTATTTAGAAGTGAGAGACTTGATAATCGTGACAATTTTTTTAAGGAAGGATAAATGAAATAAATTGAAAGTAGTCTCATTTTTAGTAACTCATTTAACGAAGGAATCTGATTGGATCACGGTTGGGGTCTGTACCCAATCAAATTTAGTGCCGAAAAATGTAGAGTGTTGAGTGAAGGGCTTGATAAGCTGTATGTAGATAAGGCGAGATCAAGCCTTCTATTGAAGATGCTGATACATTGGATAAATGGAAGATGTTTTGCTTTCATGCATGTTATTGTTTTCAGTAAAAATTGAAAACTCTGCTACCACCAACGTGAGGTGTTTCACAGTAAATAACGCGAGAACTGTCATTCACAACCATTCATTATATAATTAGATTAGAGTAGACTGGAACAAATTATTAGACAACCAAGTATCATCATCATTTGTGGAAATATTCAAAGCCTGCCTCCACAGAGATTAGTTTTAAATAGTGCTCCTCCTTATCCATCTATTAAATGCCAGCAGTGGTTAATTCGATGTACCTATACAGATACAGATACAAATACAGCTTACTCTGTGAATACTGTGATGGCTATAATTCTCATGCAGAATCTTCAAATAGTTCAAAATATGATCAAAAACAATTATAGTTATCTGAAATTAAGTTTAGTAATATCAGATTAAATAGCACAAAGGGTTATTGTCTTCTAATTTTCTATGCACATGTAGCCTATACCAAGACACCACACTAATGACTCACTCGCCAATATGAAAAGGCCAAATGGGATGTCAGTAAAAAAATTAATTTGTTGCATGGCACTTTTTATTTTGTTATTGAGATTAATCAAATTATTGAAGTTTTATTTTTCTTAATAGGATGTCAACGATATGCAGTCAAACTTGGCCAAATTACGAGCATTATCAGAAAATGATAAAACTGAAGCGGCAATGCTACGCTCTAGAATTGATGAACAAGGTCAGCTTATCATGGTCTTAAAGCAAAGAACAGATGAGTCTGTAGTGAAAGCTATGACATTGGATAAATTAAACACTAAACTTACAGATGAAAGAGATCGTACTAAGGACATGTTAAATCAAGAAATTAGAAAGTTTAATATTTTGGATAACAGGTTTCATGACTTGGCTTCCAATCACGAGGAAATGATCAAAATCAAGGATGAATACAAAAGAGTTAATGTTGAACTGCGGAATGAAAATGCGAAATTAAGAGAAGAAAATTCACGTCTTTTTTCTGGTGCCATTTTAGAAAAGGATCAAATAATAGGAGAATTAGACACAAAGATACGACAGCTGCAAGAACAGTCCAAGTTAATGGAACAAAGAATCAGGTATGATTCCTGATGATCTGTAATATCAGATCTTTCAGCCTCTAATAATATATGTTACAAGTTAATTAGATTAGTGAGGAGAGGTCAAATAGGGTCCTAGATTCTAAAATGTTAATCTGTCAAATGAAGTGTGGTGATAACTGTTAACACTGAATAAAGTACCATACTTCACAATTAGTTTGAGTAGGCCAAGTTATCAATATGCTTGCCCAACAACAAAAGATTTGTGATTTTGTTTACGGAAATTTATTTTAAATAAAGGTTGTATTTTTTTTTGAAATTTTAGAAAACAGCAGTCTGACTTTAGAAATAGAGAGGAACAGTCTAAGACAGAATTACAGACTTTACAAGACAAGTATAGAACCGATCTTAGATCACTTCAACAAAAATTACAAGATTCAGAAGAAAGGTTAAAAGGTAAAGATACAAGGTCATGTTACATATCACTGATTAACAATTTGAAGATCCCCAGATAAGCTTACATAATAAAAAATCTCCGCTTAGATGAGGATGCATGAATAAGATCAAAATTCTTTCCAAACTGAAAAAAATTTACCAGTACATTCTTTCAGTGATATGGGGATGGTTTTGAATTTTGGATAGTCAGACAGAACTTGCAACTAGAACGTCCTGGTTTTGAATTCTTACATTGTAATTTGTATTAAAAGAATCTTGGGGATTTTACAAGGCACCTCCCACTTGTAACAGATAGAAGCTGTAGGCAAATAAGGAAAGGTGTGCCTAATTATTTGAATTGAACAGATGTACGTAGTGGAATGTATGTAAAAGAAGCATGAAAATTAAAATTTGTAGAGTACGTAAACATGCCGCTGGATTAGCCAAATACTCCTACACAGCTTTGCACACAATAAAATGAACTGTATGTTAAGTCTCAAAATGGCTGAAGTATTAGCCCGAGATGTCATGAAATAATAAACTGTAGGCCTATTTTAAAATTTGGTTTAATGATGTGCTCTAATAATTTTCTCCAGGTTTAAATTATAAACTTCAAATGCAGATTGATGGTCGAGAGTCTCTGGCAACAGAATCTTCAACTAAATTAAATCAAATAACTAAAGAAAGGGATGAGTTATTAGATTTGGCGATGCAGCGCGGTAAACTGATTCAGGTATTTCATTTATTTGAGTTTCGATTATTTACACATGAATTTGCTTTTTACCGATTTATTTTCATAGAAGGATTCAGTCCACAATTCTTTAAATTAATTTTATGTTTCTTTCACACAACCAAGACCACATAGTTTGATTAATTTTACACTAAGCTTGGCTTCATTTTGTTTAAGAAATAAACATTGATTTGAATCTTATTTGGTGATTTTAAATTAATAGGCCTTTTTCACTGAAACCATACACTGTTAAATCCTTAAGCTGTGCACACTGATGATTATTTCTTGCCTGTGACAGCCACAGTGACTCATTGAGTATGTCAATAGTGTCAATCAGAAGGTTATGAAAAAAAAAACAATACCACAATATGAGGACACAGTTTCCCTCAAAAGCAAACTGCCAGGCATATACCCAGTTAGCGCAGAAAAGCATATTTCATTTCTTATTATTTCTTGCTTGTGGCGAAAAAACATTCAGTGTACACCAAACTGATGTTTTATCACACATATCTTATTTCTCTAATTGGGAGGGGGAGGGGGGGTTGTCATGGTTTTGGCATTATTTTGATTTTCTGGTTGTACGTGACAAGGAGTGGGGTAGGCGACCTTGTTGGTTTTCTCTGGGCACTCTGGTTTCTTCCCATTGCTAAAGACCTCTATGCGCAAGCAACTCATTGAAATAAAATTTAACCATACGTTCGTTCATCCCAAAATGACCATTTCTGGAATGTTTCAGCAGCAGCGATGGGCTGTGAACAAGAATTCCCTATATAGCCTCCATAGTTATAATATAGTGGCCTCCATTGGGGCTAAAAGTAGGCATATCCATCAGGAATAATCTGACAGATTGCGTACATTTATAGACAAAATACAGATGTTTATTATAATCCACTTTTTGAATATCCCATATTTCTACTCTTATTTGCTATTTTTTCATAATTATCACATCCCACATTGTTTCTACATGTATTGTATTTATCACTGTTTTGGCATGACATTTCTACATGTATCATATTTATCACTGTTATGGCATGACATTTCTACATGTATTATATTTATCACTGTTTTGGCATGACATTTTATTATGCACAGAAAGAACAAACTGAAAATAAACTTCTACAAAAGAAGATAGAGGAAATGGACAAATCTGTTAAAGCTATGGAAGAAAAGTTTGAGTATGTACAAAATATGTTAATTGATTTATGTACAAAAGATAAATGTTAATTGATTTAAAGATGTAATATGTAAGTGCTAAATCTGCCTAATGTAGATCTCTTGTTTTGCCTTTACTGTTATATATATTATTAATTAGACATTGATTCACATGCCCAGTCTGTAACCTCTTTAGATCATCCGATGATTTTGATTTTCAATGGAATTAAACATGATTGGCAGTTAATAATTTAATTAAAAAATGGATAATGAAGACTTTGTTTATTATTGTAACAACATTAGCAATGACAATCACGACTACTCTATTTTTCAAACGGACATAACTACGCTGAGAATGAAGTATTTCAACATATTCCCTTTTCATTATCTTTTGTTTGACTATTATAGCGAGAACTGTCAGCTCTTTTTTTTACATAATGCATCTTTAAGCAGTATGATTATATATATTTTATATTATTTATTGATAAATCACACTTTAAAATTCACAATGAAAACATGAATGGATTTTTTATATTGCAGTAGCAAGCAGTAGCAAACAGGCATTGACTTTTTTAATCCTGAAATGACACAGCTAGTGCAAAACAGAGCATTAGATTTTGTAATCGCATTTGCTCTTTGACACACCAAGAGAAACTAGCATTGGCTCTGTTATTACACCGAGCAGAAGGGTATCTAACCTAATCACACTTAATTGAAATATTAATGCATTGATTCTTTTATCACACTCAGTATTTAATTGAACATGGAATCTTTTGCTTTCAGGAGACAAGCCTGTGCTGTTAATGCTAATTTACAAGTGAAGAGATTGAAAGAAGATTTGAATTCAGCTGACGATCGTTATACAGAAATGACAAAGGTAACTATAATATACACTGTTAAACCTGATACCATTGCCTAAAGAATTTTTTTTGTCATTAAATTATACAAGTGATCATTATTCTAGACAATATTTAGTATAATATAAAAAGTGGTTAGAAATTACACAGTTGTGATTAAATAGCAGCTATAAAATCTAAATATAACACACATCAGGATTGAATACACAAACCTGGCTAAAAGTAGTTGTGTATATCATTCAATACTCCGGTTTAACACCTGGTTGACATAACACCTTCTTAATGACTACAGCCTGATTACTAACACATTTTACTTACTAATAAACATGTACATGTATATACAAAATGAAGATTTTGTTCTGTTTATAGTTTATACCATATATTTTCATTCATGTAGGTTTATTTGTTCATTACACTTGAGGGAATTGTCTACAGTTTGGATTAATCTAAGAATAGCATATTTGTTCTAGGGTTATGTTATTAGGGGTCTGGTCAAGCTTGGTGTCATGTGATGCATGTAAGGCACACCATAGCCTGTTATATGTTTAAATACACAATCAAACCTATGCCCAATTACATAAGGTAGACTGGATAATGTGTCTTATAGAATTCTGCATTCAGGCCGAAGCAACCAGGGAAGTCTATAACGGGAGACCCAATTGGATTATGAAAGAAGCTGATTGGGTTAAATTGCGTGTAGGCTGCCTTGAGTGGAAGGAAGAAGATATCATCGATACCAACATCGACGTGTACGCTACCAACATTACGAGCTCTATTATAGGTGCTGCTAACGACTCTATTCCAAAGACTTCTGGTGGAAAACCAAGGACTAGAAAACCATGGTGGTCACCGGAATGTCAGAAGGCAGTCAACGACAGAAGGAAGGCCCTCCGCCTACGGAAACGCCACTACAATGAAGCCAACCACCAAAATTACCTTAAGTTGAAATACGCTGCAAGAGACACCATAAAAAAGGCACAAAGTGGGCACTGGATGACATTCTGTAATGCGTTGAATAAAAACACGCAAACGGGTGCCGTCTGGAAGAAGCTGAACGCCATGAACGGGAAACGCAGATCATTCAACATACCAAACCTTGAAGATGGAGATAAGTACGTTACGAACGGCAAGGAAAAGGTAGACCTACTAGCAAAAACTTTTGCTGACGCAAGCAGAGACGAAAACCAATCACCAGAGTTTCTGAAGAGGAAGGAAATCTTTTACTCGCAGCACCCTTCATTAGTAATTGAATCTAATGAAGTGGCTGAACCAATCAACCTACCCTTCTCTGAGGGAGAGTTAAATAAGGCTCTTTCCCTCAAGAAGGATAGTGCGGCTGGTGAGGACAAAGTAAAGTACTCCATGCTCAAACATCTACCAAGAAACGCCAAAACGATACTGCTAAACTTCTTCAACACATCCTGGCTGTCAGGAGAGGTACCTAAAGAATGGCGAAAAGCAAACGTCATACCTCTACTGAAAGCTGGGAAAGAGAAGAACAAGGCAGAGTCATATCGACCAGTAAGTTTGACATCCACACTATGCAAAACCTTGGAAACAATGGTTAATATCCGATTACAGTTCTATCTGGAGAGCAACCGATTGATCGACGAAAATCAAAGTGGGTTCAGGAAAGGACGATCAACAATGGACCACTTGGTTAGACTACAGCAAGTCATGTCGCAGGCACTTCTCTCGGGAAACCTGTTATGTGCCGTGTTCGTAGATCTGACCAAGGCTTTCGATCTAGTTTGGTTAGACGGGCTGCTCTTCAAGTTAGGACGTATCGGTATAACGGGCATAATGTTTCGGTGGATTAAAAGCTTTCTGAGCGATAGAAGGATACAGGTGAATGTTGGCAGATTCCTGAGTGCCGAGCAAACATTAGAAAATGGCACGCCTCAGGGGTCTGTTATCAGTCCCACTCTCTTCAACATCATGATCAATGACATTCACAAATCGTCCTACCTCGATTCCAAAACTGACTTGGCTAAATTTGCCGATGACAGTACCATATGGAGAAATGGGACGAGCTTCTGTGAACTACAAAAGAATATGCAAAAAGCCTTAGACAAATTCATGACATGGGCAAACGACTGGGGATTTAAAGTCTCGGAGAAGAAAACAGTCGGCATGCTTGTGAGCAGGGATAGAGGGATAAACAGAATGACTCTGTGTATGAACGGGAAAACCATCGAGTTCAAAGACCAAACCAAGTTCCTTGGCGTAATCTTTGACCGACGGTTGACCTGGAAACCGCACATCGACTGGACTGTAGATAGATGCTCCAAAATCCTAAACTTAATGAGAAAATTAACGGGCAGTACGTGGGGCGCCAATAGAGTTACACTAATGATGGTATATCGTGCTCTAATACGTTCTGTATTAGACTACGGCTCTTTGGTCTTCATGAACTGTGCGCCAACACTCTTAAGCAAGCTTGACACCATCCAATACAAAGCTCTGTGTATTGCGACTGGCGTAGGGCTGGGGACTAGGCGAGAGGCACTACTACAAGAAGTCGGGGAGTTGCCCCTATCCCTAAGAAGAAAAGAACTGGCGACAAGGTATTGGGTCAAGATATCACAACTAGGTGAAAGATCCCCAACATTTGTTAGTCTACAAAAGACAAAATATGTAAGAGATCCCAAAAAGAAAACCTTCAGCCAGGGTATCAGAGAAACGATCAAGGAACTACGACTGGGGGAGCTCGTGATAAATAAACACGACCCTCCAGTTGTCGCCCCCTGGACGCTCCCTATACCACTGGTCAATCTAGATCTACTACAGAAAACCGACAAGAAAAATAACCCCAGTGCTGCACGTGCTTTCTCTCTAGAACATTTGGAAGACAACTGGCCGTCTGATGACTGGGACCATGTGTACACGGATGGCTCACGCAATCCTGAAAGGGGCACCAGCTCGTTTGGAATATACCTGCCAAACGGGGAACAGGGAATAAGCAGGAAACTGCCCAATAACTGTTCGGTGTACACTGCAGAGCTTGTTGCCATTCGTGACGCTATTTCATGGATCTCCCATCAAAAGACCGGCAAGTTCGTCATTCCAAGCGATTCTCTGAGCAGTCTGATTTCAATCCAAAATGACAACTCGGAATCAAGACCAGAAGTCATTTTGGAAATCAGGCAGCTATATCAGAGGGTCCTAGAGAAGGGAAGCAAATTAGAGCTCGTGTGGATTCCATCACATGTCAACATTAAAGGAAACGAGGAGGCAGATCGACTCGCCAACGAGGGTCTCAAGGACACAGCTACACCCCGCCTCATAGACTACAGCACCACGGAAATCTACAGTATGGTCAAAAGACAGGTCAATTCAATCTGGGAATTAAATCTCGTTGAACTTGACACATACAGATTCCGACTGGATGACGAGATCTACACCAAGACAGCGACCAATCACCCTAGACGAGATATATGCAGACTCATATCGAAACTAAGGGTGAAAGAGCGGCTGCGAGACTACAAACACCAAGTCATCGTCTGTGAGTGCGGAGAAGAGTGTACCACCAACCATGTCCTGGTAGACTGCGAGGTTTACAAGGAAGAGAGACGGGACTTAGTGAGAATGATGGAGACCAATAACATACCATTCAACACTAAGAACCTACTCTTCCCTAGACCAGATCTGAAGCTACAAATCTTCGAAGAAATCCACACCCTAATGGACACAGTTGGACTATGTAAATAAGTGAAATAAGAAAGGGTCACGGCTGGATAAATTCTCCATACAACGTAGGATGGTTGAGTAAAAACGTCCTCACGAAGGAAGCCCAACCATCCTATACATTTATTTTAATTTATTCATTTTACTTTATCTTTACTTTACTTTTACTTAAATTTATTTTATTTTTATTTATTACCTCAATTTATTTTTTATTTTTTCTACTTTTTTTATCTTAACTTATTCTATTTTTTTATACGACGTAGGGTGGGGAAGTAAAAACGTCCTCTCGAAGGAAGCCCAACCACTCTACAACTTTATTTTAATGGATTCATTTTACTTTATCTTTACTTTACTTTACTTTACTTTTATTTACTTTTATTTACTTTTATTTTATTTTATTTTATGTTATGTTATGTTATTTTATTTTATTTTATTTTATTTTATTTTATTTTTATTTATTACCTTTGATTTAATTAACTAATAAATTTTAATTAATTCATTTTACTTTATCTTTACTTTACTTTTACTTTAATTTACGTTATTTTATTACCTTTAATTTATTTGACTACAACTTTATTATACTCTCTTTATTTATTTAATTCTATATTTGTTTAATTTACTACTAACATCTACTAAACTGGCGGGATAGTGGAGTAAGAAGGAGTCATGATCAGACGGGCTCGGCATCTAAACACTATTCTGCCAAAACAAATACCAGTGGGATAGTGGAGGAAGGGGAGGCCACGAGAAGACAGGCCTGGTACCTAAACACAAATCCCACAAAGAAGACATCTACCAATCCAGAAGAAGAGATCATCTACCAACGATGTGTTTTTATTAAATAAAGGGAAGAACTTCCCACTAAAACCTAATCCATGGCCTAAGGCCAAAGTAGAAAGATTGCAAAATCATATTCTAAAAATCAGGAAGCAGCTTCGGCTCTCCTATGTCTTGTCTGTGATATCACTTAAGTGGAAGCAGACGTTAAACACCAAAAAGAAGAAGAAGATGTGTCTTATATGGGTACACAGTTGAGTAAGTGGACAACCAGTCTTGGCCCACCCATTAATAGTTGTTTTTAGATTAATGTGGCACAAATATTCTGCGATGGTCGTAATTACAAATCAAACCCGCGTCCTATTATTGTGAATCACAATCCTTGCCATAAAACAGATCTAGGTAAAATTAATTAATGTAACACAAAAGTCAGGAGATGGGTTTATATAGAATTTGCCTGTTCCCAATACCCTCTGTTTCTGAATAAATATTTTTTATTAAATTTCTGTCTCATAAGACTGTTACAGAGAAATGAATGTTGCGTAGGATTACGACTCAGGTTATGAAATGTTAATAACTTTAGAACAATGTCTGATAAAGGCTAGCTCTCTATCAGACATTATTATTAAAGTAACTAATGAAATGTAAGTCACTAATCTATGTTAAAATTATATTTTGTTGCTGCGCCTACTTATAAAAAAGTTCTTTTTTTATAGGAATTTGATGCATTTAAGAAGCATTCCAATAATTTACTAGTAAAAGAACGTGAATTGAACCAGAAGTTACGACATTTGATGGGATGAAATGTGTGAACAATTAGGAGTACAACCAGCTTTCTCATACAATAATTTTACATCATCATTAATGTGCACATAAAGTAAAATGAGACAATAATATTAACATTGATGTGAATAAAGTTATTCAACTGCATATTAGTTTGCAAATATTGGATTAAATTGTCAATGTCAACAGACTTAAAATTGCCCTCTAACGTGAAGATGGAGTCTAAACAACATGTATTAATTTCTGATTTTCTTGTCAATGGCAGCTGCTACGGCCCCTACCCCATCACTATAAATTTATTAAACAAATTAATTTATTAGTTCTAATACTACTAATAGTAAATTATGGATAACCCACCACAAATGTTAATCAAATAGAAGCCCAAGGACTCTAATTTCAGTTATGTTTACCAGTCTGGACTGACTGACAGTGAAATTAACTGAGTAGTCAATGTACATACCATGATATTAGACTTTTAAAGTATTTAACCTTAAAACCTATTAAATACAGTGAAAATTATGGTTTGTTTGTGTGAAAACACTTGAAAATATATAAAAAAATGAGGACAATGCTAAATATTTGTCATAATCTTAGAAGACAAATATCTTGCTATAACATATAAAAGTAAAAGATGTGGTCATGTATTATGTGTACAAAATATGTTAAGTACTGTGTGTATGAAGTAACAGTGCTAATTCATGTCACTCATTTTAATGTAGATGTTTTCATTTTAATTCTATATGGTTTCATTTTGATTTTATGTTTCAACTTTCTCCATGGATATAAATCCATTGATTTCACTGTTCACACATTATTACATTATATACATTAGTTGAATTAGATAATTATAGACTCTTTTTATTTGTTTTAAATTAAATTCTATCACAATTCGGAAAATAGATCCAGGCATTTTGAAGTAGATTATGAGCAAACATATATATTCCAAGCAGTTAATTGAAATGACCTTAATTCGTCGGTGGCCTTAAAGATTGCCCCCCCCCTCCAAAAAAAAATAATGTTGTTATGGCATGATTTTAGAATACAAACTACATGGAGAGTGTTCAAAAAAGATAGCTGGCAAAATTTAAGTAAAATATGTTCAACTTCTTTTACTGTCAATCTTGGGAGTCATACACATTTAATAAATAACTGTTTTTCTGGATGGTTAACAATATGTTCATAAAAAAAACTTATTCTAACTAAGGAGTGGGTCAGTGCTTGAATAATGGATTATAAAATGTGTCAAAAGTTATTTGGATATACATGTATTATACAAAAATAATTACATTTATTATTTAAAGAAATTATAAATTAAAGCCATTACCAATTTCTATAGGTACACATATACATTAATAATGTGTAATAAATTTTATCGCTTACCTGCAGGGGCCGCGGAGCCAGGGGGGCTAGGGGGGGCTTTAGCCCCGGCAATAATTTTTAATGGTGAAAATAAAATGTCGCCAAAAGCTCAAAAAAGCGAAAAAAGGTTGGGGGGTGGGGGGTATGTTCAGTAGCCCCCCCGAAATCGGGCCCGCTCTGCGGCCCCTGCTTACCTGTGCATATATATTTGTTTTAAAACCTATCCTAAATGCCTTGACTTGTGAATAATAATGTATTTTATAACTGTAATATTGTGATTAGAAAAATTAGAAGCCTTGATGCTTGTGTATGTGTGTGGTTTAATGGTAGAGAGCGAGACATTGAGTATTCGATTTATAAGACCTGTATGTATTTACAAGTATTAAATTTATAAGACCTGTATTTATATACAAGTATTAAATTTATAAGACCTGTATTTATTTACAAGTATTAAATTTATAAGACCTGTATTTATTTACAAGTATTAAATTTATAAGACCTGTATGTATCGATAAGTATTAAATTTATAAGACCTGTATATATTTACAAGTATTAAATTTATAAGATCTGTTTTATCTACACATATTAAATGTAAAGGACCTGTATGCCAAAATATTAAGTACCATAGCATTAATCATTGTAGATCTATAAATGTATTGGATGCAAATTTAATCAGCATTATTAAATGAATGTGATATTTATTATATTGTTACCATTAACCAATATTGTTTATTATTCCATTTATTTTTATGAATAAATTTATACAAGATTATCCTAGATTTTGTTATAAGTTATTTTTGACAATAAGCAATAACATCACAAATACTCGACAAATCTCGTTCAAATAAAACTTATCATGGATATAAAGCTATACTAAGTTTCATTAAAATTAAATGAAGGAAAAATAGACTAAAGTATTAACAAGTGTGGTGCTTGGTGACTAATCAGGGGATGGGAGTGAGTTGGTAATATTGCTGTTGGCTAGGAAAGTTCCTTGGGATTACAAAGTCTGGTTCAGATGAGATGTAAAACCAAGGTTTACTACTCTTGTGTTCATTCCTTGAAAAGAAACCTTGAAATTTAGAATTTAATGAAATGAAATGGGGTTTAACATCCTACTGTTCTGCTCCTAAACTGGACTAATGAAGATGAGCATACGCCATACAGTGTATGCCAAGAGATCTTTTTTACAGGCATGCCAACGTGTACATGGGACCTTGTTTTTTTTGTCCCATCCGAGCAACTAGACATCTACACTTGTCATTCTCTCTACGTCCTGCATCACTGACCAGGGGAAACCACGCCCGAAAATCTGGATGAACTTTGTAGACCTCTGAATTTGATGAAGAGAAGGCAGAGGTATTCACAGGCCTTTCAGCATTGAATGTGGGTATGCAAAACTCTTCTCGAATGTCAATGATCCTTTGGTGTACACAAGATATTTTAAATTGATCAAGAGCAATGACTTGTTGATGCATTTATTAGCGATTGTCGAAAATCAGGGGTGCTTCTTTGTGATCAGATGTGAACACAACTGTAGGAGTTGTACTGATCCTAGCTCTTTAGAGGCCACATAAATAGTGTATCCCCCAGGTCTGCACAATCAAATTGTGATTTTCAACCTACCCATTCTGATGAATTCATTTTTATGTGATTGAGAGATGAGATCTGTGACGTGATTACACGATCATGAAAACATCATTCTTACATGTTATCATTGTAATCCGATGATGTTACATTCAGAATTGTACAATTAAATTGTATCCTTCAAACAAGGTTTACATTCATCCATCATTGCATTTCAGTATACCTGCCCATGTATTATGTTTCCTGGAAATATGTGAGTAATTTTCAATAAAAATAAGAAGTCATTTACTTGTATGTACAGAAGTTTATTATTTAAAGATAAAACAGATGGTCTGTTTGATTAAAATATATTAATAACTAATATATTCATATATAAACAACAATCAACAATTTCATATATTACTTCTATACCGGTAAGTATTACATTAGATCTCTTTAAACCAGTTCTGATATAAAACACTTCAAAATTCAAACAAGTTACCATGAAATAACTATTCAGACTTACACCAATATTTGATATACTTCACTAAATTCCCTTAAACCTTGTTTTATTACTAAAAGTATCTAAATCCTAACCGACACGGAGGTACACTGAAAACATTCAGTCTAATCAGCAAACTTCAGCAATACAACTGTATTAAACTATGAATATGATTGGTGTAGTTGATTTGATGTAAATATTTCACTTATTTAAGGCAATACCTCATAAATTTCATAATTTAAACCGCTTGGTCTACAAAGATTCAAGTGTTATATAACATGGTTCCCATGGTCCTTGAAACTCTTGGAATTTGAAAAAAGAATTGATGATTGCTGTCAACTTTTTTTGATAACATCAATCAATAGTCCTAAATTTCTAAATTTGACAGACCAGACATCTTAAATAGTTTATGAGTCTAAGTGAGTAAATTCTGAACGAAAAAAACATATTTTATGGTGACTAATTAACATCGGGCTATGTATATCATTCTTCATATTACACAGCTTAAACATAGTGACACTTAAAAAGATTGTGTGTGAAATTGTATGGTTTCTGTCATGGGATTCATTGATGAATATTCAGGAACCATGCATGAACAATTACAAACTAGCCAAAATATTATTCCCTTATGTTAAACAACGTAAGCTAATTGTGAAAATTACATTCTCCTTGAATGAACAGTATTTTGAAATATATAAAATTTATAATTTACACTGGTACTTTTAACACAATTTTTATTTACTATTTGGCTTCACCGGTTTCTATAGGTCCATAATTGTTTTTTTTCATAGTTTGTATCACAGGGTGGCTAAGTGGGGCATTTGTAAATAGAACACCAATATAAGAATGTGTTCCCCACACATGATGACGAATAACTTTACAGCATCCTAGATCATCAATTTCAAATCCAAAATGACGATATCTTTCATCTGTTTCAAAAAAGCTTGCATTTGTATGAGGTCCCATATACTGAAATAGAACATAGATTGTTTGTATGATTCAAAATACAAGAAATCATTCATGCAAATGCAAAAGATCATACTTCAAGGTATTTCTGGAGTGAATGAATGAAATTGGGTTTAACGTCCTACGCTTCTGCACCTAACCTGGGCTAATTGAAGACGGGCATACGCCATACAGTGTGCTATGGGGGAAATTTTGCCCGGACAGCAACTGAATTCCAACTGCCAAAGAATCTTTTATGTGCACACCAATGTGTACACAGGACCTTGGTTTTTCGTCCCATCCAAACCACAAGGCAGCTGCCCTTGTCAGGCCCTCTGTCTTCATCACTGACAAGGGGAAACCACGCCGGAAAATCGAGATGAAATTTCTCGGTCAATGCAGGGAACGAACACCCGAAATCCAGATTAGCACAGCATCTTACCCACTTAGCCATGTGATCCCCTATTTCTGAAGTACACCAGAAACAATGGTTAGCATATCATTGAGTCAACTGGCATGGTTTTGATTCCCCGTTTGAATGTGACAAGGGGTAGGTTTGCCTGTCCCATCACGTGGGCTTTCTCTGCGTCCTTCCACCACTAAAGAGCTTCGTCCGTACGCGCAAGCCAATTATTGAAATAAAATTGAACCATATGTGAGGTAGGAAATAACCTAATTTGTGTCGACTGGACATTAAACCCCATTTGACTCTCTCTCTGATTTATTAATTTCTGATAAAGCTGATTTCAAAATCCCAGATATTTTTTACATATTTTTAACTTTTGATATATAATATTATGTCTTTAAATCCAACTATTTTTGTTTATTTTATTTTAATCTACAAAATATTTGAAATAAAAAAGATAAAGATATTCTGAATCTTTTTTCCTGGAATTGTTGAAATACATTATAGCTTGGAAGGATATGATGTATATATTTATATTTTTAAGGAGGAATTAAACACATACTGGTTTGCCAGAAGAAGGATCTATAAAATCAGCCCAATAACCAGCCTGTTGTAAAAACGTACATATTTCACATGCTCCTTCCATAAACTACAACAAAATAAATATTCACCAATTCAGAGCCTGCCACAGATTTTAAATTGATCAAATATTGCCTAGGTTATCAAATGATCCAATATTAGGCAACAATCTTAATCAGAATTGGACATAAATATACACGCATGTACATGTAGACCTATATGTCCACTATAAAAACTCTCTTGAACAGTACTGTGGTTTATTGAAGTCAAAATATACCCAGTAAACAAGGAGATAACAGCGATTTACAAATGAAATAATCAGATATTTATAAGATTCTTACTCAAAACAATAATAAGCTAGCTTTTTTCTTTCGATATCAGTTTTAATGTTTTATCTAACAATTGGATGAACAAGCTAATACAATTCCAACACCAAATACAGTAATCACCGTAAATCAAGATTTCTATTTTTTTCCAACCAGTGAAGATTAAAGTGTGAAATATTTGTCTTTCATGTTTTGATAAGATAAAACTTACTGTTTCTAATAATGCTTCTCTTTCTTCCTCTACAGCTGGTGTCCAACCACTCATATCACTTTCTGTTTTTTGACTTAAAGTTATAACTGTTAATGGGTCATTTAGTATATCCCTATCTGGAAATAATTCTTGAAAATCTGTTGAAAAACAAGATGGATATATAAATGTACATTGACAAATGTTAGTATGACGTCTCTCAGCTGTTGGCGTCCATCACATACATGTAAGTTAAAAATTGCCAGGTCTAGTGTAAATTAAAGAATAGTATTTATAAAGTAATGAATATAAAAAAAGTATTGCAATGATTTTGGTTTGAATTAGAATGCTTGTACTTAAGGTTTGAATGAGATTAATTGAGATATACCATTACAAAGTGTTTTCATTTTTTTGTTACGTCTTTTTTGTAAATCATTTTAGTGAAGCCTGTACCACAACAGGCCCGGGACTGTACAGCGCCGTGGATGCTTCCGGCCATCCCCCGGATCCATTCACTCTTTTTTTGATTGTTTATTTGTTTGTTTATTGTCTCGGAGTATGATGTCTTGTCGTTATATTTGTCCTTTATGTAAATCATATGTAGCGCAGTCGCCCTGCACTAACTATTAGGTTTTAATGAGATTAATTGTGACATACACGTAGCTATTTTAGGTTTTCATTAGATTACTTATGACATACCTTTACAAAGAGTTTTAGGACAAACTTGTGCTACACATTCTAACAGATCGGCAGGAGTAGGTACGACAGTCTCGGGTAGAAAACCATCATCATTTATCTATTTAAAAAATAACACCATAAAAAAGCTATTATTAGTATGCACATATTAGCTTATGTCTATAGCCCTAATCCCTCTATTGCAATATTGAAATATGCCCAGGAACCACAGGTACTCACTAACCAAGGGGACAAGATGTCAAGAGCTCGACCCAAGTCTACGCCAAAAGGTTTCTTACGAATTTTCAAAGTGGTTCCGCCCTTTCATTGGTGCAGGATGGAGGGTTGATTGTTCAGGCAAACTTGCTGTCATAGCACACTGCGCAATGTATGTCTGTCTTCTTTAACAGGTTTGGTGCAGGAAAGTATTACTTAAACTCAATCCCATTTCAAACATGCTTAATTGAGTACAAGAACATTATAACACAACACAGTTTTATGGATAAAGATGTTTCGACAAGAATTCACTGGTCGATATCAAGCATACAATTTGAAATTTGTATGCTTGATAACGACCAGTGAATTCTTGTTGAAATGTTGTGTGTATAATATAGTGATTGTTATCCATAGAACTGTGTTGTGTTATATTATGTTCTGTCGCTAAATGCCATTCAAAGATTATACAAGAACCTTATGGGATCATTACATTGCAAATGTTATTAACTACACCACCATTAATCATAACAATTACACATCATATTTAGCAATGAATGATCGAACACAAACTTTAGTTTAAGTCTAGTTATTATAGGACTTAATAAAAATTTTTATGGATTCTAAATTTTTTGATCACCCTGTACAGGACTTCCCTCTCAATTAGGCAGACACATATATAAAGTGTTGTGTAATATAAGTGGAAGATTTGCCTACAATACTTACAACATCAGCATGTGCTAACAACTGTTGGGATATATCTTGATGATGATCAGCTATTGTAGATGGCACCAGTACAGCCTGTGGTATTGGTAGCTCAATTTCTTCTATAGGTGCTGTATTTAAACCTGAAGAAAGTCCTATAGATCCTGGTAACGGAAATCTACTATCTCTTGGACCAAGAGGTCCAAGATTTTTATCTGGCCATACTGTTTTCCTTCCTTGAAAATATCAAACTTATACATCTATTCTGCATCAGCTTCATGACATAGCAGACATGCATGCAACTTCTTAAGTTTATAAACATATATTGCAGAACAATCAGAACTCTGCAGGACTTATTAGTAAGCAATGTTTAAGACACTTTATTAGAAAACTACATGTACCCCCTTTGTCCTTTGAAATTACTATTAGAATTTAAACAATTAACTAATAAAGATTAAACCACAAAAACAACTATCATCTTTTTGCTTTGAATTTCATGGCACTTTAACTGAGCTAAAATGGCCACTAACTTAAGCTAACTGAGTAGAATCTGCTTGATAACCTGTTGACCAACACAGGCCTTCAAAATCTTATTTGGCCATACACCCCAAAAATATAATAATGATGCTGGTCACAGTTTCATTTGTCGAACAATACCTAACTTCCCACGGCTCAAATGATCATACCACTGCGACTTTAAGTACAAATTTTAATATCAGACAGGGTAAGCTAATAATATAAGCTTACTCTTCCGGACACATGTTACCACTGTTTGTCGTTTATTTTGTACACGCTGATAAGTCCATTTGCTGATTACACTATTTTGCCTATACCGTATTTTTGACTTTGAAATTAGATTGGTCAAACTTGTTTTTATTTTATTTGTAAACTTGAACTTTAACCCCATCCCATCCCACTATTCCTGAAGTCTTGTATAAGTTTAATGCACTTGATCAACCAATTGAAAACTGACTACACTATTATCACTTTTACCCAAAATCTTCAGATGTATTAAATGATTTATACCTGTTCTTCGTACTCTATAGTACTCAGATAATTTCTGCTCATTGTATGAGGAGAATGCTCGGAAATGTTTGACAGCAACACGGAAATTAGGCAAATAGGCAATTACTCTGCCCTTGCTGCTAAGAATCTGTTAAAAAAGAGAGAAAGGCAAAAATTTTCAAGCTCATTAAAAAGGTTAGGGGCACATAGCAAATTTAAAAATATGTATAATGATCTTAAGTTTCTATCAATTTCTCATGGTGTCACACTAGGGATCTGGTATCCTTTAACTTAGTTGTTTTGCTCTTTAATTAATATAATAGCCTTTAATTTCAAAAATGGTTTAATTAGTACTATGGCTTAATTTAATGGTACATCATTTAATTTCTGCTCAGCTAGTAATTAAAGGCTTTAGATAATTGAATGGGTCATTTATTTCTTAACCCCTCTATGAGAAATTAAATGGTGTACCATTAAATTAAGCCATAGTACTAATTAAACTATTTTTGAAATTTAAAGGGTTATTATCAATTATCAAAGGATGTTTTGAAATTAAACTTTAAAGGCTATTATATTAATTAAAGAGCAAAACAACCAAGTTAAATGATACCAGATCCCTAGTGTCATGACGTCATCATTTTCTGTCTTAAGCAACAACACTAGCTAATGAAGAATAAATTGTTTCTCTATGTGAGCATATCCATCGACAACTAGATGGTATTATTGTAACCTAAATTGTAGATTGTATAATTCAGTTGTCAACTTGTCTAAAGTACCACAATGTACATGTTTCAGCCCTTATTTCTTTAAAAAAAACACACACAAGGGTCCTGTTATACAAAGCACACATGGTAATGGTATGTGAGTTCACATAAATCAAACTTTTCACTATAACGAGCCATGTATCTTAAAAAAAAGACCCTCTACTTTTGTGATTAGCATGTATAAAATTTATAAATTATAACATAGGCCTTTATATCTACATAGATATAAAGGCCTATGTTATAATTTATAAATTATAGGTCTTTAATTAATTGTTTAATTCTCTAGTATGTTTAGCTTTATCAGTATAAATATAAAGGCCTATGTTATAATTTATAAATTATAGGTCTTTAATTAAATGTTTAATTCTCTAGTATGTTTAGCTTTATCAGTATATACATACTCTTCCAGCCATTCACCAGTACTTTTGGTTTTCACTTCACAAGAATATCTGAAACGAAAATTTTATAGTTTAATTTTCTAAACTATGCAGGAATACTTAAAGATGCATTTTCAAATATTAATTAAAGTAACCATATTGTGTGGAAACAATCTTCAACAGTAAAGAAATTTAATGGTTCGAAAGATAAATGGGAGCCACAGTGTCTAAATAGGTAAGACGCTGGCTAAGTAACCTGGAAATTGCGGGTTCGCTCTCGATATAAGAGTAGACAGTAGCCCCGCTGTCTAGGCAAAATTTCCATCATAGCTCACTGTACAATATATGGCGTATGTATGCCCCCTCTTCATTAGACAGTATGCTCCCTCTTCATTAGCCAGCCAGAGCAGAATAGTAACTAGGACGTTAAATCCATTTCATTTCAATTGGAAAGATAGATGAATTATCATATGAAAGGTAAGCTTATACATGTAGGTCTAGCCTACTATAGGCCATATTACCTGGTCGCAGTTATACTTATGATTGGGACAACCAACACGTTATTCAAACATTAAAATATGACCCAAAATAAGACTTTAATAATAAGAGCTTATTTTTTTAATCTGGAGACGGGTGTGAAATATTGGTAGACTACCTCCTCAATTGGGAGCTATCACAAATCTGTCAAAGTCAACAAAAATGATATTGGAGTTGGAGGAGTCATCCACAATGATGTTGGAGAAATGACTTGTGAAACAGGGACAACTTATCCTAGAAATGTAGAAGACAGTCCAGCATAACATGTTACGTGTGATGTCCAATTGTGGTCATGGTTCCTGAAGCAACGTCTGCGAGTTTAACAACATCTGGTTTACTTCACAATTCTTGACATTACAGCTACGTTATCTACAGACACGTGAACAGTAGCATCTAATCAGAGATCGTGACATAGCGAACCCACGGAAATCTTGACATTGCCGACATTGGACATTCACGATCACCAAGGAATCTGACTGGCTCACAAGCTGGGCTTATACCCAATCAAAATTAGTGCCGAAGGTATTACGTGAAGTGCTTGATAAGATGTACGTAGTTAAAGCAAGATCAAGACTTCTATTGAAGATGAATTGTGGTAGTTACTGATATTGCCCAGTATTGGGATTGCCATTGCATCACTATCACATCAATCAAACTTTGCGGCACAATTTCAGTCATTAACAATACAAATGACGTGTTAAGAGCAATCAAACTGTAGTTCAAAAAGCCAGTAAATGAATCTGATATATTTCTTAGAACTCCCTAATACTATAGCATAGGCTACAAATAAGTGAAGATGAGATATAGTAACTGCGAAAAAAGTGTGAGGTCAGGTGTGAAAAAAATATATGTTATGTCTTCCCGTTCCATAATGTACTGTAGACTTACCATTCATCAACTGGTCTCGTTACCTGTACAATACTTCACAAATGTAATCAAATACTAAGTAAAAAATAGCCTTGCTTTGAAAAGTTTAATAAAACTAAAGAGGACGTCTTTAATTGCAGAATAAAACCAATAATATGTAAATAATAAAACGTTACCTTGAAATTTACGACCTTGACCGATAATAATGGTAACAGGAAGTTTAGCTCTCGGTTTTCCAGACATAAAACTGCATTAGTGATGACCAGAGCCTTATATACTGGTAATGACAAAGAAACGAAAAGTAGGTGTTGATAAATCCTGGTAAAACAATTGCAATAATTTTAATTTTAATCAATAGTATATTATATTATATTTAGATGCACGTACGTTATGGTATGTCAACAAATGATTTCGTATTCAATTACCACAATAGGTGCACAATCCAAAACTGTTTTTATAACCATGGAACCTAGAAGTGGAAATCTAGATGAGTGTCTGGACGTTCAAAGCTACAAAGATAACTCTTATTGACCAAACAAAAGATGTCGACTGCTAGTACAAAAACCTTCTCATCATGTCTCCGACTTTTGTCAATTGTTGGTCATCTTGGGAAAAAAAACGATGTCATTCTGTGTGGTGACCCTAAAAAAGCCGATCAGCATGTTATTTTTTTTGGCGGAGATGTACAGGTCTTGTAGATCACCTTGAATAGGGAATTTTATGCCAATGGAAATGAGTGGGCATTGACGGCATTCATTCATTGTTATGTTGATGTATTTTGGATTTTGATTTGCTTCTATTTTGTTTAATCTTATTTTGTGTTCACTGAAGTATGTTCTTTTTTTGTCTAATCTTTGACTTCTGTATTTATCGGAAAATGTTTACTTTTAATTAGATTAGAGTTAGACCCTTCCTGAATTTTTTAATGATCAAACACAAGATTACCATACCTAACCATGGCATGTGTAGGCCTACTACTTGTATAGTACAGTAGTAACTAATAAACTACCGTATGTAAATGTAGTGATCCATGGAAGAAGTTAATTTTATTTTTAAAAGTGATCACAAAAAAACTACCGTACCAATATGTTCATTGAATAGCATCGTCTCTCTTACAATAATATAACATAACATTATTAGACTTACAGGTGCTTATTATCAAAAATCCAAGCACTTTGGTTTATTTACATGTGTAGGCTACTGGTACCATTGTTAATAAGGGGCAGTCCCAGATTCCACAGCAGGACACAACATGAAAGAAGTTTTAAGTATGTAAATCAAACTTCAGTATGTGGTATTGAAAGTGTGATGGAAAATTTTAGGCCACTGATATAATGCTATTATTAATGATAATGTTAGGCTGTATTATCGTATGTAGGCCTATTATTTTTAAATGCAATTTGTCTAAAATATTTATTGTCTGTTTCAGGATTACAAGGAAAATATGGAGGGCCATAGAGACAATAAACGCTACTCTATGTGGAACCTTAAAGACACTGCAAGTTTAATATCAAAGAAGTTTCCTAGTTCTGCCATTTTTGTAATTAGACCATCAAGAATGCACCTGAAAACATTTAGTGTATACCAAAATTTTGTAACATCAAATGATTTTGGTTGCCCAACTCATTCACCTGACGAGGAGGCTTTAGAACATTTACGTGAATTGTATAAAAATGCGGTTTCAGCATCTACTTCTAATGATAGCTGTGAATTAAATGTCAGAGAATCCAAGCCTTTAGTTTTGATGGGCTTCAGTAAAGGTTGCATAGTTTTAAATCAAATTTTATATGAACTGGAAAAAATGAACACTGGCGATATCCCCGATCTAAAAGAATTTGTGAAAAGTGTAAAGGATATTTATTGGCTTGATGGGGGCCATAATGGGGGGAAAAACACTTGGGTGACAGATAGTTCACCTTTACAAGCTCTTGCTCAGTTGGATACGAAAATCCATGTTCATGTGACTCCCTATCAGATCAAAGATGAAATGAGGCCGTGGATTGGCAAAGAAGAAAAACAATTTATCAAAACCCTGAAAAAATATGGGGCAAATATCACAAGGAATTTTCACTTTGAATCTGAAGAAAGATGCATAGAAAATCACTTTAAAGTTTTGGAAGCTTTTGAATAATAAATTTTGCAACGCTCAATTAAATATTGAACAATCAACTCTTTTATATTTATATACATTTTATTTATACCAGCAATAATGAAATATTTACATTTTGTTAAAATAAAAATATAACCACACACAAATATGATATTTTAATTATCAAAATTATTTTTTACAGTTTCATCCCTGATTGTTATTTAGTATTGTGCATAGAAATTTAAAGTTTTGCTAATTGACAATAAAACCTTTACTGTGTTCTTTAAAGCCTCCTTAAACATCCCCATAAATAAAGTATACAAGAATATGAGCTGAACCTCCAAACAAGTTGCGGTTTACAGCTTACAGAGAATTTAGTATTATCTTGGGAAGTATACATGTCTAAATGTAAGGGAGCCAGAGGGAGCCACAGTGGCTAAGTGGGTAAGATGTTGGCTCGCTAGCCAGGAGGTTGTGGGTTTGCTCCCGGTGTTGGTTTAGAAAAGACATTGAGATTTTGGGCATGGATTTCCCATGTTAGTGGTGCAAGCTGGAGGACCTGACAAGGATAGCTCTTTAGTTGTTTTGATGGGAATAAAAGCTGAGGTCCTGTGTACACAATGGAGTGCATGTAAAAGATCCCTCGAAATAAGAGTAAGCCATAGAGTCGTTGTCCAGGGAAAATTTCCCTCATAGCATATTTGGTGTACGCCCGTCTCCATTAGCAGAAAAGTAGAATGTTAACCGCCACATACTCCAGATTGGGTGACCCGTCAAGCACAAAGATCAGCGAATGAGAACATATAGATGTATACATGTAACTGTAACTTGAAATCGCTCGCGGTTTACGTTTTGAATAATACTAGAATACTTAAATGGAGATTTGTGGAAAACTCGGTTTAGTTAATGATATTATATCTGTTCTGAAAATTCGGGCGACAAATAAAATTTTCAAACAAATAACCTCAGCTCCAGCAACTGAGATTGGCCACCTATGACTATGATTAAAGCCTATTTCATTTCATTAAAACTATGAGGTTCAATACACTCGATCTACTACTGCAACATATTGAATTATAGCTTACCCTTACTTGTCTCGGTTACATAAACAATTTATAAAGGAGAATGCGCGATATTTTACAAGAATTAGCCGCTTTTTCGCAGTGAAAAAAATGCGGTCTCAAGAACACCCACACTAAAAAAAAGGTTGCAAATTGAACGAAAACATCATGCACCCCCCCCCTCCACAATGTACAGAGAAATCCTTTCGACGACATAAATGTATGTGGGATTCCCCAAACTTTTCAGTACCGGACACACGGAAATACACAAAAATCGTACGCGGAAACACAACAGATCTACTATGAAATTAAATACAGTGACCTTATAATCACATAACAGTTCCGAAGAGACTTTTGTCCACACTTTTTTTACCCCCTCTATAGTGACGGCAAACTACATATTATATCGGGAACTTTATAATTGTAGTATAAAACATTGACGATGGTCTGTGTGTTATTTCATCATTCTATGATTCCTAATGCAGATGTTAATTATTACTTTTCCCTGATTCATTTAAGCACAGGAATCTTTTTTCACACCCATGACTTTTGCCAGACCATGTTGCTGTTTGCTAAGGGTCCCTAGAAAAGTTCAAGTTGCAGGAGTCCCAAATTGTTGGCACGTCACTAGTGGCACCGTTAGCTGTAATTAACCATACTTAGCTTGTTTTACGTCGTATTCCTGTAACAATATACCACCAGTGCCATGATCATTTATTTGATAGAAATGCGTGCCGATAACTAGGCGTAGAATCGAAACTAGCTATGCGATCTTTGATTTGAACACTGCTTCATTGGCTTTGGTTTAACATCGTCCAGAATTGCTGTTTAAATATATGCTAATAGTAAAAGTGAAAGAACGAGTATAACCCAATTGTTTCTTGTTTATCTACAGTTCAAATGATAGAGCGTGAGTATTTACGTGATACGATACGAAGCATCTTTAATTAATGCTCTAAAAAGAGATGGTAGGTCCTACAATATAGTTTTTCCTGGCAAAATCCCGATGCGAATCAGATGGGAATTATAAAAGTAAAACTGTTATTCTTTTCTTCAAAACAACGACTGACTATTGTTATTCATTACAATTCTGCCACATCCAACTACAATTAGGCATATAACCAATCTGATTAAAATACGCGTTCTGGATGGCATGAGGGATAAGCCAATAAAATGGTATGCTACGCGAAGTTTTTGGCGTCGGGTGCCTTTTAATGCGCTCAAATTTAAACCATCATATAATCTCAAACATGAAACAACTTATAAACTCAAATATAAAACACCCTTAATGATCTTAAAGTTAAACAACAAGCATCGTTAATAAAAAAAATGGAGTCCAGATTCGGATACACGTGTTTATATTGTGTGGGGCGCGGACTAGTTAAAATACTTTTAACGTTAAAATTGTTACAGTATCATTCGGCAAACCTCGACAGATTCCGGTACTCTCCGTAACCTACATCTAGATGTAGGGCACCGGAATCTGTCGAGGTTTGCCGAATGGTTACAGTATAAGACTCCTTACACAAGTTCAAATAAGCTCAAACGCACAATTGTCAACACAAACCATTACAGTTTGGTAATTCTATGACAAATAGTGAAGACTGGACCACTAAAATAGCTACCGAACAGTTTTTCTTTGTGGTAATGAGTTCTACATTTGCATAACGACGTTTCTTGTAATGACGTATTATTACGCAAATAAGCCGCCATTACACCATTTAAAATTACGCGTAGCAGTTGGGTTTCATCAAGTCATATAATTATGCGGTAAGTCTTCACCTTTATTTCAATGGGAATTGATTTAGTATATATGTTAAGCTATGTGCAGTACTGTTTTGGGTCAGTTTATGTGTAAATTAAGGGAGCTACAGGCCAGTAACCTTTTTGTAGTCATTTGACTAAAAATCTTGCGCAATGAAATTCTGAGGATGGAGTAAGGCGGAAGATGTCAGTAGTGGAACCATTTCTAGGCGCGGACATGCGGTGAGAGTTTCCCGCCTACTTAATATCACAATTCTGGGCTGGCTACGGACCCGTCAGTTAAGCAAATTATTGATACGTGATTATACTATGTGTTAGTGTAAGTTTGTGTTAATTCAAAAATGAAAAATATATTTTTTTATGCAGCGGATTTGAATTGTGTGACGAAGAAAATATTACCCTTGACGGCATCATGTCCTAACCCTATTCTTATTTTGATTCATAAGTAAGAGAAAGTGGTGTCAGATGTAAACACGGGGTGTCAGTTCTCCTACCATCCTCTCGAGGTTCTTCGTCCAGCACCAACAAAACTAGTAAACTAAAAAATGGGGCGGCAAATCACAATCTATATTTTAAAATGACTTACTGAGATTTGAGTGGGCGTTAAGGGTCCACAACTAACTTCTTTGCACTGGATCATCAATTATTCCCCGGTTGCCAATATATATTCCTGTAAATTAATTAGTACATGATAAGATAAGATAAGATTTTATTGTATCATAACACCCATTGCAGGCCGCATACAATTCATATAAATACATGACATAAGGGAATAAAATAAATAGCAATTATACCAATATATATAATAAACATTATTTCAAAATGTATTATGTTAAAAATGAAAATAGTACACGAGTTTTGCCTTGTACATAAATGATACCTTATTGAGCCAAGGCTTGATTTCTATGTTGAAATGCTTTATATACATAATGACATACACTCACAGAGACTGAATGGGGAGGGTCAAATAGATTTTAAAATGTGATGGCCAAGTTGTTGTTTCTGAAAGGAGCAGAAAGAATATTGAGTCTAAGAGATTGATAGTGTGGATATTCAATTAAAAAGTGAAATTCGGTTTCTGCTTTAGATAGGGAACAGAGTGAACATAGCCTTAAATTAGAGGGGACGTTCTTGTACCGGCCCCTCTCTATTTCTAGTTTATGAGAACTCAAACGTAGCGCGGTCATAGCAGACTTCTAGTTTGCATTGTGTACATGAAGCAAATAATTAGTAGGATAGTCTATAGCAGGTTTTACTGTGCCGTAAGTTCTAAATTTTGAATTGCCAGAAATATATTCGGTTTTATAAATATTATTGAATTGGGACCTTATGACCGTTTGAATGTTCGATTTTGAAAGTTGCGAGGGAGATAAGTTGAACTGGTCCATGAGGGAGGATATTGCTGCCGACCATGATAATTTTGGATTGGATTTGCCTATTTCTACGTCTTCCACATATGCGGCGGATAGTAACGGATTTGTACGTTTTATGACAGGTGCATTTAATCTTTTATAAAATAGCAACATTCGTTGGTAAATATCCGTTTGAATTGGGAAGATACCTACACGTAGTTCAGCCAATGATCCTACATTTGACGATTTTTTGGGTTGGAGTAAAATGGATTTGCAAGTTTTTATTGTGATTTTATTATGCTCCACATAGTTCCACCTGTCTAAATTCATATTTCTGCTGTTTACTATTTGCGACCCCCATACATTACAGGCATACAGAGCTATTTGTTTCACTACTGCTTCGTACAGTCTTATGAGTACTTCGGTTGGCAAGTGATCATTGGTGCACACTTTCTGACGGATACTATTACTAAACCATGCCCTCCTAGCCTTTTTACTTAATTCATTTAAAAAGGCTGGGAGGGCATGGTTTAGTATCCGTCAGAAAGTGTATTTGTTTATCGACTATTTTAAAGTGTTTGATAGTTTGTTTGATAACAAGAAGGAAAATATAGCCCAATCTATCATTTATATGTAAGACGTCAAGAGTAGCCTCTGCGTGTCTGTATCGCCCACGTTTTAACGTGATTTAGTGTCAGTTTGGTATCTAAAAAAAGTTTGAGTGGCTATTCGATTAGTAATTGGATCAGTTTAGAATCAAATTTAAGCACGTCTATAAGAATTTGACGTAAATAAAAAGGAAAAATGTATTTTATAGATTTACGGAAATCATTAAAAGTCTTATCGGTACTTCTATTTGAGCACTCTTTGCCAGGTCGGATGTTAAACGTCATGATGGTAGCGTAAAACACGTCAGAATCTAAGGTGTTGATTTGTTATCTGTCTGTTGTCCCAAATCCGCCTCCTCTTAACCGCCAAATGTAAACGTAATCTTGGAAATACAATTACATGTACATATTAGGCATATAAAGTGTCGTATTAAACGTTGCACCGTCTATGTCCAAATCTTTCAAATCTTTACTATCTCGGACTAACATCTAAAATATTAATATTTCGATTTAAAACGTTTTTCCCGGACTTTAAAATGATAATATATTTCAATTTACACCCCTTACATGTAAAACTTTGATAAGCTATTATTACGGTTTTATTTCGCCTACTAAATATTTGATATAATTGCCAATAAATTGCACAAATCTCTACCCAGTCCGAAGATAATGAACTAATGGAATAGTATCCCACAGAGCAAGAAAAGTTTTGTAATATCAATGAAATTTAATACTAACACAAGACAAGGTGTCTGCAAATTTGAAACCGAATAATATAATGGGGTTGCTTCCCCTTAATAGAGGTTTTTGTCCTATATATTATTTTCAAATCCTTGCAATGAAATAAAATGAAAAAAGGAGGTTTAACGTGCTTGTCCGACTGGGCTAATGAAGAAAGGCTATGATGCAAATTTTGCCTTGGCAGCGGTACTCCGACCTACTCTTATAACAAATTCCAATTGCCAAGGGATTTTTTTACGTGCACATGGGGGTATGGTTAGCACGTACGCGATATATCATAAAGCCTTTCATTGAGTCAACTGGCGTTGGAGTAGGGTCACCTGTCCAACATCGCGGATTTCCTCCGGGTCCCCCGGTAACTTCCCACTGCTAAAGACCCCCCCCCCTCTTGAAAGCGAATTATTGAAATAAAATTGAAACATATGTTAGTCCCAAATTTCTTGTCAGGCCCTCCGTCCTGCACTAGTGACAATGACAACATAACAACAAAAATAAAAAAAAAGATTAGTAGCAGCTTAGATAGAGGTAACGAAGTAACGAAGCAGAGGGTCATACCAATGGTGTTGTCAAGTGAAAATCTCGCGCGTTTGGTTATATTTTATGAGAGAAAGTAACATAGTATATAAGTAATATATCTTCAGATGTCTACAGTATTTATCACTTGTGGCTTTTCTTTACCTCCAGTTTTTTTTTGTGGACGGGTCGTTTAACTTTGAAGTCCTACTCCGAGTACTCTCTAGACCTCTTCCCGGTTAATATACGACTCGAGGTATACGCCAGATCTACTCTAATGTATATCGAAATTCATACTGTTTAAAAGACCCTATTAGACCAGAGGGGGCATTGTCTCCCGAGTGTGGGCAGCGTCTTCGGAAACTAAATATTTCTTGCAAAAACACAGATAAACACGGCTATTGATATTTATATAGACCCGAGGGATAAGGGGGGAGGCGGGCAAAATCTGAGTTAACTTTTCTAGAGGCATTTTTCGTGAGGAATCCGAATCTGGTAGGTAATAAGCCAGGTGAGGGGGCGTTTCCGATATAATCGAGGTCAAAGCTCACGGAAGGCCAAAAAACGAAAGAAACGTATAGAATTCAAAATCTGTTCAGAAAAGGGCCGAAAATCATTGATAACAGCTATGAGACAATTATAATACAGTAATATAATAATAACAATGAGCAGCGATGACACCTGCATACCCGTGACGTCATAGAGCTTATGATTTATGATATTTGTTGGTATGTCAAGGGTTGGGTAAATAATAGCGTTATTTCAGTTATTCAAAAAAGACTTGTTGTTTCTATGGCCATTTTGGACGCTGAACACGAATCCGTCGGAATTTTTGACCTAGGATGACCTTTGACCCTGGATAATTCAATTCATTCAAAATGGCGACCAAACTTCAAGGTTTTGGACAAATATATCATAAAAACATCCTCAATTATCTCTATGCATACGTTTGACAGGCGGGAAAGAACGAAAAACAACATTTCAGAATAAAATTCTTTGGAACTTTTGACCTAGGATGACCTTTGACCCTGGAAAATTCAATTTTTTATCAAAATGGCGGCCAAATTTCAAGCTTTTTTGACCTAGGATGACCTTTGACCCTGGATAATTCAATTCATTCAAAATGGCGACCAAACTGCATGGTTTTGGACAAATATATCATAAAAACGCCTTCAAATATCTCTATACATAGGTCTCAGAGGCGGGAAAGAACGAAAAACAACATTTCAGAATAAAATTCTACAGAAATTTTGACCTAGGATGACCTTTGAAATAGCGTCAAAATTTTATGCTTCTTTCATGTTTTTAGTCAAATATATACTAAACATACGGTCTAATCCCTCTAAATATAGGGTTAAAAGGGAGGAAAAGAAAAAAAATAATAACATTTCAGAACAATGATGAAGCATCTAAGCTTTCAAACTATCAAAAACTGTGAAAAATCATTAGAAAAGTTTCATTTTGTAGCACAATTTGATATTGTTTTTTAAAACAATGCTTTCAAGATACAAACGCTTGACATGGTAAACAAATGTTCAAACAACAGCTCAGTTTATATCACCAAATACTCCTCTCAGAAGATATAAATGTCAATATGAATGTCATTTTCTGGCCTCAAAGCGTTCTTTATAGAGTTCCGTATCCTACCAAGTTGAATTTCTTTATTTCTAAAATTGAAATGACACGTTTCGCGTTCTTTTAAACGTTGCTGTTGTCTACTACCAGGTGCAATTGTTAGCCTTAGGTAGTCGATTACCTGTAGTAAATCCTTTTTCAGACGGACTGTCTAGAAGTGGAAGACTGTTAGCTGCTTGTGGCCGAACATAGTCTTTGCAGTGATCAATGATTTGAAATAATCGTGTGTTCTTTTTATCCTACAATTGCGTCTTTTTCGTCCTTCTTCAATTTCCTTGCTGCCACTGTACTAGTGTCTGGCTTGATGTTCTTCTTCACTCAGGGATCAAAGAGACTGGTATGGTGTGAAAGACTTTTTCAAAACAAAATTGCCGGAAACGGGGAGTCACTGCCAGATGAACTCAAAATTGGAAATGGTAAAGATTGTCTTATGTCCGCGTTGATAGCCGAGAGCGTAGAATCCCTGACTATATCAAAGAAGATGCCCTCTTCCAGCTACAGAGGATAGAGAGCTTCCTGACCCTTCCGAACTAGGCTACGCACCGTTGTCGAATTTCGGCTGCGAGTGAGAGTTAGCGTGGTTTGACAACAGGGTCAAAGTCAGTGGCGTTACATTATATGTACAGTCCTTGAGTGAAACCCATAAGTCGGACGCTACCAAGAAAGCTGGAGAAGTGCATTATGGCTACCCTGAAATTGTCTAAAAAGGTTTGACTTGGGGGAAAAAGACGCTATTCAATGATGAAAAGAGCACACGATTATTTCAAATCACTGATCAGTGCAAAGAGCATGATGGACCACAAACAGCTATAGTCTTCAACGTCTTGACAGTCCATCTGAAAAGGGTTTACTACAGGATATCATTTCAACATGAAGAAATTCATTTGGTGATATATACTGAACAGTTGTGTGAAAATCTGTTAACTATGTCAAGCGCTTGAATCTGGAAAGTATCGTTTTCAATAAAATGTCAAATTTTGCTACAAAATGTGATTTTTCGTAGTTTTTGATAGTTTGAAAGCTTAGATGCTTCACAACTGAAATGTTGTTATCGTGCTTTCCTCCCTCTTAACCTTATATGTAGAGGGATTAGACAGTTTGTTTAGTATATTTGACCCAAAACATGAAAAAAGCTTGAAATTTGGTCGCCATTTTGATAAAAAAAAATTGAATTTTCCAGGGTCAAAGGTCATCCTAGGTCAAAAGTTCCGAAGAATTTTATTCTGAAATGTCGTTTTTCGTTCTTTCCCGCCTGTGAAACCTATGTATAGAGATATTTGAGGATGTTTTTTATGATATATTTGTCCAAAACCATGAAGTTTGGTCGCCATTTTGAATGGATTGAATTATCCAGGGTCAAAGGTCATCAAAAATTCCGACGGATTCGTGTTCAGCGTCGAAAATGGTCATAGAAACCACAAATCTTTATTGAATAACTGAAATAACGCTGTTATTTACCCAACCCTAATGACACCCCAACACATATCACGAATCATGACCCCTATGACGTCACGGATATGCAGGTGTCATCGCTGCTCATTGTTATTATTATATTACTGTATTATAATTGTCTCATTGCTGTTATTAATAATTTTCGGACCTTTTCTGAACAGATTTTGAATTCTATACGTTTCTTTCGATTTTAGGCCTTCCGTGACCTTTGACCTCGATCATCTCGGAAACGCCTCCTCACCTGGCTTATGACCTACCACATAAGGATTCCTCAAGAAAAATGCCTCTAGTAAAGTTAACTCAGATTTCGCCCCACAATAAATATGAATCATTACCATACTACTAAAGTAATTTCCACCGCAGGGTAAATGTTCATTTATATGATTGAATGACTCAAGAACTAAGATCTTAAATCCACCAAACATGCTCCTATCGCGTCATCTATTATTATTAATCATCTAAGACCAAGGAAATAGACAAAAACAGTCTCAATTTAAATGTTTGTGTAAATTCTACGAAGTCGTGGCCTTAGTCAACACTGTTAGCTTTCGGTACGTCATTGCAAAGGGCCAAGCAATATTAAATTCCTGGCCAATACCTCAAAAGACACGTAAACGGCGGGGGCGTATAGGATGGCGAACATGTTGAGATTCTGCTGGCGGAACCAAGTTCCAGTGGGTACATAAGTAATTATAATCGACATTACTTCAATTAATGGAGATGAGTATCCAACGAAGACATAGTATCTGAAGAGGATAAACATTTTGAGTAAATGAATCGATATTGTAAACATTGCTTGGGACTGTAATGCGATTTGTGGAAATTTTTACCGACAAAACCATGCCTGTCTCTCTGAACAAAGACAACTTTCTTCACAATACACATATAACACGAGCCAAACATTTTCTTGCAACATATAAACTTGAATATAATGATTTTCGGCCTACATTAATGAATATTCTTGTTTATTTTCCATATAAAAATCTCTTAATTTTAAACATGCATTATGCAAGAGCTATCTGCGTATTGCAGGTCTTTCTTCGGGCCTGAAAGATTATCTAAATTATTAATAAGACATTAATTAACTTATCCAGACCATAATCAACTCTCGATGTCAAGGCTAGCCTTTGACATCGACTGGATTAGAATCATGCTGCTTGGCAATTAAATCAAAACAATGGATTATCGAGACTATGCTTTTTAACGTACGAACTTAAGTAATTATGAACGAGGCTCAGCGGAAATCTCCAAAGCTGATATTTCGGTTCATAGTGGATTATTTCAACTGACATTTTCAACAAATTTCAATTACCTTTACATTATCTAGTTTTTAACTATTAAAGCGAGAGCTGACAGCTCTTTATCTTATCTCCCAAAATGTATCTTTAATTTTTATAAAAGAAACGAAATGAGGAATGTCAGTTATCAATTAAACAGATTCAATTTGATTGATATAACAAATATTTTATAACACCATAAACATACTTGGTAATTAATCCCCGTTTTACCCTCACCCACTGTTAACATAAAACAAAAGTTCCAAGACGACTTGTTAGGCGTGAAAATGTAATCAATTACCGCAGCGTTCAAGACAAACAGGAGTTCCAGAACAAATTTAACGCTTTTTAAGGGTATGCTTTCGAGAGAACAAGAACGAGACGATAAACCCCAACCGACCACGATTTTTTATGACTAAGGAATGGGACTAATGAATGGTTCAATTTCATTTCAATAAATCTCTAGCGCTGAGGGATATTTAGCTGTGGGGAGTAAGAAACCCAGGAAGTTGGATAGGCGACGCTTGAAGCCACACTATTTGACTCAATGACAGAACTTTTGATATAAAGCGCATGCCAATTATAGAGACCAGTGCGTACAATGAATGAAACTCAATTGTCTCCTCTGCTAAAAACCTTTAATGTTGATGGCGTGAGTTTTAACGCTTTTTAAGGGTATGCTATTTAAGAACGAGACGATAAACCCCAACCGACCAGGATTTTTTACGACTAAGGAATGGGACTAAGGATTGGTTCAATTTTATTTCAATATTTAGCTGTTGGGAGAAAGAAATCCAGGAGGTTGGACATGCGACCCTTAATTGAAGCCACACAATTTGACTCAATGATAGAACTTATGATCTAAAGCGCATGCCAATTTTAGAGACCAGTGCGTGCAATGAATGAAACTCAATTGTCTCCTCGCGGAGAAAATTGAACCAACCTAAATCCATTTTCAAAGAACCTCTTCAACCCACAATACGAATTTGATGATATTTCTAGTCATTTAGTATGAATCAAGGTAAAGGGTAAAAACTGAAATTAAATGGGCTGTAACGTCTTGCTTTTCTGCACCGAATGGACTAATGAAAACGAGGTTAATAGGGACCTCTATGCATAATATACCTATAATTATTAGGTTATACTATTGGTAATAACATAAAACAAACACAATGTGAATAGAAATATATCCTATTAACGTGACCATCTATTACAGAATATTTCCAAGTTGCCAAAAACTCAATCAACAACAATTTCAGCAGCATGTCAGAGGAATATATGAAAACTGTATTCACTTTGCTGGTTTTCTAGAATATTATGTAGGCTACACTGTCGAAACTGTTCGGGTATTATTAAACCACGCAAATATAAAAATAATTGCATACAACGCATTTTAAAGAAAGACCCTCTAAAATCGGTCGCCAAATATTTATTAATCATGAATTTTTAAAACAAAAATCGACCTAGTTATAATGTTAGATTCGAATTCTCAAACCACTCATCCACCGGTGCCCGGGCTCTCGTCATAATCGCCTGCCAGAAAAGAACCGTCTTTGAGAATTAAAAGCTAGACGCATTATTGTTTTTTTCTAGAATGGGGAAAAAAGTCGAATAGATTCCATCAATGAATTCAGATTCAGAATGTCACAATGAAGGACTGATTTAATTTTTACTGCTGCTTTCCTAATATAATAAATTTACTTTGTCGATATCCAACTTTGTGTGATTCACGGAATATGAGTAATATACAGATTGACTGACCAGATCATATGTATTTCATATTTGACTGGTTCAATGATAATAATATGTCTGAGAGAATCGAAGATCGTTCATCGTAAAAGTCTTCTCGGAATATAAATGAAGAGAGTAGAGCCTAAATCTAGCAGGGTGAGGAAGTCTACACAGAGAGAAAAAAGTGGGTCAGTTGACTCATTTGGGTGAGTATCCATAAAACGACTCACTTTTCGTTGACTAACTTGGGACTTACTTGAGACACACATGGGACTCAAATACTATGTCCAATGACTCATTTTTGTGACTCGCCCAAAAATCCATAAAACGACTCGTTAAGTGAGTCAAGTGACTTGTCTGTTAAAGTGAGTTCTTTGACTATTTTATTGAGTCTTGTGACACAGCAGGTGAGTAACGGGGCTAACTGTAGTGAGTCGAAAGACTAGTAAAGTGAATCAATGCAAATAGATTAGAGTCAAATGATTAGCCTACACAACGAGTCAAATGACTCCACATAAGCCCGAATCCTATTAAAATACAATTTTATTTACTTTTACTGATATTTTTGGCGGCGCACAAAGCTTCCGAAAAATATCGGTAGATACTAAAAACGAATACGATTCCAGTATGTCACATTTTCCAACAACTTATGTCTGATGTATCAACCTCTGACTCAGTGTCACGATGTGTTCCTCCTTTGAACTAACCAACTAGTTAGCCGAACAATCAAATAATAAAATACCATATTTCTAAGCCTGTATGATCATTAATTTGTCAAATTAAAAGTTGAATAACAGCGAATATATAAGTATTTTATTCTACCAATTTAAATATTATAAATAAAACACATTTATATTTTTAATTCACACAGATATAGTAAATGCTCACTAAGAATCAGTTCAATGTTCCCAAAACACATTAACATTTGAAAAGTCTAAGAAATCTTTCGCATTTCCAATACCATAAGTTGTTTATTTATCCGTGACATCACCTTCTCTGTTTTCTGCAATGATACAAAAACAAATTTTCCAGACTAACATAAATATTTCAGTGTTTCAATCATATTTTAAAGTTTCAGCTGATGTTTAAATGTCAAATATTACTACACCAACCCTCCGAAGTAAGTGAAACTTACCATTTCAGTGGGACAAAGCATTTTCTCTATGTCTTCTTGTAATAAAGTTGAACCTGTTTTAACAGTAGCATCCAGCAAGCCCTGAAAGAAAAAAATCCAAACAACTTACAAGTAAATTTCCGAATCGCTTTATGTTAGATTTAGTAACATATAAAAACTTGCAAAACACTGACATTCAAATTACTTAATTCTGAGCGAAGATATGAGTGCTTGAAGATGTAGCATATGTTTTTCTTATTTTCGTGGAAACGGTACTGGACAAACATTTTACCTTTAAATTTTCAAATCTCGGGGGCATTCTAGAGAGTTACTTATGGGTTTAAGTAACGTCTAAATTTTAGTTTAAAATACAAGATTTGAAGCCAAAATAAAGACCAGCAATAGGAAGATTTAGCTCTTAAGTCAAATAATGCATCTTTAATGTTTAGTCTTAAGCCTGTTAGACGTACGAAAATCATTCCATATTATTGACAAAGTATAATAAAATAAAAAAGTGATCTATTATTGACTCCGTTGTGATTTAGAATTTACTTTTTTTCGTACTCTGTTTGCAAAGTAAATGTGACTCATTTATGAACTACATGGTGACTCGCTTTTGACTCCGTCTTATTAGCCTAGTAACTAAGTCTAGGCCAATGTGCTTGTACTCTAGGCCTATAGTCAAATTGCCTAATGTAATTTGTTCTAATACCATTACATGCAGTTAAAGATTTCCAGATAAATCACTAACTGGATAATAATAATCTCTTAACGCCACGAACGATTTAATAAATTTGAATTTGAATTCTTAATGAATATCAAAATCAGTGGCCTATTCAATATTATGCCGCTTAATCTATATAATAGTAAACACAGTATTGTATAAAGCTTTACCCTTAACAAATAAAACACAAGTCATTCACCTTTTTTATTGTAGATTCTTGTAGATGCATTGGATTTTCTTTTAGGCCAATACGGGTCCAGTCTTCGACAAACGGCCGCCAAAAACTTCCACCCACAATTCATTTCACCGGAAGTACTCACTCTTGACCAGCCCGTGACTCACTTAGGACTAAATTCATCGCTGATTTTTTTAATAACTCGAAAGTGACTAGTTGATGACTCAGAAGTGTCCATGCAAGTTTCGTGGACTGAGTCATGGCTGACTCGTGTGCCGCTAATCTGAGTCAAAAGACTCATCTTATTGAGTATTTTCTCATAACTCACCAAAATGAGTAAGTTTTACTCATTTTTGACCCACACTTTTCTCTCAGTGTAGGGGGCCTAGCTGATCGGTTACGTCTAGCCTGCAGTTGTGGTTTCGATGGTGAGAGCGTGCTTGACTCGGAGATAGGGGCGACTTCTCAACCTCGTGGGCCCCATCCTATAGGACTGATTCATGCGCATGCGTCGAATATCCTTTATGGAGGTGGACGTTAATTCCGACGAACAACCACTCGGATTAGAATTTTGAAAGCGTCTTTGTATCCCCTTATTTCGGTCTCCGACTGGCATAATATGTTTAAACCAAATTCAGGAAAGTTTTTTTAGCATTAAAGAAGCCGACGGAGCCTTCAAAGGAATATAGCTTCTACTCCCTCCATTCCAGCTCTCTGCTAATTTGTACCATTTGTATATTAAATCAGGCAACCATGAAAGAAGAATTTTTTTCCGAGATGAGTCTGCCGAAAGGAGAGACAATCAATATCAAATATATATTTCTAGTATCAATGTAATTTAGATAGCAGCTAGACTTAATGATTTATAGCGCATGCGTTAACATACTCGGCTGGCTTCTAGATCACCCAACCCACACTGGCCAATTTCGATCTTCTTTTTCGCCGACCTGTTATTATAATAATACATCTGCTAATAATAGTCATAGCCAAACCACCTTACAACTTTATTTTAATTTATTCATTTACTTTATCGTTACTTTACTTTTACTTTAATTTATTTTATTTTTTATTTATTTATTTAACTAATAAATTTTAATTAATTCATTTTACTTTATCTTTACTTTACTTTTACTTTACTTTACTTTATTTTATTACCTTTAATTTATTTGACTACAACTTTATTATACTCTCTTTATTTATTTAGTTTTATATTAGTTTAATTTACTACTAACATCTACTAAACTGGCGGGATAGTGGAGTAAGAGGGGGTCATGATCAGACGGGCTCGGCATCTAAACACTATTCTGCCAAAACAAATACCAATGGGATAGTGGAGTAAGGGGAGGCCACGAGAAGACAGGTCTGACACCTAAAATACAAATCCCACAAAGAAGACATCTACCAATCCAGAAACATAAGAGATCATCTACCAACGATGTGTTTTTATTAAATAAAGGAGGAACTTCCAACTAAAACCTAATCCATGGCCTAAGGCCAAAATGGAAAGATTGCAAAATCATATTCTAAAAATCAGGAAGCAGCTTCGGCTCTCCTATGTCTTGTCTGTGATATCACTTAAGTGGAAGCAGACGTTAAACATCAAAAAGAAGAAGAATAAGAATAGTCACAACCATCGCCCACCAACATGCAGCGCACAACATATATATTATACATATAAGTTATAAGAAAAGATTTGCTTGCTTTCTGTTTGTATCACGAGAAGAAAAGTGATTCTGAGTCTTCGGGCATTTCAACGCTGATGTCCACCCAGATACACTTTGGTGAACTCATAAAAGAACCCCTGACAGATGGATTTCGAAGAAGACCAGGAGTCACCGCAGCACTACCCATTGGCCGTATAACGTATGCAAGAATGATCATCCCGATTTACCGACGTGGTTTCCCCTTGTCAGAGATGCAGGTCTGAGGGCGGCCTGACAGCGCAGTTGTCTAATCGTTCGGATGGTTCGAAAAACTGAGATCCCGTGTACACATTGGCGGTTAGACCGTAGCGCCGCTGCCCGGGCAAATATCCCTCATAGCACACTGTATGGCGTATGCCCGTCTTCATTAGCTCAGTTTAGGGGCAGAACAGTAGGACGTTAAACCCCATTTCATTTCATTTTCCTTTTGTCATGACTGTCGTCATTAGCCCAATCTGATTAAAGACAGACCCTATTTCGTTTCGTTTTTTATAGTTCAAAATTTAGTTAGCCCGGTTGGTGCAGAATTATTAGACGTTAAACTCTTCTGATTTTTTTTGTCGCATATTTAAATCAAGCCAGATTAGTGCAGAACGTATAGGACGTGAAACCTCTTTTCATTCTATTATTCTTGTTCTTTTCTGATTTTGTCTGTCAACTATTTAAATCAACTAGCAAAAGATAATAAATCTCTTTTTTATTCGTCACTAAATCAGGACTGTTAAAAATAGAATTCGGGTAATATTTGCTAGTATATAAATCATCCGCCAATTTCGTTTTAAATATAAATAAAACCTATTCATTTATATTAGTTTTATAAATCACCAGTTGTTTTCTTTTAAATTCCCATGTGTTAAAGGCCAGAAAGAAAATGGCAGGAAGGAGCAAGGTGTGGACATACAGTTTAGTTGTGTTATTGTCATTGACAATAATATATATACTTATTTTCATCTCTCGAAATGGGTTTTAACGTTCATCCCAAACTAGGTAATTTTGGGACTAACATATTATGGTATATTCTTTTTCATATTCAGTTGAGCGCAGATTCGAGAGGACGCCCGGAATAGTCAGGTAAAAGAGCGAGGCTACACCCCCCCCCCCCCACAAACACAGCCGAGAGAGACAGGTTATTATTACCAATCAAGTCATCATGACGGTCATAAAACTTTTTAACGGTTTATTGCGCAAGTATCCCTGTAGTTTAAGCTTAGATGACATATGCCTCGATCTACTTAAAAAAAATCAATATAAAGGAACAAGTTCTCGCGTAACGAATTAGCTGAGACACAGACAATACATCATCTAGTCGTCATTCCCCTGACCCTACGAATTATAGTCAGATTAACAGTCTGTGCACAAGGTAGACAATGCTTACAAATTTGTAACACTCCACTCCCTCTTATTCATTTCCCTTATTTCACACAGCTGACATGTGCGTGCTATATATGCTATAAAAATGAAATGAAATGGGGTTTAACGTCCTACTTTTCTCACCCGGTTCAGCAAATGAAGACGGGCGTACGCTATACAGTGTGCTATTGTAGAAATTTTGCCCGGGCAGTGGCACTACAACCTACTTTTATGTCGAATTCAGACTGCCTGGGGTTCTTTTACCTGCATGCCAATATGCACACAGCTCGTCCGAACCGGATAGCTATACGATGTCCTTGTCAGCGCCTCTGTCCCACAACGGATAATCCAGAAGAACTTTCTTGGTCTACACAGGGATCGAACGCCTGGCCTTCATGTTAACGAACTTAAGTCTCACTGAGCCACAATGGCTCCCCCATCTACTGAAAAGTATCGTCAAGTTTCGAACTGTCCTTTTTTAGCATACTCATTGGAAAATGAGTAGCTATTGATCTTAATAATCATCTCAGTGAGTTTTCTTTATAGATTCAAAATTCCAATCCTCCTATAGATAGACTGTTCCACAGTCTGCTTTACTCAAAGTATATAATATCATGCTAGCCCAAGATGTCCATTCGGAAGTTTTTAAATTTATCAGCTGCCTTTCTCATTGCATGCTATTGGAGACACTTCAGAAACGGGTTGGTATCAAAGGCTTGATTTTACACTGGATGGAATCCTACTTGCGTGATAGAACTCAAGAGTGGTGTAGTAAATGGTCCACACCATCTTGGATTAGGTGTGCTACAGTAAGTCAGCTATAGCTCAAACTTGACTGTATTCCGTTTAAGGATATAATACTTAGTCACGATTTGGATTTTACGTTTGACGCTGATAATACGTCTAAAAAATTCTGAAGTTTCAAAGGTTGCGACTGAAAAATGTGTTGGATAATATCCGTGCGTGGTTGCTAGCTAACAAACTTGTACTTAATGGTAGCTATAGTAAAACTGAAGTTAAAGGGCATCTCCCGTTTTGAACAGAGCCTCAAAAACAAAAGTCTGGGTACGTATAAAATTAAAGGGCCAAAATATAGAGGAATGGTGAATTTACCCTGTCTCAAAATTTCAACTCAGTCAATGTTTTGTGTCTATATAGTGAATGACCCATGTGCTGTACGATAGGTAAATTTTATAATAAAAATAAAAGTCTAGTTTTATCAACACACTGCATAATACAGGTATCCATTTCAAGATGAAGACTGATTGGTTTAAGTTGTTTGAAAATGTATAACATATATTGAGTTGGTTGTTCGGCTCTTAGGAAGAGAATTTTCAGGGATTTTAACACAAAATTAAGCAGTTTTATTCTCCAAAATGTTATCGGGATTGGCCCTTTAACCATTTCCATTCTAAGTATAGATGTTGTGATAAATTAAAAACTATATGGATTGACAATGAGGAAGTTCCACCATGTTCAACTGTCCCTAATTAGGTTTTTATTTTGATGAAAATGGTATTTTATTTAGTTACACTACTAAAGTATGCCAGTTAGCGGTGTTCGCGCTGCATAAAATTTGTAGTATTCGCAACGTATTAGGCCGACCTCTACTGGATCACTTGTTCAAGCTTTCATCCCCCCGAATTTTGATTACTATAAAGCCAATATTCCATGTGTACGTACTTCGTAATGCGGAATGCGTAGTACGTAATGCGTATTTAACACTTTGCACTAAAATTGTAGGAGTTGATTCCATGTACGTGATGCGCAACGCGTAGTATTGTTCGGATATTCGAACACGAACACTATTCGAATATTTGACGGGTCTTAAAATTAGTATTCGAATACTATTCGAATATTTTCAATATATTTAAAGTGGTTTATTTTCAATGTATTATAATTCCCAATCAATTATTAAATACGTGAAATCTCTGTGAACAACACACAAGAAAATATTTTTGCAATTGCCAGTGGATCTTTTACGTAAACTGCCAATTTGTACACAAGTACTCGACCTTTCACGACGTCAAAACAAGATTTTCAATCACCAATGTATAGGAATTCTTCCACGCTGCATCCGAAATAAAGGGCATCTCGTTCATTCGTGGGTCTAGCACTTCCTCATTTCACGGAAATCATTGTGGTCTAGTCACCCAGCTGTTTCTCCATGAAGAATCCAAACAGATTCATCAGAGAGGGAGAGCATCGAGCTCCCTGGTTAGTTACCGAGTAACTAACGGTCTCTGGAGGGGTAGCACCCTTACAAGCTGAGAGAGGGAGAGACAGAGAGAGGGGGGGGGGGGTTAACGTCCACTAGACACAAACCAGGTCATTTCGGGAGTAACATGGTTCAATTTTATTTCAATAACTGGCTTGCGCGTAGGGGCTATAGCAGTGGGAATAAACCGTAGGACCCGGAGAAAACCCACGATGTTGCACAGGCATTCTTACTCTCCTTGTCACGTACAACAAGTGATTTTGTTTTACTATTAGGTTTAACCTAATGCAATAAACAGTGCCCAATGTGAAACAGACTACAGCTAATCCTTCTAAGTCACACTAAAATGATTATTTAAGTTTTTAGCTGGGTGAGAATAAACCTTATTTAACTACTCCTTACACGCAGACATGGCCTAGTAATTGCAGGGAACGGCGGGCGCCACACATTTAACAAAAAAAGCCATAGAGAAAGCCGTAGAGATAATTACTGTCAGAGTTATGGCTCTTGATCACTTCAAAAAATCCGCTGCACGCTCTTGAGGCTAAAGTTAATATCCGATTGACTTTAAATTTATACACATTGTTTACGGTCAAGAGACAAAGAATACTAATGATTTTCAGCGATTTCCCATAATTACTGCCAGAGTTATGGCCTTTGATCAAGTATTCGAAATTATTCGAATATGGTGATTGCTATTCGAATATTCGAATAGTATATTCGACGAGCGTGTTTCCCGGGACGCTTAAAAAGCCGGAATTCCATGTGTACGTACTGCGTAATGCGGAATACGTAGTACGTAATGCGTATTTAACATTTTGCACTAAAATGGTAGAATTTGATTCCATGTACAAGTAATGCGTAAAGCGTGATGCGCAGCGCGTAGTACGTGTTTCTCGGGACGCCCACAAGAGTGTCCGAATCCGCAATACGCGTGTATACGGAGACCGGAAAAGGGGATTCCCCAGGGGTTTTCCAATATCCGATGTAGTTTTGGGATGGCAATATTCGGTTCTCATTCACATATAATACGCAACTCACACACACATGGAAACTGGCAATACGCGTTACGCAACACGCATCGCGTAACAGCATTCCACACGCATTCCGCACGCACTGCGTACACATGGAATTCCGGCCTCACACCAGTGTCCGAATACGCAATACAAGTGTATACGGAGACCGGAAACGGGGATTCCCCAAGGGTTTTCCAATCTTGGGATGGCAATATTCGGTTCTCATCCACATATATTACGCCACTCACGCACACATGGAAACTGACCTTACGCATTACGCAACACGCATCACGTAACACGCATTCTACACGCATACCGCACGCACTGCGTACACATGGAATCCCGGCCTAATATATATTTTGAGAGATTTCTATCCTAGCTCTCTAACTAAACGACCCCAATATATCCAAACTCCGCTGCACGGCCCATAACACGCACCCTAAGAATGATCACATCAACCCAATTCTCCACGATCTCAACTGGTTACCTGTGCACAGTCGCACCGAATTCAAAATTCTCACTTTCACTTATAATGTATCAATCAGCTAGCACCACCTCATCTGTCTGATCTTTTAACGCATAGATTTCCACAGAGGTGGACACGCCTTTCGGCTAAGATCATTTTTATAAAGCCTTCAAGTGACGTACGGCACGCGTGCCTTCGCTAATGCTACCCCTCTTTCTATTCGTAATGCCCCCTCCCTGGACCCCTTCTTAAAACACTTCTTCTCCGACAGCACTACACTGAATGATTCACTTACAATACTATTGATTTTATTTTGTTTTTATGTGATATTATATGTTTTTTATGTGATATTATATTATATGTTTTTAAGTCATATTATACTAGATGTTTTTATGTGATATTATATGATTTTATAAAATAAAAACTAAGTACGAACAATCGAAACCATAAGATAGAATTCGAACGTTATAGGCAAAATAGTGTATTCAAGCAAAATAATGTAATCAGCAAAGGGACTGCTCCTCGTGTACAAAATACACGACAAACAGTTGTAACATGTGTCCGGAAGAGTAAGCTTACCCTGCCTATGTGATATTATATGTTTTTATGTCATGTTATATGTTTTAATGTCATGTTATATTTTTATGTCATATTATATTTTTTGTATATCATATTATATGTTTTTATGCCATATTATTATACTATTTTTATGTCATATTATTATGATATTTTTATGTCATATTATTATAATATTTTTTATGTCATATTATTATAATATTTTTTATGTCATATTATTATAATATTTTTTATGTCATATTATATGTTTTTATGTCCTATGATTTTATCTCTCATTATATATTTTTATCTCATTTTATATATTTTTATTTGTTTTTATCTCATTTTATATATTTTTATTTGTTTTTATCTCATATTATAATATGTTTTGATGCCATGTTATATGTTTTTATAATACGCATTGAGATCGTTTTTATGATTTAATGCATATGGTATTAATAAGAAATAAATATTATTATTATATATCATATTATAAGCAATATATTTTGGCACATGGAAAAGAATTGACAAATTGTCAAAGGTTCCACTGGCTATAATAATCGTCCAATATTTTTATAACCGATTTCCTATTTGATCAATATGGCTGTCATTTAGTTTTATTAAGCTCATTTATCAAACAGTTTTATATGTATCGTAGGTAATTCACTTTGCCAATACATCGCCTGTACCCGGTAAGTGCAGCCATATTAGGATCTCCAGGGGCTACTATTGGTGTCATTTGTTTCTCTTAGAGAGAAGGGAAAAATTAAACCTGTTTCAACCTGCCTGGAGAAAATGACGGATTTGGGTGGTTTTTATAGTACACATATTTCAATTGAAACTATCTTTCACTACCTTTATATGTATGTTTATGAGAGGTGCTGTATCATACGGCCCGTCATTGAGTCAACCGGCGTGGTTTCGAATCCCCAGCTGTACGTCACAAGGAGTAGGGTCGCCTGTCCAACCTCGTGGGTTTTCTCCGGGTCCTCCGGCTTCCTCCCACTGGTAAAGACCCCTACGCGCAAGCGAATTATTAAAATAAAATTAAATCATATGTAAGTCCCGAAATGACCTTGTTTGTGTGGTATGAACGTTAAACCCCATCTCTCTCTCTCTTTTTAAACATGTTACAAGAGATAGATCTGCCTATTGCAAGCCTTTCGTTGGGCCTGAAATGTTTTCTAAATTATTAATGGACATTAACTTATCCAGGCCATAATCAACCTTCGATCTTATCGTTAGTCTGCGATATTTACTGGATTTGAGTACATTTTGTGACGGATAATTTAATGGCAAAACGGAAATTCGAGACTGTATCATACCAACGTCACTAATAGCAATCGAGAATTTTCAACATTTTTTGTTCTTATTATCTATGTTTTAACCATTATAGCTCTGAAATGTCGGCAGTTAAGCCGGGAGCAATCCGTGATATTATCGCAAGTTTTCCGCTGTTATTCCGTATACAAACGCAGTTGCCGCAAGTTGTCCATGGTATAATGTGCTTTCCTCTTCAAAACAGGTACTTTATAGGCGAAATCATGTGCTCTTTACCATTTTTTCCGCAGGTACGCCGTGATTGATCCGACACCAAACGCTGTTGCCGAAGATCGTCCGCATTTGTTGCGCATTTATTCCGCGCAGAAGGCCAGCACTCAGCGATTATTCGACAGTTCTACCGTGCCAAACGGATTAGTATCTCAAGATACCGCAGTTATTTCGCTACTGCTAAGTGTGACCCGCAAATTATCCTTATGTCTTCCGTGCTCATTCCCACGTGTTCCTCCATTTCTCTGTGATTTTTTCCCGCAGCTCTACCGTCGAGGTAGAAATATCTATAAACGGAATACCTGCGATATACATGCGGACAACTTGCGGCAAAAACGTTTGTATACGGAATAACAGCGGAAGACTCTCGGATCGATCCCGGTTGAATTGCGGAAGAGCACCGAAAATTTGTCCGCAAACGATATTTAAAGGAAAGTTCGCGGAACAATTTGGGCTCGCAAAAGTCTGTGGACGACGAGGGATGACTACGGATTCACTGCGCTTCGTAGCGGAGCCATACGGAGTGAGATGGGGGTATTACCTGGTATATTGTAGTTTTGTGTTTTCGTTTTGAAGAACGCAATTTCTAGTCACTAATAATAGAATGCTGTATATTATATACGGTAAGGTTTAAAGATGCATTCCCGGGTACAAACTTTGTGATTTGAGGATATATTTGGACTAAACACATATTTTAAGTAACAAATCTATCAAAAACTTGCTTCAATTCCCTTTCAAAACTCTGTTTTCGCCGGGTATAGCTGTAAGTAAGCTGTTGTTAAACGCAATGTCTGCCAATTTAACTTCATTGTTGGAGGGTCCATACTTCAAAATGTATCTATCATTACTTACTTTACATTTACCACATTATTAAGGCCTAAATCAATTTTTAATTATTTCTGTCAACGTTTTACACCTTTAAATTGCAGAGTATTTTGTATGTTGACAACCCGCAATGTTGCCAAAACCGCCTAACCATTGGAGCAAGAAATAACAACTGCTCCCTGACCTAAGCTAGCAGACAATAAGCCGGCAAATCCTGTCGGGTTGACAGTTAGTGATTCCCTGACACTTTTGCCCAGTCCTTGCCCCATGGGCGATTTTCGCTTAATCTAGTATTGGGTGTCTATACTTTTCATAAATACCAAATTTGCCATACTTTTATTGGAAATAACCAGCCGATAAATACTTTGCTGGGAACCCATTTTTAATGGTCGAGACGTTAACCGGGTGTTGTTTCAATATATTACGCAATGTCTTTGGCTCGAGACCATTAAAAACTTAAAATGCAATCGTCTATCCCATAAGCAGACGTCACTTTGACACCATTGTGTATTCTAAAAATGGAATGCTCTATAGATTAAATTTGTATTATTTTGAGAATAGAATAATACACTCCACAGTATGTCAACTCGGATGAATCAAAGGCAAAAAAAATGGGATCCTTTTGTAAGGTTAATTTATTGTTCTCTATTCATTAGCAAATTTGGGAATCACGGTGGCTAAGTGGATAAGGCGCTGGTTCGCTAGCCTGGAGCTCGAGTGTTTGATCCCTGCATTGGCCGAGAAAGTTCACGTGATTTCCCCTTGTCAGTGATACAGAAGGAGGGCCTGACAAGGACAGCTGCCTTGTCGTTCGGATGGGACGAAAAACCAACCGAGTCTCCGTGTACACATTGGAGTGCACGTAAAAGATCCCTTGGCAGTTGGAATTCGATATAAGAGTAGGCCGTAGCGCCGCTGCCCGGGCAAAATTTCCCTCATAGCACACTGTATGGCGTATGCCCGTCTTCAATTAGCTCAGGTTAAGTGCATAACAGTAGGACGTTAAACCCCATTTCATTCATTCGTTCATAAGCAAATTTAATAATTTTATATTAGCAACGTTACACAGTTTGGTAAACCTGTCAGAAAAAAAAGATAAAAAACCCCCAAGATCCATATCCATTTATCTGTAATCTTTCTATGAAAGCTTTATATTAGTTATGTAATAACCCAGTTACTATTATTATGCATAAACACCAATAAAATACGTTATGTTGAAATATGTCACCAGTTGCCAATGTATATAACATGATGCCATAAATATCGACCATTGCTGAAAAGTCTAACCTTAAATCGATCATTGCTGAAAAGTCTGACTGTAAAGAGATTTGTTTAGGAAAATCAACATAAAACAGATATAAATATATCTGAATCGGATATTTTGCCCTCCTTACCTTACAAATCGGAATAACTAGCGATATAGCACATGTATTTGGTTAAATATTACGGAGCGGTATGGGATTAAAAGTTCAAATTGCTAAAATATGGCAAGAGTTGCCATCTCTTCGAACTGTTTCCTTGACGAATTGACATTGTATCTGTTGTGTCAATGCACTGTTTTGTATTTAACTGCACTGCCGACAGTCTTCTCGCTAACCAAATACTTTGCTTCCGGTGGCTTAAATTCGTTTTATTCAAACGCAGTGACTTTATTTTTTCAAAACATGTAACCATTATAGCCCCGAGTCTTTTTTGACAATACCCATGTAAAATCTTCAACAAATTTTCGAAAACCAAAGAACATGTCTACTTGAAAGCCACTATATAAAGCGAAGGGTGGGATCTTAAAACAGTTGAATCTCCGCGGGTGATTGACAGATAATGTGTCTCAATTATGGCTTGTCATCTAATTTAAACACTTCCAATAAAACTGTAGGATCAAATCGTGGCAAAGTCGGACAATCTTCCCCAAGTTCCAGAGCTTGTTTAAATCAGCACTTGCTTCAATTATATCTCATTATCTAGGCTATGAAACTACAAAGGCGAAAGAAATAGTAATTGACGAGCACATTGAGCATATAAGAAATTCCCGAGAAGTCTTTCTATTTTGATTGTCTGTTACTGCCGACAGTCAACTATCTGTACTACTGTCTTTTAATCCCTTCTGGACTCCTCGTAGCCACTTGCCCCAGGAAACAATATCTGTTAATACTGTTATCTGCTTATTACATTGGAATTGGCAATTATATTATATTATTTGAAACCAGAGTATCAATTGACACTGGGATCTACCAAATACATTGTCATTAGAACCGAGTCAGTTAATAAGTGTTGGCGGAATCAAGAGCCGTGGGCATCTGCAGATGGACGAAGAACTGTGGAGAGGAAGCCGCCGGTCAGACAGGAAAAGATGTCTATAAATTGTATTGAGTTAAGACAATTCAGCTGTTGAAGTAATGTAAATGGATGCCCTCATCTGTCTGTGATATTGAATGATTTTTTTTCTCTTTCGTACCAGGTCTCATTTACGAGCGCTGATTCCGAAGAGGAAACTTGTTCTAACCATCAGCTTTTCAGCAAGTTTCTATATCATAGTTGTTGCAAGACACATTTACAATTAATTTTCCACCCTCTCATAAATGTGAGCTACAATCACTCAGTGGGTAGTACGTTGGCTAGCTAACCTGGTGTTCGACGCCAGCGTTTGACGAGAAAGTTCATCTGTTTTTCCGATGCGGCCCCCTTGTTAGTGGTACAGGACAGATGACGTGGTAAGGAACAACAGTATAGTCGTCCAGATGGGACGTAAAACCCCAGGTCCGTGTACACATTTGAACGTACGTAAAAGATCCATGGCGGTTGGGATACGATATAACAGTAATTATGAAATAACTGGTATGTTTCCGATGTCTAACTCGGGGGCAAATAAAAAGATTCGATTGTCTGCCTAGCTAAAATTAGTGAGTATCGCCACCATGGTTGACAAAATCTAGTGTACTGAAGTCTAATTTTAATTTATGGTTTTAGCCGGTTTCTCGCTTTGGTATTATTATATCTACTGGAAGAGAATCGGGTTCAGACGAGTTATTTGTCCCGGAGTTAGAAACCGGAATCAGACTAGTTAATTAATAATCTAGCTTACGAAACTGAACTTAACAGATTTTAAACATTATACTTTGTAATGTCATCTTTGAAATATTTTCCACGTTACAGGCACCGGTGGTCTTCATTAGCCCAGTCAGATCAGGACATACACAAATACAGACTCACCCACGTCTTTCCAACATCCTGTGACTGTAGCATATTTGATAAGCTAATTAAGCCTAAAGCAATCAGGTTCATGCTATCAAAATTATATCGGTGACAGCCAAAAATACTAAACGTATTCATTCTGAATCATACATGCGTATTATCGATATTACTTCCGTTTAAAGGCGTATTTACGAAGGATACGCATGGATAATTATACACTAATACTTAGTCTAACTATGTAATGTAAGGTAACATTTGTGTTGTATGAGAGTCTATTTCTGTGTCAAATTACGAAGGCGCTTTTATTTAGGTTTAGAGAAAATATTTATGACATTTAGGAGTTTAAAGTGCGTTACTTATTGAAACATTTTAATATTATAAACTAGACCGGACATAAATGTTTTTTTTGTAAATGTGTTTTAATTGGGATATTTTTAACATGCAAAATGCCCCTTTGATTTACTGATTGTGTTCGCGTTGGGGCTCACACGGGTAAGTGGGTAAGACGCTGGCTCGCTATCCTGAAGTTCATGTGTTCGATCCCTGCATTGGCGTGCATGTTTCCACTTGTCAGTGTTGCAGGACGGAGGCCATGCAAAGCACAGACTGTCTAATCGTTCGGATGGGACGAAAAACCTTGACAGTTAGAATTCGATATAAAAGTAGGCCGTAGTGCCGCTGTCCAAACAAAATTTCCCTCATAGCGCACTGTGTGGCACATGCCCATCTTCATTAGCCCAGTTTGAAGTAGGACGTTAAACCCCATTTCATTTCATTTTTCAATTCGTTTGTGTTCGCGTCACACGGGTTTAAACACCTGGTAATATTTGCCCTTTTATTTGGAAAGAAGACGACCCAGAAACGTGGCGCCTAATAATATACTGATTATTTAACCAAAAATGTTTGGGACTGGAGACCTCGGCTCTCCATGTACATGTTTCCAGAAACGCATCCCATTCCATAAGGTAGCTAATTTTTATCCCGACAATTTCATCTATAACTGACCGTTTGATGTAGGACACATCTTTTTCCGCCACTTTTAAAATGTATATATATTGTGATATCTAGAGAGTTTTATCTTTTATTCACTGGAAAAATAGTGGTGTTTTATGACTAAACATAAACTCCAACGGGCTTTTCAGTAAATTGGGTATATTTGCGTGCTTACACCCACCTTAAATAGAAGGCTTGATCTGGCTTTAACCACGTACATCTTGTCAAGCGCTTCATGTAACACGCTGCATATTTCAGCACTAAGTTTTATTGGGTATAAGCTCAGTTTGTGATTCAATCAAATTCCTTGGTCGTCGCAAATACCAAGTCTCGCGCTTCCAAGCTAAAATGTCTACCTGTGATAATCGAGTTCCAAAGTTCAAGGTTCGTCCAATGTCAAGGTTTCCGTGGTAGTTGCTATGTCCAAATATCTGATTGAGTGCTACTGTTTACTGTCTGCAGATAGCGTAGCTATAAGTTCAGGAATTGTGAAGTAAACCAGCAATGGTCAGATGTTGTAACATGGCTTACACCCCGCGTATAACCTGGATTATTTGATGATCTATTTGGACTAAACACATTCCACATTCTGCTTCAAAACATTGCATTCGCGAGAAAATATCAGACGCTATATAACAATCTTGGAGGGAAGCCGGGGAGAATTCATTGTATAAATATGGAGGTCTAATTAAATTTTCGGATTATCCACTGTCAACATCTTTCCCGTGTTTTTTTTTATCTCAGAAACATGTACGTTTAAATCTCTCATTTTTTCCTAGTCTGCTGACTATCAATTTTATCAACATGTTCATCCGGTGCCCCCTAACGGTGAGAGACCATACAATCTCTGCGAGCAGACATCCCTTAATCTTTAAGCTGCCAATTAGTGACATCCTCTTATTTCTGTCCTGTGCGTGCTCTATGGGTTTCTGGAGGGAATCAAGTATTTTCTATATACAACAATTGCCACACCTTTACATGATAAAACCATCCGACAGCTCCCTTTCTTGGAAAGTATCTTTTTAAATTACTGTATTCAACAAGACTATATCCATACATCACAACTGATTCCTATTGCCTATTTTTTAAATATTATTCTCCTTTTATATTTTTTTTAATAAAGATAAATGGAAGACACGGAAGCCATATATATACATATATACCATCTTGTTGTTCATCTCGCCTTAAGAGCTTTAACATGCCACTAAGCAATATTCTAGTACATCATTAAGCAATTTATTCTCGAAACAAATATTATGGCATAAAGAATATTTTGAAAATTATTATGTTTTGCGTGGTTCTAATTGGCAGTTTAACCTTTAAAATCAGATTTTGTGTTAACTAAATAATCACAATATACAAATCTTTTACATGATAAAGACATTTGTAGTTCTTTTTTTTATAACTAGTAATTCTATATTGCAGCTGAATTATTTGTCTGTACTGTTTTTAATTGCATTACAAGATGAACCCTACATACTAACATTTCCCAATCTTTAGTTGTTCATTTAGCACACATCCATCAATATATTTAACTATTATTATGATATAATTAAGCAAATATTCTTGAAAGAGTTTTAATTGTTAACCGGTTTCTTTGATGTCTTAAAAAAAAACTTCTTTATTATCCATGTTTAATGTTTACTTTTATTAAAGGTCACCGAAAAAGCTTTATAAACTTTTTAAATAATGCAAGGAATTATGTCAACATGTCCATTCCACAAGTATAACACGACCCCGAATGTCAACATTACCTGCTACAGGTAAATTTATGAATACTCTATAAATACAGGGTTGTAGCAGATTCGTATGGAAGCCTATAACTACCATTCATAATTTTTACTTTTCGCCCCTTCAAAACACGAAAGTTGATAGTCGAAAAGTAGAAGTTACGTCAAAATGCGAGGCGCCAAGACGGTATACAAGCCAAAATCAACTCGAAAAAAGGAAACTAAGAAATAACACACAACGACTTGCATTTTGTCTTGTATATCGTCTTGGCGACTTTCGACTTCGTCATATTTTTGTATTAATTGGTGTCAGTGGGATAGAAACTGACAAGTGGGATAGAAACTGACAAGTGGGATAGAAACTGGGGTATCCGCGAAAACCCACAAGGTTGGACAAGCAACCCTACAACCTTGTCATGTTTGAGCGGGGAATCGAAACCACGCCACTTGAAGGAATGTCAGACCTTGTGATTTCACGCGCACATGTTATACCACTAGACCACCCAAGTTGTTGTATTTTACCTCTACGGGAAATTTGTTTTATAATAGGCCTATATAATAAATTAAGGTGTTTTTTTCTATATAAAAGTTATTATAAAATAAAATAAAACCAAGTACGAACAATCCAAACCATCAGACAAAATTTGAATTCCTAAAAAACGGTGCACAGTTGGTACCCATTGGGATACCTACCACTTGCTGATAAATTTCCCCTCCAAATTCAACAAAGATATTATCTATTAAAAAATCCAACATCTGAATTATCTTGATGGCCGTGAACTTACTTTTGGAATCACTATGGTTCTTAACAAAATATGTAGAATTGTAATTAACAACTAAATATTGATATCTAACATGTCCCGATTTAGTTGAAAAGACACTGTGAATAATGTCTTTCAACCGGGTTTTTAATTTGCTATGGGGAATTTTAGTGTACAAGGTAGAAAAGTCAAAAGTTTGTATAGATGAGACTGAAGCAAGTGATCTAGATTGCAAACCATCAAGTAATTCTTTGGAATTTTACAATATCCACATTTGATTAATACCACTACGAGAGTATATTTTGTCGCAGTATCTTTGAATACCCCCTTTCACTGCCGTAAGTATAGATGTCAATACTTTTGAAAGTGGTTTAGTGGAACAACGGGATGAACCTGCTATAAAACGTTGCTTGTAGGGATTTTTATGTAGTTTAGGTATCCAATATAGCAGCGGCAGATCTGTATAGGTATCACCACATGGCGTACCAAATGAAGTGAGTACAGATCTGTGATTGGATATAATTTCATCCTTACTTAGAGTAGAGCGTTATACGTAGCACTGTCATTTGGTTTCCCGAAATTTAGTTCTTTGAACAGGCAGTCATAATAATACCGTTTACATATAAACACTAGGTTATTGGATGCTTTGTCAGCTGGCACAATGACATACTTGTTATGTAAGGCGTTGAGATTTTCAACAATGCTATAACATCATTGAAAATAGATTTAGGCCTAGTGTCAACTAACAAACGTTGCATATAAATTCTGCGTTTAAGTAAACGACTAATAGACTTAGTCCAATCTGAGAGAGTATCAGAGATAACATCTTCCCTCTTGGCCCATGATCTAGCGTAGTCCTCTACGGCATCCATAATAAATTTGAAATTTTGATCCCATGAAAATGGTTGCGGTTCCCGGTATTTGGGTCCTTTGGAAAAAATCTCACGTAACTTATTACTCTGGAATATATTCAAATCACCAGTGACTACGTGTCCAGCTGGTTGGTAAATGAATGACGACGTAGAGCAAGAACAGGGTAGAGGGTTATCATATAATTCCTTTGCATTGATGTTAGATAATGCGTTTCTGTAATTAAATATTTTGGATGCAATGGGTTTAGTATATGTATAAGAAATCCGAGGAACAGTAACAGTTTTGAAATAAGGAGGGATGTGTGCTGTGACATGCTTATGGTGTAATATTTGGCTTAACCCGATAGCATCAATGCCTTTATTAGCAAATTTCAGTAATAGAAAAGAGCTGTTGGTGGTGTTAGATGCATCGGGTTCAGTCGCAATGTCCACACGACGGTGAGCAATGTCAAGAACAATGGATACAACCCTGTATTCAGTGGATGCAGGATCAGTACAATTTGTATCCAAACATTCAGATTTAAGCAATTTCAAAAAAAGTAAGTGGAATCGAATATAATTTAGTGCGGATATGGTGTGGCCCTAGTGGTTCTTGGATAATTTCCAAAAGGGCATCAAGTGAAATAGTTCTGAGCTTGGGTGGTGTGTAGCGACGATGTCCATGACTGCGTTTCGACGACGAAACTTTGGGAATAACGTCATGACATTAACATTGCTACACGCCGGGCTAGACAGATTTCCAATACTAGCTACATTGTCATTGCATCCATAAGGGGTGGCAGTACCTAACGTACGTATCCAATATCCCTCTCGGTCTCTGCGAAATGGAGTACCCAAAGTAGGGCTGTTGGTATGGTGGTAAATTTTCTCTAATATAGACACCCTCATTGATAGTATAGAGTGGTCGGGTTGGTTAAATGTCTATAAAGAATCTGGTCACTACCCTTATTTATATTATGACGATGACCATTAATACGTAAATGTAAAGGCCCTTTAGTTTCGCCAATCCATTTCGGCGGAAAAGAATGAAAGACAGTGTGAGCCCTGATTGCATGTATTTAAATGCGACTTGGCAAATTGAGACTACAATCACTTCCGAGGAGAAAGTCGAAATGTCGCCAGTACGACAGCCATTCTGAACATCTGAGACACGCTACCTGCGGAGAAGTTATCTCAGACACATTCAATCGACATGTTTTCATATCACGTGGTCTATACTTCGCAGGTCATGAGGTCAACACACTAACAATAACAATCATGGCTTCACTCTTCCTTGTATTCCTTTTCTAATATCCATGGGAGAATTTGAAAAATCAGGCTCTTGCCATAACATTTCGGTAACAAAGCTTCACAGTCGTGACCTTCATAAAAAGCATGTAATCCCTCCACTTGTTTTTCCTTCAAATTTAACTCATAACTTCAACTTTGAAAATGTATAGCGTCCCGAAACTTTTCGCTCATGGGCGCTGACACCTTGGAATTATTTTGTGCGGATGTCGGGTCTATATAAGATATACACAATCAATTATTTTAATGTTTTTAGCGTGGGGATTGACTAATAGTTAATTTATTAAACAAAAATTTAAATCTTTATTTTAACAAAATAGCCAAATTCTGGCTGGGATTACTGGGCAAAATGGCCAGCCACTGTGTACGTGCGAAAAAAAAAAGCCAGCTACGTCATAAATTTCGTCACGTTAGTTACGTTTGTACGACAGCAAGCCAAAATTTCCTATTTCGACTTGCATTTTGGCTTGTATACCGTCTTGTCGCCTTCTTACTGACATCAATAAATACAAAAATATGACTAAGTCGAAAGACGCCAAGACGATATACAAGACAAAATGCAAGAAATTTGGAAAAAACGAGGGGTGCTATTTTCGCTGTGTGTTGTTTCTTAATTTCCTATTTTCGAGTTGATTTTGGCTTGTATGCATTTTGTCGTAACTTTTACTTTTCGACTTTCAACTTTCGTGTTTAGAAGGGGCGAAAAGTCAAAATTATGAATGGTAGTTATGATTCCATATTTTCGAGTCTAACATCTGAATTTATGCTCCTCGCAGGGATCTACAAATTTTACATAGCACGCATATTGTATCAGAGACCGCAAACATAATAATACAACACAAACATATTGTATGGATATATAGATCAAATTAAAAGCCAGAATAAAGATAAGAGGTAAGATTGTGTATATATGAAATATTATAAAAGTATACATGGAGATATAATATAATATGAACAGCTTTTACTAGACTTTGGGGTGTCAAAACGTCCGGTAAACAGGCCCGAGGCGAGTGGGGGGGGCAGGGGGGGGGGGGCGTTCCTGTCGGAATATTTCTGTCTGCGTCGGAAAATACTCGCTGGTTAGCTATCTCGCATTTTCGCCGGGAGAGAGTTTTAGTACGACATATCCTCTCACATTCGGCCGAGAGATAGTTAATGTCGGCTGGAAACTCTTAATTTTCCGACACATTCGCCACTTGCATGTCATAGAGGCCTAAATTCACTCTCTCAGCTTCTAATTTTCGTGCTCTCCCCTCCTCCTGCTTACGGCAGTCGGCGATGACCTTCATTCATTGATTTTTTGTCGTCGGAAATTTATCTTCCTCGCCCCCCTATGTCGGCTAAATTTTGGTTTCTGGCTTCGGGCCTGACCGGATACATATACAAAAGTCTTAATTAGCAATAATACACAATGAGTCAACACCTTGGCATAATCAACATTCATACCAAGGCAAGAACGAAGATATAAAATAAATTCTGTAAAGATGAACATTCACTGAATTTGTAAATAACCCAGCTACATAAAACAGTGTATTAAACCTCGATCAAATAAACTAAAACAATTCCGAAAAAAATGATTTTCAATGCAGGGTCATAATACAGAAAAAAATTAACGAAATGCGAAAGTATTGGACCACCGGTGTCTGAAATTAGGGTTAGGGTTGGCTTAGGGTTCGTTAGTCGAACGATATTTATTATTAATACACCGAGCTGTTAATTCAAATAAAGGGCCATACATAATATTGATCTGTAACACTGCTACATACAGCAGAACTAAATTTCAATTAAATATAATTATAACATAAAGAAACATTTCCCAAAAATACAAATCACATAGAAAGAGACGGAGAGAGATGCAACTTTTAGTCCCTTCTGGTTTTGTTGTTACCATGCTATTATATATCCCAACAATATTATATAATATCAGACGGCCGAATCCAAATACAAGAGAAGCCTTTCTGTGTAACAGAAACCCCATACAGCATCTTACAGCTTTGCTATCATGGTGGCAAAGCAAACTATGTGTATATCCTTTAATTAGACCACCCTTATATTATAATACTGGAAATAGAAAAGAGAATATTATTCATTGTCAATTAAGAAATAAAGCTAGCAACTTAAATAATCACTTATTCCACCATTTTCTGAGTGACACAAAAGTGTGCCCTAACTGTAATTCTACAGACGAAGATAATTACCATTGTTTTTTCATATGTCCAGCTTACTCTGCCACAAGAACAACTCTCCGAAATAATATACAAAAGCTTAAACTAAATGTTACAATGGATCTAATTTTATATGGCAACACCGATATTCCAGATGATACCAATTTTAACATATTTGAAATAGTGCATAAATTTATAAAAGATAGCAAGCGGTTTTGAAACTTTAATTATTAAAACACTATGTCTACATTATGTAATATTCTTATGTTTTAATAACCTTAAATGTAATATACATGTATATCAAAACATTACACTCCATGAAATGTATATATGTTTGTAATTCACTACCTATACATATGTTTACCATTGATTAATGTAAAAAAAAAATTAAAACTATTTTATATGTTTGGAGAGAACTTATATAGGCATTTGCCTGTTGTTCAATCCATTTCAGTTTATTGAATAAAATATTGTTTAAACTAAACTAAACTAAACTAACTATTGCAAAAAGTGACCGACAAGGACATATTGAAAAATTATGAGTACCCGGTAAATGGAATGTCCCCCCCCACCCAACTTTAGGTTCTTATTGGTAAAACATTTTTTATCAAAATTTCAATTATCCATAGTTTGTTTTCATTTTTTAAAAAAATCAATTATTTTTTGAATATTATGATTTTTCCTTTTTAATTACTTTTGCAATACTCACGGAGCTACTGACAAAATAACAACCTTGTCGTAATTAGCGAGACAGTTTTTGTAAATATTACAATTATCCATAATTTTGGCAATATTTTATGAATTTATTAAAATGTTAAATATGATGTGTAGAATGTCGATAGCTATATCTCGATGATGTTGACCTCAAAACCCCTTAGTACGCCCCTTTTATAGGGATGTCTGTTTTAATTCAAATTTAAAAATACCATCATTACAGTTTATACGTCATGTACGCGTAACCGTTGACGTCCTGATCCAACACGTGTACCACTATATGGAGTAGTTGACGAGATAGTATCACTTTGATACTGTCTTGAGCACTTTCAATCTATACTTTTTTTGCCGTGCCAAAAGAAATATACATGTATACAGCTGCCAATTAATAAAAAAGCGTACAGGTTACACTAGACAAAGCTGGTCACGATTGAAATGTTCCCCAATAATATGCCCACATTAAGATAACTGACCGGGCAGTAGACGATACTTTATTTACTTCGCCTACTTTACGATCAAGAAAACACACTCAACCATGTTGTTTCAACTATATAGGAACAGGACAAATACGATGTAATTTACAAAACGATATCGATTTGATGGCGGGACTAAATAAAGCTTATAATACCCCTGTGGGTCTACTAAATCTTATGACTTATAAAATAAAACTGAAATCAGACTGTATCCCGTCATATTCAATGTTTCTGATTTATCAGAGGAAGGAAGACAAAATAATTGAAATAATGTATACAGGGAATATGATTTTGAGTGGTTGGCATTTGTTCAAAGTGACTAAGTCCGAGGTACTAAAATATGATTTATGTAGTTTTCTGGCAAGCTTGAGAGATAACACCAGAACAGGGGAAATCAGTGTTCCCTTCACTCAGGATACCAATGCCAGTGATTTTGAATTATCTCTGTATTGGGAATCGAGTCTTCTTTAAGCCGAATCCGTAATATTGAATCAGTTTTGTCTTTGAGGAATTTATCGATAAATGAGCTACCAATACATGTTTGCCAATACGATAAACTAGCATTAAAGGTTCACATGAGATATAACCCATGGTAGGCCATAGAATCAAAGAATCAGTAAGCAAACAAAATAAACTTAATTCCACTTTATTTCTTTTACAGACAGATTAAGTAAAAAAAATCCAACCAACGACTTATTGCTTGCACCTAATAAAACAAATGGAATCGGATCAGTCACGAGTGAAAGTGAATTGACAAAGAGTAATATTAAATTTGATTTAGTACCATTGGTAAGGAAAGTACCAAATTACATTCTTTACTTCCGTGTCCTTTACCAGGGATTTATTAGCAGACGACTACCGTCTGAGGCAGTCTACATTTCCTTTGCTTCTTTGTATTCGGTTTTGTTTGTGCGTTTTTCTTGTGACCGGTGGAATATGTTCCATCAACACATTTACTATACATCTATTTATTTGAATATTTTATGTTGTTTAGACTACCTTATTTATACATTTCACCGATGTGGTTACTTGTATAGTGGAATTTTTACTACAGTGTGCTTGCATTCGTATTTCACATCATAATGTTTTCCTTATCATTTTCAATTTTGAGTGAAGTCTGTGTTGCTTCATACCGGGACTGTACTGTGCAGTGGACGCTTACGGATAGCCCCAGGATCCATTCACTCTTTTTTGAATTGTTTATTTGTTTGTTTGTGGTTTCGAAGTATGTCTTGTCGTTATATTTGTCTTTTATGTAAATCATATGTGGCGCAGTCCCCCTACACTTACTATATAAGTGTCTATAGCTTTTTAAAAATTAATCTTAGATTACAAAAATATATTTGTTGATCGTCGACTTGTGTTTTTATTGCTGTTCATGAAAGAAGTGTATCTTGGAAACTAAATGTTTCCGGATTATACCAAAGAATAGCAAACTAATTGAAAAGTTAATATACTCTGCCTCATAAATCTGGGAAGTATAAAATTGAATGTAAGAAGCAGTAACTGGTTATCAACTGGTCAATACGAAACTAAAGCATTTTATTATTCAATATAAACACGAATAAGTAACCGGGGTGGAAAATGCGAATTATCAAACTTGGTCAAAGTATAGCTATAGGCCTATGCTCCAAGTAAGTTTCACAATTCCGCCTTTATTCGCCTCACGACAAACACACATATATATATATGGATGGGTATTAGTTTTAAAATGCGATTTGGCATAAAAGCTAAAGAGAATATATTTTTTTATCTAAAATGGGAATTATCGCATTGAAAACCTAAAGTGTTATGCATTTAACTTGAAAAATGGCCAGCTGTTTAAATTTAAATCGCCAGAATATCTGCTTTCTACTGTCAGCTTTGACTTTCGACTTTCTACTTCGGTCCATTAAAAATTTGTACAGCATATTTTCTCATATGTTGTATTATCTCTATACATATACATGTATTTTAAAATACTCATAACCGAACTAAGTCAAGGTATCCAAAACCTTGTAATCGGACTCTAATTTATTTGTTTAAAAACGACGGACAATAGAAAAAAAGAAGATAAACTGTACAAAACAATATTTAACAATTGTTTGATTTACATACACATTGAAACCTTTGAAAAGGTGTCAAATGTCAATATTTGTTCTTGTAGTAGGCATGAGAAAATTCTAAATTTATGTATTACGGGTTTAAAATAAATAAATGCTATATGAATCATCTTGTTCAAATGGCACATAAGCCCCTTCGTATGACTATAAGGACCAGTCTTATAAGGACATTAATTTCTTTTATTCATTTTTTTTCTTCAAGTGATTTGGGGATCAGGCTTAGCCTATATAAACCCTAGTCCCTTTTCCTATTTTCATGACACTGCATATAGATAATCTACCAAACACCCGTTGTTACCGAATATACTATTGACATTGAGTCATGTGAGTAAGCGGCGAATACCGCACGCACCAATCATGCCAGAACATTATTATGTACCGGAAGTAAATAATCTCCGATATCCATGTTCACTCACATATTTAGATATTGGACTAGGATCATACGTAATTACTCAGTCGACTTTTATCTCTTTACAAATGACTAAGAAACATCGGACTAGATCGATTTAAATGAATTGTTGTTTGCTTCAATTTGACACATAATCTATCAAAAAACATCAGAACTGTTTGTGATGAAAGGGTGGTAGTTTGCCCTTCACAACCTGATATCAAATTCAATCCACTAAAATCGTTATCAAAATGAATTTGAATTTATTCGCATTCTAGTAGGTCTGTACATTTGGGTAATCTAGCCAAACGACCATGTCAATGCAGTTGTCTTATGACTAAGATATATCTTAGAATCAAAGGATGGGCCAAATGGCATATTTAGCCCTAAGTCTTTTCAGGTTAAGATATATAAGTTAGGGCGACAAACGAAATAAATTCAATTCAGATAGTATCGACTCTCTAACACCCAACGATGACACCAAGTCGCATCGCGTCAAGCGGGCATATTTGAGAGCCCTTACCTGCAAGTTATTAAGTTGGGGAATATTTTCCAAGCAAAAGTAGTTTTTGGTCGAAACATTTAAGTATGGTTCTCAAGTTGACGAGAGATGTTCAGTGCGTCGAATATCTTCCTGGAGAATTCAACTATTTCTACTTATAATTTAGTTACATTCATTTTGAAAAATCTAATCGCAGAGCGCTGGCTGCATTCTGAACATCCGAGATACGCTACCTGCGGAGAAGTATCTCCGACACAGTCAATAGCTTTGATATCCATATCACGTAATCTACACATCACAGGTCATGACATTGACGTCAATGGGTCATGAGGTCAACAACATGTTACATTGTAAACAATAGGTTTATCTTCAGCGCTGTTTCCTTTACACCCATAAAGACTGTATAATTCGTGCAGTCCCAACATGTTCATTCTTCTTCCAGTGATTTTTCAGAAAAATAACATCTACAACTCATAAAAATTACCTCGTCTTCAATGACAGCGTCTGCGAAACTTTGTTCATAGAGGCTGCCATCTTGACACTATTTTGTGCGTCGGTTGTGTCTATTTCAGATATACACAATCAATTCTGTTGATGTCTTTAGCGTTGGGATTGACTAATAGTTAATTTATTTCAGTTCTAAAACAAATATTAACGCAAATTTAGAAAATAGCCAAATTCTGGCTGAGATTACTGAGCAAGATGGCCATTCACTGTATACGTGCGAAAAAAGAGAGCCACCAATTAATTAGCAACATGTTCGTACGCGCTGGCTGTAGTACTTTAATTTTACAACTTTCTTTAAAATGGCTAGGTAGACTTACTGATTTCGTTAGCTAGTTTCAGTGAAGCGAATACTGTAGGATTTGTGTAATTTTTGGATGCGATTTTCAAAGATAATTACACTTCTTCTTTAGGTAAATATACGACCCAAGATAATTATTTCTGCCTTTAACCTTTTTGTATTTAATGTAAGCTCCACATTTAGATCCGAATAAGAAACCACGTGGCGGGTGGCGTTTAAGGGCACATAGCAACACCACTGCGGCTTAACTGCCCATTTTATGTTCTTTTAAAGGTATAAATTAATTCATAGTTTTAAGAAATGGACTAAGCTTTGATCTCCAAGAGAATTGATTTTTACAAATTAGCTATGTGCAGAAGGGATCCGATTGAATTATCAGAAGTCTGCCCAGGTCATGAATCTATAAAAGTATTCTGCTCACCAGTACGGGCTATGATAATCTTAAACACGGCTTAAACCCAATTTATTTTATTTCAAAGGCACTTGGACGATCTCATATCTCACGTGGGCCGACTGCAAGAGCTACTCGTGCCCTTCACATATACTGTCCTCCAGTTTTTCAGACTAGTTAACAGCAGTCGGCAAACACCGAAAATTCCGATACCCTCCGTAGTCCTACATCTAGACTCGGATGTATGACACTAAGTGATATATACCTACGACCATACATTTGCAATGTGACTAGTCGACTACTGATTTTCTTTAACAGGAAAACGTTTCGCTTTTACAAAAAGTCCCAAAATGGCATCCATTTTTCAGTTTGTTGATATAATCTCCATGGGGTCAGCCATTTTTAATCCCGGTCCTTTAAGATAGTTCCAAAATGGGAGAATTCGTCATACATCCGAGTCTTGATGTAGGGTACCGGAATCTGTCGAGATTTGCCAAGTGAAGTTAACGGTTGGGAAACTTCCCTCTTACGGCAAAGGTCGGTAACCCAGTGAATAGTACAAAATTTGTACACGAAGCAATGTCATGGAGTGACTAGTGTATGCATGGTGTCGTTGCATTTACAAATAGTATAATGTTTGAATTTGCTAACTTAATCGGCTGAAGCCTAAATGTACAGCTGAATGTGGTGGTATTGTTAAACTTAGTTGCTAGAATAATCCTGATGTGTAATAAGTGAAAACCACCATGAGGCTATTATGTTTTCTAGTTAATTCATTATACATTATTACTATAACATTATTAAACCACAAATATATGACATACCCCCTCCCCCCTCAAAAGATACACACGCAAATATTACTATGACATTATTAAACCTCAAATATATGACATATCCCCCACCGCCACCAGATACACACGCACACGCAAAACAAAAACTTTAATGCCACAAACTTACCATTGTGCGCCCCTCCCCAACCCTCTCTCAAAATAGGACTGCTCTCTACCCCGATTGACAATTAAACATCAGATTTTGCTGATTTGCATAAAAGATACCTTGATGCATTTGATCTACTTTTAACTGTTTTATAGATTTTACTCGATCAATTAACTCTACTACAAATCGATATTTATTTATGAGTCGGCATTTTTTATTTTTTTGAAAAAGACACCGGTTCAACATCTGTTTTAGCTTTTGCTTTGTCTTACTGACACAGCTTCAAATTAGCATCTTTGTAGTTGAAATTAGCTGATCAATACCGACATAAAATGAATAATAAATTGCACCCAACGAGAACGAAATTAATATCGTTTACCTATAATCAATTCCATTTATTTATTGCGTATCTGGAAATATTCTGGATGACCAGTCGCGTCATGAATCAAACACCTTGAATCAGATCTGACTTAACAATCTGCTTCAGATCGAAGCAACGCTTGACATGTCCCTTTAGCCAAGCTTATTGAGACAAATGAAAATACGAGGAAATGCAATGAGGTTTAACGTCCTAATTGTGTTTTCGGTACGGGCAAACAAAGCCGGAGATTGTACGTCATGCAATGAGGGGAACTTTACCCGACAGCAATGAATTATACCTGTCGATGTGTGCATGGTACTTCCAGGTTGACGAAGGGAGGGGGGCGGCCGATAGGTTAGCATGCGCGTGCTGTATCATGCGGCCTGTCATTCAGTCAATTGGCATGGTTTCGAATCCCCGGTTGTACGTGACAAGGAGTAGGATCGCCTGTCGAACCTCCTGGGTTTTTCCGGGTCCTTCGGTTCCCTCCTACTGCTAAAGACCCCTACGCGAATTATTGAAATAAAATTGAACCATGTTAGTCCCAAAATGACCTGGTTGGTGTCAAGTGGACGTTAAACCCATTGCTCTCTCTCTCTCTCTCTTTACTTCTTCAAATTCGTTATAATAATCTTTGTGATAAAGAACGCATAATATACACCAAAGCATGAGGTTGTTAACTAAACATACTATGATGCGGGACGTTATTTCAGATGAAACCAAACCACATTGTAAACGCGGTATGGTTTTCGGGTTACGGGGGTTCTTTCTCCCCCCCTCTCTCTCTCTCTTTCTAAAGGTTAACGATTTATTCTCTTTCAACCTAATAAGTCAAAACGCATCTCCCATATGATATCATGGTGGCTAATTAAAAATCGCTACTCAAATGTTACAATTTGTCCATCGGGTCAACCAGAAATATAACAAGGTGGCTAATTAAATGTCGTGAATCAGATGTTATAATTTGTCCATCGGCAATGCAGAACATTACAGTTCCTCCTACACCACCCAACATACATATGATTGAAACGTATCATTTTCGATATTGCTAAAATCGATTAAGAGTATTATGTTGAAAAGATAAAGCAATGTTACACCAATAAATCATCAATAAAGCTGCACATGCATCTCGAAAATCATTAACCCTTTCAGTGCTAGTACACCGCATTGCGGTGTATAAAAATGTAGCCTAAAACGCGCATACACCGCAATGTTTTTCACTTGTTAGTGTTGGTGGCTATTTAATTTGCAAAGGGAAATAATCGATTCGATTAAATAGAGTTATTCCCCACAACTCTTCAGCATTAGAGACGTGAATGGCTCTCTATTTTTTTTTTATGTTTGAAAATATAAATCGCGAATTTAGAATTGAGGATAGAGAAATACCCCGTAAACGTGTGAAGTTTATAACTCCGTTATTTTCAATATATTTTCACCAAATCTAGCTTAAATTTATACAATATTGGTCTCTTCACATTCGATACAATAAAACATCACATCTGTTTCACAATTCTGTTAATTATTACGTGGAAATTGGATCAGAATACATAAATTCAGAAAAACCAAGATGGCCGCCAGGTCACATGACCAAAGCACGTAATATATTGTTGTAAATGCGGTCACATTATCTCAACAAGAATGTTTTTCATAAAATATAATACTAAAATTCCATTCGATTGTTAATATACATCATTTTTTAACTGCGGTGTGCAATATGTATATTTTTCTCGCCCACATTGTGGTTTTTAATGAAATTTGACATTACGAGTTTTTTTTAGGAAAATCTTTATAACTCGGTTATTTATCAATATATTTTAGCCAAATTTGGTGAAAATATATTGATAAATAACCAAGTTATAAAGATTTTCCTAAAAAAACTCGTATTCTATACAACAAAATATGACATCTGTTAAATATTTAGAGAAAATGGGATTAGAGTACCAAAGTTCTAAAAATTCAAGATGGCCGCCAGGTCACGTGACCTGACCACGTAATACTTTTTTTGAAAATTATGTCCCATTTTCTCTGTAAGAATGTTTTTTTCATGGAATTTGATCCAAAAATTCCCTTTGATAAAAATATTCATCTTGTTTTACATGTGGAATGCAATATGCGTGTTTTGCATAATTTAGCTCTAGTCTTATACCGTACGACAAGCTTAGCAGTGAAAGGAGACCATTGGATTGATTAAATTGAAATTGAAATTGAAATTGAGAGAGAGAGAGAGAGAGAGAGAGAGAGAGAGAGAGATGGGGTTTAACGTCCACTCGACACAAACTAGGTCATTTTAGGACTAACATGGTTTTAATTTTATTAATAATTCGCTTGCGCGTAGGGTTATTTACTGTTTAGGGAGGACCGCTAATGTGATGGTGCATTTTTAACGGCGGGAGTGACATGGAATTGTCAAATCCGGATTAATATCGGCATCCGTGACTCCCCTAACCGAAAGTAGCAAATCCATAGATATGCATTTAGCGTTTCTTTTGTCATTGATTATTAAACATAGCTGTAAGATACCTTATTGATTGTTCTTGAATTATTAGTATTAATAGGTGTATATGTTATGGGCTATATATTTAGATCTATTTATAAACAACACTAATTTTCTATTAATATTTTTTGTGTTCCGTTTTATCTCCAAATCTGAGTTATTAGAACATTCGTAGAAAATTATACATTCTATTTTTATGTTGTTATTGTCTATTTAAAAAATCGAACACAAATAATCAATTGATGGTTATTCAGTTACCAAGCTGTACTTAAAGCAAACGATCTTTTGCTGTTATTAATATCGTGAAACGTACATATTGTTACTTAATTGTATGAGATCATCTGGACAAATGCCCAAACCGATATGTTGACGCATTATGTTGTCGTTTCTGTCCGAACATCTGTCAACATTCGACATACTACTGCTCACAACTGTTATCCATGTTTTTTTTAAAAATAATATTTAAACCCGAAAGAGCTTGGATCGATTCGATGATTTGGCACGTATCGGACGGCTGTACGAAAAATCGCTTTTTAGCTTCTGGGCAAAACAAGTTCAAATAAAATAAAACCAATACGAACAATCCACACCATTCGACAGAATTCAAAGTCCTAAAAAAAGGTATAGGCAAAATAGTGTTATCAGCATATGGACTGGTCATCGTGTACAAAATACACGACAAACAGTATACACTAACACTATTTACATAGGTGAGTTCGAATTTCGTGTAAATCGGATCGAAACTTCCCGTTAAAATGACTACCCCTCCCGTCATTTTAACACACTGGATATAAAGGTCACAATTTAGTATAATTCGGATTACATTTTACATATGTGTTAAGGTTAAAAATCATGAATGAATTCGATTTTGGTGCGCATCGGACGGACTAGTGCCAATCATTTTGAAAATATAAAATAACGTATCTTGTTTCAATCACACGAAGAATCACAACTAGGGTTTGCTCCATCCAATAGTTTTGGAATGGGTACCTTCCAGAGATAGATTTACATCTTTTTGGGAAGTGGTTTAATTTGATTCTTTTAATTATATGGTTTGGGTCGGGCATGGGTATCTAGTGTAACCTCCTCTAAATAAGCAGTCTGCTATCAGGAATAGTAATTCTGCCACCAGTGACTACTTTCAATGAGTCACGCATCAGGCTCCTTAGAGAGCGGTTAAATCATTAGCTAACATATAATTTTCCCTTGCTCAATAAATGAACAACAACGATATTAACCAAAATACTATATTTATTACAAATAATAAGACTCACAATCTCAGGAGTCTTCATTACAATCAAAAGAATATAATGAACCATTCTCTATAGATAGAGTAATTATCAGACTCTCGAATTAATTCTTCATTCTGTCAATTCATATACATAGTAGATTCCTACCAAAACCGGTGTTAATATTAAAACAATAATTAATTTCTTTAATTATTATTTTATCAAGTGGTGCATAGCTATACTCCGAATTGGGCGTTCGTGGCGCTACCCATACCTCTTCCGTACTAATACAATTTTGTTTGCCAGGGTCAAGCGACTGAAATGTCACAACAGGACACATACTGTGTAATCAAGAAACACCGTTAATGATAAGTCGTGGCTAACTACTACAAATGAGATCAAACTTGATTATACGATTTGTCAATCGGTCAGACAGAAAAATAGCTGTGCCCTAAAAGTGTCATTATTGTGAATGCTAAATTATTGATTTATTTGATTATAAGTATTATTATGTTGAACAGACGTTGTCACTAGAGGCATTTTATTAGATAACATTGTGTATGCCGACGTATTAGAAAATTAGCATACACGCTGATGTACGTTGAATACGTTATGTGTACGCTTTTAACAAGATACGAGAACGCTGAAATACGATGGTATAAGTTGTTATTTCGCCGAACGCGGCACCAAATCTTTGTTCATGCATAAAATGTTCAGCGTATGCCGACGTATTGCTTACACGCTAGGCGTAAGTTAGAAGACCGCGACACGTAAGTTATGCACGCGTCAACGCACGTAACATGTAAGCTACTAATACGTTGACATACACGTCGGCTACAAGCAGGGCACATTATAACTTGTTCCGATGTGTGAAATAATTATCCAACACGCTGGCATACGCTGAAGCAGAACGTGTTGTAGCGTACTTCGACGACCACGTGTCGTCGCAACCTCTCAGGGTCCGCCATGATTGTAGACTTCTGCACATGCTCATCTCTACACACGCTTCAAACACGTCCAGTAAGTTTTAATGACGGCAGAAGTACGTTGCCTATAGGTTAGAAATAGGCTACGCGTACGCTTCTCAATTACCCAACTGGTAGCCGCCGTGTATGTCAACTTATGAGTAACTTACATGTAACGTGCAAAACGCGGGCATAACGCGTGCATAACTTACCTATCGCGAACTTCTAACTTAAGCCTAACGTGTAAGTAATACGCCCGCATACGCCGAAAATTTTATGCATGCACAAAATTATGGGCCGCGTTCGGTGTACAACAACTTATACCATCGTATTTCAGCGTTATCGTAACTTATTAAAAACGTACCCATAACGTATTCAACGTACACCAGCGTATTCGCTAAATTTCTAATTCGTCGGCACATACGCTGATGCTATACGTCAATGTGTGACAGCCCCATAATTACTTGTGGTTTTAGCGAGCCTCAGTTTTTTATATCTGACCTCACGTTGTCATCGATGTAAGCTTCAACACGTTTTGCATAAGTTAGGCATAGGTTTGACTAACGTTGTGCATGAGTTTTGCATAAGTCGAGAACGCTAAACATTCGTTGGCCACACGCTGTCATATACTTGTATAAGTTATGTTTACGTTGGGGATAAGTTATGAATAAGTTACTCATACGTTAAACATAGGTATATATTCGTTAAGCGCGTTATAAGAACGTTACATATATGTGTCCAAAAAGAGCGCCCTCTTGATTTTTAAAGTCAACCTTAGCGTATGCCAGCGTGTTGGAACTATTTTTTCATACGTCGGAATAAGTTGTCTAAAACGTTATAGTGTGACAGGCCCATTAGGCTGCTGATACATAGGAGTATACGGTATGCGATATTTGGTATACGGTGTACGGGCACACCGCTTTACAAGGCGGTTTACACGGCATATACTATAGATAGACTAACCTTGTAAGTTATTTCCCCACCGATTTTGGCCCATTTTTACTCACCTAATGGAATCGGCCCTCCGCAACAAGTATACGCCGAAAATTAGGCAGCTGATACATACGGATATACGGTATACGGTATTCGGTATACGTTTATGGAGGAGTCAATTCCATGAGGTGAGCAGAAAATGGGCCAAAATCGGTGGGGAAATAACCGCCAGTATACCTACGTATAGTATATGCCGTGTAAACCGCCGTGTAAAGCGGCGTGCCCGTATACCGTATACCGAATACCGCATACCGTATACCGTACACTCCTATGTATCAGATGCCTTAACGAACAGGCACGATACCATGTATACGCGTATAGTCCGGTGTAAACCGCTAAGCATATTCCTGCTGTTCGAAAGCAAGTATTCGCGTATTTCAGGTTTCTTTTGACATTGATTATTTTGACAAAACTAAAAAATACCCTATTGATTGTTTTTGAAACATTAGTTTATTAATAGGCGTATAGTTATGTTATGGGCTATATATTTTGCACTATTTAGAAACAACACGAATTTTCTATTAGTGAATTTTGTGTTCGGTTTTATCTCCAAATCTTAGTTATGATAATACTGAATATCAAGAGTATCTGGAGTTAACTATGTATTGGATTTTTATCTTTTAAAGAAAACAAACCACGATCAATGAATGATTATTCAGTTACCTCGTCCGCTCGGCACAAACTAGGCCATTTGGTTGATAATACAGGATTTCTTAACGATATACAGTGTAAGATTTGATATTTCTGAACCAAAAATATCAAACATTTGAGTAAAAATAAGCTTAGACGTCCTAATTTACGGCATGGGAACATATCTTTAAATATCATTTTTTTTTAAATAATTCGCTTTCGCATTGGGGTCTTTAGCGGTGGGGGAAAACCAGAGCTCCCGGAGAAAACCCACAGGGTTAGATAGACGACCCTACTCATATGTACAAACAGGGAATGGAAACCACGCCACTTGACTCAATGACAGACTTTATGGTCTAAAGCGCACGGGTTATCCTATCGGCCCCGCAACCTCACAGGAAAGACCGGTCGTATTGCTGAAAACAACATAATACGTGTATAGTCTATATACGTGTAGTAGGGTGTTATAGCCCCTTCAAATATTTTAGTAGGATGATATTGCCACTTTAATTATTTCAGTTAATCTCTATTGTCTTGAGTATCCAATCTTCTATTTTCTATCCATCTGTAAGCATCTCTTTACAGCACAAATTAGTCATTTATTTCAAGGTAGGTTTTGTATTTGTTTGACTGGACTAGACATTGTAAACTATGTAGACAATTCTAAACTATTAAATTAAATATTAGCAAGTTAATAATAATAATATATACAGAAATTAAATAACTTTATATTTCATAAGTAAATTAAATAACTTTATTTTCATAAGTAAATGTAAATTAAATATATTTATCCCTCATGTCTTTTAATTTCTCCCTCAAGTCTTTTAATTGTGGTATGTATTTGTTTTATAGTGTTTCCTATTGTGTTGACTATTATAAAGTGTATAACTTTATAATCCACCTTTCTTTTCCTGGAGCAAAAGCACCTGTCTTAGGGTATGTTTGCAATATGTATTTAGTATTTATATCTTGAATCTCTGTTAGAATGGTTCACTGTAAATAGATAGCGTTTTCATCGTAATGCATAATAATGTAGTAATTATATTATATCATGTATGCCGTGTTTATTAGTTCACTTTTGTAAATAATCATTTTGTATCTTTTCAGTGTTTTTGTGTTATGTGTATTTTGTCCCGTAATAAACTGTTGTTTTGTTAATTGGAGTCAACTTATACCTCTACAACTTTACCTACGACCTGGATTGCTGGATAGTCTGTCTGTCCGTCAAAACTCCTGCTACAAAATGGCGCCCAACGTTTTTTGTGGGTATTTTAGAAGATATGTTAAAGACTACTCAAGAATAGCTAAACCATTAACTGATTTACTTGTTGGTGAGTCTACTTCCAGGAAGCATAAATATTCAAAATCATCAGTTAATTCTTTTCATTGGTTACCAGAACACCAGGAAGCTTTCGATACTTTAATTTCATTTTTAACTTCAGCACCAGTTCTAGCTTATGGCGACTTTTCATTACCTTTCGAACTGTTCACTGATGCCAGTTCTCATGGTTTAGGTGCAATTTTGTATCAAGTTCAAGATGGAAGAAGACTTGTTATTGCTTATGCTAGCCGTACATTATCTAAATCTGAAAGACATTATCCAGCTCATAAACTTTAATTCCTTGCGTTAAAATGGGCAGTGACCACGACATTTCACGATTATTTATACGGCAACAAATTCATAGTAAAGACAGACAACAACCCATTGACATATGTACTCTCTTCAGCTAAATTGGATGCTACTGGGCACAGATGGTTAGCCGATCTTTCAGCTTATAATTTTTCTTTAGAATATTTACCTGGTATTCATAATGTTGCTGCTGATGCTTTGTCACGACTTCCCGTTTCAAATCTTGATAATTCGGTTGTATCTGCTGTAGGCCTAATTAATTTCACTGACGTTGATCTTGGTAAAATTGAAACTTTTTCTTTTAGTCAGAATGTTCTAGAGTGTGTTGTTTCTTCCATTGTTGGTTTTCCTGTGGAATATTCAAATTTAATGGATAAGTCAAAAGTTTTCAAGGCTCAACAAGATTGTATTGGAATTCAGTACATAATTCAAGCAGTTAGAAATGGATGTAAACCTACAGATTTGCATAGTGTCGATAAGGATACAGCTGCTATACTTCGTTCCTGGGATAATTTAATTTTAAAAGATGACATTTTATATAGGAAATACTTACCTTCACCTTCATCCGATACCGTCTTTCAAATTGTTTTACCTGTTTCATTGCGACGACTTATTTTATCATTACTTCATGACAACATGGGTCACGTGGGTCGTGATCGGACTTTGGATTTGGTCAAGTCGCGCTTCTTCTGGCCTTTGTAGAAGGTTATGTCAGATCTTGTCCCAGATGTATTCGTAGGAAGTCTCCTCAACACAATATCAGAGCCCATTAGTAAGTATTTAAACTTCGGAACCTTTACAACTAGTTTGCACTGATTTTCTTTCTTTGGAACCATCTAAAGGTGGTATTGAGAATATTTTAATCATAACTGATCATTTTACAAAATTTGCTGTAGCAGTACCAACAAGAAACCAGACCGCGAAAACCACTGCTAAAATCTTAATTCAGCATTTTTTCTTACCATATGGCATTCCTGCACGACTTCATTCCGATCAGGGTCGTAATTTTGAATCTAATATTATTAAGGAAGTATGCAGTATCTTGGGAATAAATAAATCCAGAACTTCACCTTACCACTCCATGGGTAATGGATTATGTGAGCGTTTTAATAGAACTTTATTAAATATGCTTGGTACACTCACAGAAGATCAGAAGACTCGCTGGAAAGATTATGTTTCATTTTTAGTATATGTATATAACTCTACAAAACATGAGTCCACTTCTTATTCTCCTTTTTATCTTATGTTTGGTAGAGATCCGAAACTTCCTGTGGATATAATTCTTGGTGACAATTCTTCTTCTGATAGTAATTTTTCATATACACAATTTGCTTCACAGCTGCAAGATAAATTCAATTTGGTAAATGAAATTGCAAGACAAAATATAGAAAAGGCTCAACATAGACAGAAGTTTCACTATGATACAAAAGTTAAAGGCGCTAACCTTCATGTTGGAGATATTGTTTTGGTAAGAAATGTGCAAATTCGAGGACAAAATAAATTGGCTAATATATAAGTGGGAGAATATTTGTTACACTGTAGTTTCACAGTCTGATTTCAACATTCCAGTGTATATTGTTAAAAAAGATGGCACTTCCGAAAGACGCACCCTTCACAGAAATCTTATCTTACCTATTTGTTCTTCAGGGCATCCTATTCCAGCTCCCCGATCCAAAGTGTCACAAGATACTACTTTGTCAACTGAGTGCAGTATTTCTGATGAATCTTTAAGCCAGGTTAGTGCGAGTGATGTAATTAGTGAAGTCATTCCTCTTTCTGATGCAGGTAGTGTTGATTTTCTGTCTTCTGATACAATGGATCTGTGGTTAATATTAATGATAGTAATTTTGATGCAATGGGTCTGTGGTTAATATTAATGATAGTAATTTGATTTCTGATGATCACTGCTCTACTGATAGTTCTTTGCATAAAGTTCCAGATATTTTACCACTGGATATTTCTTCTGGTCCGAGTGTGTCACAACTTGATTCTAATTCGTCAGAGGATCCTGTTCCTGGAAAACGTCAACGAAAGCCACCGGGATGGATGAAATCCGATGCTTGTGTTTTAGGGAATACTGTTTGGTTTGATTTTCATTGATTATATCTATTTTTATATTTGTCCCATATTTGCATTTTTGGTTCGGTGAAAGTAGAGATTAATGTAGTTGCTTATGATTTTTAGTTGATGACGACTTGGATTTGTTTATGGATTATGATTTTGGTTTTGTGAGTTGGTTCATTATGTATATATATATGTGTGTGTTGCTTGTATGTAAGTGGATTATAGGCTGGTTAAGTCTGTTCGTGTCGGGACGCCACTTCTTGTGTTGGGGGGATAGTGTAGTAGGGTGTTATAGCCCCTTCAAATATTTTAGTAGGATGATATTGCCACTTTAATTATTTCAGTTAATCTCTATTGTCTTGAGTATCCAGATAGCTTTTTCTTTCCAGTGGTCATAGTTATTTTAGTTTGAACTTTAAAGATGCTGTTGTTATAAGATAGTGAGCAGATTTCATCCCCTTGGAAACCTGCTTTGTTGATTGTGGTTACTAACTTCACTCTTCTATTTTCTATCCATCTGTAAGCATCTCTTTACAGCACAAATTAATCATTTATTTCAAGGTAGGTTTTGTATTTGTTTGACTAGACTAGACATTTTAAACTATGTAGACAATTCTAAACTATTAAATTAAATATTAGCAAGTCAATAATAATATACATACAGAAATTAAATAACTTTATATTTCATAAGTAAATTAAATAACTTTATATTTCATAAGTAAATGTAAATTAAATATATTTGTCCCTCATGTGTAAAGTCTTTTAATTGTGATATGTATTTGTTTTATAGTGTTTCCTATTGTGTTGACTATTATAAAGTGTATAACTTTATAATCCACCTTTCTTTTCCTGGAGCAAAAGCACCTGTCTTAGGGTATGTTTGAAATATGTATTTAGTATTTATATCTTGAATCTCTGTTAGAATGGTTCACTGTAAATAGATAGCGTTTTCATCGTAATGCATAATAATGTAGTAATTATATTATATCATGTATGCCGTGTTTATTAGTTCACTTTTGTAAATAATCATTTTGTATCTTTTCAGTGTTTTTGTGTTATGTGTATTTTGTCCCGTAATAAACTGTTGTTTTGTTAATTGGAGTCAACTTATACCTCTACAACTTTACCTACGACCTGGATTGCTGGATAGTCTGTCTGTCCGTCAAAACTCCTGCTACATACGCTACATTGCACAATCTACAACCTTAGCCTAGGCAGCTGATACATAGGGGTATACGGTATTCGGTATACGTTTAGAAGTATACGCGAATACTTGCTTTCGAATAGCAGAAATATGCTTATCGGTTTACACTGGACTATACGCGTATAGGGTCACGCTATACGCATATACATGGTATCGTGCATGTTCGTTCTTTTTTCGGCGTATACTTGCTATGGAGGAGTCAATTCCATGAGGTGAGTAGAAAATGGGCCAAAATCGGTGTGAACATAACTGACAAGGCCAGTATACTTACGTATAGTAATGCCGTGTAAACCGCCGTCTAAAGCGTCGTGCCCGTATACCGTATACCGAATACCGCATACCGTATACCGTATACTACTATGTATCACTGATCAGATGCCTAACCCATTTGCACGTTTTAGCTTTCACGTTGATAATTAAGGATTCCTTAACTATATTCAGTGTAAGATTTCAAATTTCTAAGCCAAAAAATATCATTCATTTGAGTAAAAATAAGTTTAGACGACCTAATTTACGGCTTGGGAACATATCTTTAAATATTAATATCAATAATATCATTTATAGGAAAGACCCTTCAGACCCCCAAGTCCACATCAAAGTGCAAAAAAGAGGGTGGTCTCATTAATAGAGTAGTGATTACAACCCGTGTTTGATTGCTAACAGGCTCAATATAGATAGTCAACATCATTATAGACCACACTGCAAGATAAGACCAGAGAGAACCGCTTTGTATTAGCAACGGAGTCGGCAGTTGACTAATTGCGTGACATCTCGCCAACATGATTTTTTTCAATAGTTCGGACTAAATTAATCGGTTTTGATAACCTAATGGAATCATTCAATATTTGTAAATCGAAGCATAAACAGTTTTTAGCCAAGCCGTTAATTTATTAACGGGAATTACGTGTTCCGTGGTCTCTTTATCGATGCAACCGGAGACCGCCCACGATAACATCAAATATATAGATATCGGTAAATTTCATTTTCTATCATTAAGACATGACGGGAGAGGTCATTAGTTACATTTGATATTTCCATATTTTATTGACCGTAAAAATTCAGAGAATGCTGACATGATTGTTTATATGCTTAAACTTGATATGCATGATTTAATATATAGATTTGAGTATTGTACAACACAACTTGTTGACCACAAAGATCCGCAGTCAATATTATCGCTATACAGTCACTGATAAGGATGACATCGACGCTACTTACTAGTCAGAAATATTAACTTTTGTCTTCCGACAACTTAAATTCTAAAACATTTTTTCTTAAGTCATAGAAAAAAAATAAAGGTGTTTGAAGTATAATCTGGATAAAAAATATTCCATACTTAGCGTTAATAGGTACCGGAAATTGGTAAAAACATATAATTCTGCCCTTACAAGTTCATATTACTACGTTCGATGTAAACATTTATCATTGATCAAGGGAGGTGGGGGTGGGATGGCCTAGTGGTCTAGAGTGCCGCGCTCGCTTTGACCTCTAGCTGGCCGGCCACCCCTGGCTTGCGGCTGTGGTTTTGAGTCCTGGTGTGAACGTATGTGTCACGGAGGAAACCCACGAGGTTGAGAAGGCGCCCCTATCTCCATGCCACATACACTCACACCATGGCTTGAAACCACAGCCGCAAGCCAGAGGTGGCTGGTCAGCTAGAGGTCGAAGCGCGGCACTCTAGACCACTAGGCCGTCACAACCCCCACAAAAAATTAATTGAATCAACTCCTTCAAAAATAAAATATAATGGGGTTTAACGTCCTACTGTCCTGCTCCGAACTAGACTGCCCATATAGTGTGCTGTGAGGGCATTTTTTAGCGGACAGCAGCACTACAGCCTACTTATATCGAATTCCAACTGCCAAGAGATCTTTTATTTGTACGTCAATGTGTAAACGGGACCCCGGGTTTTCGTCCCGTCCGAACGACTAGACAGCTATCCTTGTCAGGCCCTCCGTTCTGCATCACTGACAAGGGGGGACCACGCCGAAAAATCTGGATGAACTTTCTCGGTCAATGCAGGGATCGAACACCCGACCTCCTGGCTTTCAAGCCAGCGTCTTGATTATTTGTTTTTTGAGAAATGTAACTATTGTCCAGTAACTAGATAGTGACAAATATCGTGTACTATTTATTTTTTATTTTTAATAAAACACATGATATAAATAAACCTATATAGTTGATACTACTATGCAAATCGCGTTTCTAGTAGCCTTTGATTTACCTGTCTGGGCAATGATGCCGAGATGGATTAACAACATTACGGACTATGTCATTTCGTGATGGTATATCATATATTTTAATAATACATAAAACAGAGAGGAAATCACGTATTTGCATTAATTACAGAACCCCCTAATCTCCAGCGCATGTGTTCAGCCAAAAATACCTTAGCGCCTAGCAAATGTAGCAGTGAAAAACTTGAAAGGAATCCCCTTGATGCACTTAGAACTATACACTGTAATAAATATCTGTTTTTTAGATCCCCACTTTTTGTTATTTGAATGGAATTTTCCATATTGTCACAGAAATATTTGTGATTTGAGATAAATATCCCGTATTTTAACCATAAAATCTGTTGTTTTAGTGGCATTTCTGTGATTGGACAGAAGCGACTGTATTTTTACATACTTTTCAGAATATTTACTGATATAAACTGTTTATTAACAATGTTAATTGTATTATTAATGAAAACACCTGCTTTATTCCAGAATAACTTGTATATTAACGGTACTGTTCTGTGTATTCACAAAGTTATAGTTGGATACGCATGCCCGTTGTGTGGCGATTGTTCGAATGTACGCTGACAATGCCAAAAAAAATAACAGAGGAAAATCAACAATAATATGTGAAGGTAAGTCTTCCTAATAATATGTATGTGTGAAGGCAAATCTACAGTATAGGTAGGTACTGAGTATGTTATTGGATTTAAAGACACAGGATACCGTACTTCATGAGAATTGCAGGAAAGTTAACACCTTTTAATTTTTCATGTTTCTGTATGTGAATAATTTGTTTCAGGTTTATATTATCGAAGATAAAATAAATTACAAGTGGAAGAATCTACGGTAAAAAGTAATAATGTTCATTTGTAAATTCATGACTAAAAAATTACATCTATAGAAAATAAATTATTTTTTACAGATGATTTTTTGTTTATATCTATGTTAAAGAACAGAACTATATGTCTGAGTTTTAAAAAAAAAACAAGAAAAACTCTGACAGCAGATTTACCAGATTTTTTCCTGTAATTTTCTGTTAAAAACAGAAAAAAATCTGGTAAATCTGCTGCCAGAATTTTTCTGTTTTTTTTAACTGAATATCTCCAAGAGAGATTTGTTCTTACACCTGTCGATAAGGCCAGTAATAATATTGCCTCTATCTGTAAAAAATACTATATTAAAATTAGTCTGGCTGAAGTTGGACTTTGGCCTAACACAAATAATGACACTTATAAATGCATTACGGATTTAACTAAACAAGATATTTTGCACAACCAATATTTTTTTAACAGGAGTAATGATATAAAAGACAATGTGAAAATACATTTATTCGATACCCAAATTTCACAGTAAAATTCAGATATATATTATCCTCCAGTGTTTGCCAGACAAAACCACTTGGACAAACGATCACCAAAGGCCTTAAATTATGCCAAACCCAACATGCAATTTGGTGCAGAACACTTCGTAACTACACTGGTATTAATAGTTGTTTCATTATTGATAAAAACAAACCTATAGTAGAGACTATAAATAAAATCAACAATAACGATAGTGAAAAAACAATAGAAACGTTCGATTTTTCTAGTTGTATACTATGCTTCAACATGCAGATTTTAAAAATAATTTGGATTGGTTTGTAGATAAAGCCTTTAAGGGAGCTTTCGGAAAAGGCATAAAATTGATGGCCATTTACTCTCAAAATACTAGATGGATCATAAAACGTCGCAATGCTGACACTGTAATTTTTGATAAAGACGAATTTCAAAAGATAGTAAGTTGGGACTGCCAGGCAGGATACGCCCACATTTTCGAGAGATGGATAGAGAACAATCAATACCGAAAGTGATTTTTCCCACAATCAAAGGCCATAATTCATTAAATTACAATTTGATATGCGCAAATATAAAAGAAAATCATGATCTTTAGGGTATAAACATGCATTTCAAGTTTCATCAAAATCGAATTAAAATTGTGACCTCTATAGGGTTCACAACTTTAATATACCATATTTTTACACTATTCGTACACAAATGGTGGCCATTTTGTCTTGCAATTACGGTCCGATTTTCTAGAAATTTGAACTCAAGTTTCCGTCGGGTGTAACGGTGATTGAGTCAGTTATGATCCGATATGTGCAAATAGCGAAAGGAACCAAGATCTTTGGGTTATAACCATGCAATTCAAGTTTCATCAAAATCGAATAAAAATTGTGACCTATACAGGGTCCACAACCATGATATACTATTTTTTAAACAGTATTCGCGTACAAACGGCGGCCATTTTGTCTGTCAATTTTGGTCCGATTTCCCTGAAATTTGAACTCAAACCTTACTTAAGGTCTAACGGTGATATAATCAAACGGTTTTTTTTAAAATCGGAAAATAATTGTGACCTCCAGAGGGACCACAAGCTAAATACAGGCGATTTTGGGTATAATTAGAGGCCATAATTTAGGGAGTTACGATCCGATATGGGCAAACATCGAAAGGAACTAAGGTCTTTAGGTTATAACCGCGAATTTCAAGTTTCATCAATATCGAATTAAAATTGTGACCTCGACAGTGTCCACAACATTGACACACCATTTTTTAAACAGTATTTGCGTATATTTTGTATGGAACGGTGATATAATCAAAGTTTTTTTTTTAAATCAGACAAGAATTGTGATCTTAGAAGGATCACAAGTTAAAAAAGGTGATTTTGCGGACAATCAGGGGCCATAATTCAGGAAATAACGTTCCGATAGACCATGACTCCTGCTGACATCACATAATGTTTTCTTCTTCCGGTTGTATTAATAATAATAATAAAGGATTTATAATGCGCCTCGTATCCAAAAGTTTGCTCACTGGCTCTGAGTTAGTCTGTCACATTCACAAAATTTTCCAATCATCTGCACTGAATAGATGGGGTTTAACACGGATTTGAATGTACATAATGATTTTCCATCTTTAATATGTGATGGTAGTCTGTTCCACAATTTAGGAGCAGCAACAGAAAAAACGCCTGTCTCCACACTTTACGTAATTTGATCTCGGAATTCCTTATTGAATTTTGTTTTGAAGAACGGGTTTCCCCCTGTGATGATTTTATGTGAAGTAAATACTGGAGGTAGGTAGGAGAGCTTGTGTTAAGCTGTACAAAAAATTGTAAGTTAATAAGTGTATTTTGTAATTAATGCGTTGATCGAAAGGAAGCCAGTGTAAATCTTTCAATTTTGGTGTGATGTGCTCATGTGTTTTGGTTCTGGTTATAATACGGGCAGCAGTATTTTGAATTTTTTGAAGACGTTGTAAAGTTAATGCAGGGATGCCAAACAGTAACAAATTGCAATAGTCCAGGCGGGGCGTGATCAGAGCATTTACCATGGTTTTAGTTGTATCTATGTCTAGGTATTGTTCTTACTTGTTTTTTTTTATTTCTGTTGATTCTGTAGAGATAATAGAAGGAAGATTTGCAGAATGAAGAAATATGTTGTGTCGTTTCCATAGTGTTGTTGAAGATTACACCAAGGTTTCTAGCGGAATCTGATGATGTTATATTATCGTATCCAACGATAAGAGTGCTGTTTTGTAGCGATGCAATGACTTTCTTTAAACCAAAAGTCAAAAATTCGGTTTTGTCTGTGTTTAATTTTTAAAAAACTTCTTACATCCATTCACTTATTTTTGATATAAACTTTTCAAGGGGAGTTGCTTATTCTGAATGACACTTGAATGGCCTGTGACATACAATAAGGTATCATCAGCTGCCAGAATTTTTCTGTTTTTTTTAACTGAATATCTCCAAGAGAGATTTGTTCTAACACCTGTCGATAAGGCCAGTAATAATATTGCCTCTATCTGTAAAAAATACTATATTAAAATTAGTCTGGCTGAAGTTGGACTTTGGCCTAACACAAATAATGACACTTATAAATGCATTACGGATTTAACTAAACAAGATATTTTGCACAACCAATATTTTTTTAACAGGAGTAATGATATAAAAGACAATGTGAAAATACATTTATTCGATACCCAAATTTCACAGTAAAATTCAGATATATATTATCCTCCAGTGTTTGCCAGACAAAACCACTTGGACAAACGATCACCAAAGGCCTTAAATTATGCCAAACCCAACATGCAATTTGGTGCAGAACACTTCGTAACTACACTGGTATTAATAGTTGTTTCATTATTGATAAAAACAAACCTATAGTAGAGACTATAAATAAAATCAACAATAACGATAGTGAAAAAACAATAGAAACGTTCGATTTTTCTAGTTGTATACTATGCTTCAACATGCAGATTTTAAAAATAATTTGGATTGGTTTGTAGATAAAGCCTTTAAGGGAGCTTTCGGAAAAGGCATAAAATTGATGGCCATTTTCTCTCAAAATACTAGATGGATCATAAAACGTCGCAATGCGGACACTGTAATTTTTGATAAAGACGAATTTCAAAAGATAGTAAGTTGGGGCTGCCAGGCAGGATACGCCCACATTTTCGAGAGATGGATAGAGAACAATCAATACCGAAAGTGATTTTTCCCACAATCAAAGGCCATAATTCATTAAATTACAATTTGATATGCGCAAATATAAAAGAAAATTAAGATCTTTAGGGTATAAACATGCATTTCAAGTTTCATCAAAATCGAATTAAAATTGTGACCTCTATAGGGTTCACAACTTTAATATACCATATTTTTACACTATTCGTACACAAATGGTGGCCATTTTGTCTTGCAATTACGGTCCGATTTTCTAGAAATTTGAACTCAAGTTTCCGTGGGGTGTAACGGTGATAATATGTGATGGTAGTCTGTTCCACAATTTAGGAGCAGCAACAGAAAAAACGCCTGTCTCCACACTTTACGTAATTTGATCTCGGAATTCCTAATTGAATTTTGTTTTGAAGAACGGGTTTCCCCCTGTGATGATTTTATGTGAAGTAAATACTGGAGGTAGGTAGGAGAGCTTGTGTTAAGCTGTAAAAAAAATTGTAAGTTAATAAGTGTATTTTGTAATTAATGCGTTGATCGAAAGGAAGCCAGTGTAAATCTTTCAATTTTGGTGTGATGTGCTCATGTGTTTTGGTTCTGGTTATAATACGGGCAGCAGTATTTTGAATTTTTTGAAGACGTTGTAAAGTTAATGCAGGGATGCCAAACAGTAACAAATTGCAATAGTCCAGGCGGGGCGTGATCAGAGCATTTACCATGGTTTTAGTTGTATCTATGTCTAGGTATTGTTCTTACTTGTTTTTTTTATTTCTGTTGATTCTGTAGAGATAATAGAAGGAAGATTTGCAGAATGAAGAAATATGTTGTGTCGTTTCCATAGTGTTGTTGAAGATTACACCAAGGTTTCTAGCGGAATCTGATGATGTTATATTATCGTATCCAACGATAAGAGTGCTGTTTTGTAGCGATGCAATGACTTTCTTTAAACCAAAAGTCAAAAATTCGGTTTTGTCTGTGTTTAATTTTTAAAAAACTTCTTACATCCATTCACTTATTTTTGATATAAACTTTTCAAGGGGAGTTGCTTATTCTGAATGACACTTGAATGGCCTGTGACATACAATAAGGTATCATCAGCAAACAAGTGAAAATTTGTGTCAAACTGCCTAATAATATCTCCTTGTAGAATAATGTAGACCGAAAACAAGAGCGGACCAAGAATCGAGCCCTGGGGAACGCCATATCAGAGACGCCATATCACGGGTTTACAGCCGGATCTGACAGAAACAATTTGTATTCGAGACGATGCAGAAGGATGCTGTGGTCTATTGTGTCAAACGCTGCAGACAAATCAAGCAGCACAAACAAAACAGTATGCTTCTTATCCATACTCTACTTCTTATCCTGATCATTTTTCAATTTTGAGTGAAGTCTGTGTCACTTCAGACCCGGGACTGTACAGCACAGTGGACGCTTACGGCTAGCTCCCGGATCCATTCACTCTTTTTGAATTGTTTGTTTGTTTTTTGTTTCTGAGTATGATGTCTTGTCGATATATTTGTCTTTTGAGTAAATCATGTATGGTGCAGCCCCCCTGTTCTTACTATTACAGTGTACTAGGCTTAGTTTAAGGTGCAACCTCAGTCCCCGAAAGAAAAGATATAGACATAGCCTCAGCATATTTTACAACCTCGGACCAGTGTGTGTTTTTATACGCCCACATTTATGCCGTCCGGACATCCGTCCACAATTTGTTTGTGGACACTCTACAGGTCATAATTTTTATCTGATCTCAACGAAACTTGAAATATAGGTTTAGCACTCTACGATCTCTGGTTCCTTCCCCTAGTGGTATGTATCGGACCGTAACTTCAAAAAATCGCGTTTTACCTTGTATACGCTCCAGAGTCAACGTCAATCGACAACACTGCAAGAATTGGCCGTGGTACTGCAAGAGGAGCGGGTCAGATTGCACCAACTCGTCATTAGACGGTTGATTAGGAGCATGCCATGTCCGAGGATTGGTGGAGCAATTACGTCCAGTTCACTTTTGACAGTGTATCTCTTTGCGAGTGTTTATGGTCATGTTATGCAATTGGCCTGCTATTAACAAACGGTAGCTAATAAAAATAGCTGTGCATTTACGCAGTCTAGTAATGTTTCTTTTTTGAATAGGATATCATAAATCAACACAGAATTTGTATAGCGCAAACAATACTTTGATAAAGTTCCTAATGCGCTTAAAAGTTTTTTGTGGATTCTTTTAGTGTTTTTTCGTCAAATAGATGTGTCTTCAAACGTGACTTGAAGATGTCTAGAGTTTTTTATTCCTTAATGTCGAAGGGTAGGGAATTCCAGAGAAAACGGGTGCTGCAAAATGAAAAGATCGTTTCGTCTGTTGACGTTTGACAGCAGGAATAACTAATAATGACTTATTCCGAGATCTTGTTCTACTGGATTCATATGGAATAAGTAGATCGTAGATGTATTGTGGCGCTTGATTGTTGAGTGCTTTCAACGTCAGTAAAAGTATTTTTGGCCCAGAATGAAGTGATAATTTGACCCAGAATGAAGCAATTTGACTAAAATTTGCAATATTTTCGTTTTTTATCATCTTTTTTGAATTATTATAGCAAGAATGACGAACTACATAATGTATCTTTAAAGTACATGTATAAGAATGGTCAATCATTGTTTAGTGGAATCAGCGTTTCTTGTTCCCGGATTTGACTCTTAAAAATAAAACAACCAATATATTGGTCATAATCTATTGAGTTGTCATATTTATGTTAGTAAAATAGTTTACGGTGGATAATATATTAAAGGAGCTTACATCAATCAATATCAGTTTATTTTGTTGTGTAAGCCTCGATGTTTATCATTCATTGCCGCTTCCCGGGTAAAATTTCCCTCATGGCACACTGTATGGCGTATGTCCGTCTTCATAAGCCAATGTTAGTAGTAGGAACAGTAGGACGTTAAACCCCATTTATCTCTCTTTTTTAAAACCCGACTCTTGTACCGGATGAACTAAATACGCTAAGGGTATATTATACCGTTGCGCAAAACGTAGAAAGCATACCTTATTACAAAGCTTTTGTATTAGACCCCCTTTGCTCTAAGAAAATATTTAATTTTTTCAAAGAGATATTTAAGTTACATGACAAATAAAGAATACATAGATAATATATTATTTATGGTAATGCTTAATGAAATATATTTTTTTTAAGTTTGATTATTGTATAACAAGACCTTTGATCTTCATTCAATACATATTAGAGATTGTCATGGTAAAATCATGAACGCTAGCCATATATATTTGATAATTAAAAATTTCAGTTGATCTATATAAAATATTTTATAGACTCTAACCATAAAACACTGCGATCAATGTCTGAGATTTCAACGAAGATATAACGTAAATTTTATGATATGGCCATTAAGGATTCATGTATTTTATAGTGCCGTGCGGCCGATCAAAAGCAAAGCAAACACTGCTGTATCTGCAAATCAAAGTTTATAAAAAGCTATCAAGGAGCTTGTTATCCGAAATCAGTGCGCTTTTAGCTGTTTTTTTTTCGGTTTTCTTTCAGTAATATAACCTTATGTTCACACAGACAATCAAAGAATTAGCCTTTAATTCCATTACGCTTGATTCTGATCAATCGCTCATACAAGCAGCTAATGTGTATACTGTCTGAATTACCCCAACAAGTTATGACAAGCCATCTAGCTTGCCAATTTCACTCGTATTCACGGTGTGTGGGAATAAAATTACTAACGCCGAAGCGTTCTTGCTCCTCACACGAGGTAGCAATTATTGCCTCTCCTATCGATTTTGGAACCAGATTTTGTACTCAACCCATTTTATTTTGATGATGCCCATTCAATGTCGGTACTCACGACTTTTATATGGAAAAATGTCAACACCCACGTAGGAATTACATTGTAAGTCCATGAAAGGCAATAAGGGCGGAGCCAATCGCGTGTTTTATATGAGACTTAACACGCCTTACGGTATATCTGGAAATAGTTTTATAGAAAGAGATTTGAGATTTGTTTTCATCCACGGCCCACGCGTATATATTTGTCATTTTAAAACCTAAATTTTTATTGCGACGTCGAATTATTATTTTTCATTTTACTGTATGATCGGGATTGATAATAATTTAGCCCACGTAGAGCTGCCGTAGATTTTGAGAGTGGGAACCAAGTTATTATAATTCTTACGTCGAGTAGTTTCTTCTTAAGTATCTGCAAAGTGGATGGTAATTCTTTATTAACGATATACAGACAGAAAGTGACATCGTGGAGATAAAACAATTGTACAAAAACCTTTGCTCTTCCTGGAATTAAGTTGAAGGAGGCTGGTGAGTGTTCACCTTTTATTTCTATAAATAAACCCCTTGCAAATTGCATGTACAATCTAACTGATTATTTAAATTCACCATGAATGAGTATTCATTTAGCCTCCCTCTCATCCCCGGATGTCACAATATATGTGTTTGTTGTATGTGATGTCTGTATATTGTCTCATGTCCGCTGGTTTGTCTTGTGTTATTGTTTGTGTGTGGTACGGTTCCCCATCACTTACTAATTAACACATCTTAACAATTTCAATGTTGGGAATATTGCATATGACAATTCCACTTGCTGTTCTTCGATTTCGTCGAATTCGGTAATCGAACTTCGAAGTGTGACTATACTAAACTTTGCGCAAACTTTATGTCGCGATACTGATATTTCTTTTTAAAAAATTACCCGAAAAGTGCAGTAAGAATCAATGAAGGAAGGTTAGGATGTCCAAGGTCGAGAAGAATCACGGTACTTTAAACTTTTGTTTTCGCTTCAGACGCCTTGCTGTAGAGGCTGTCAGGGGGAGTTCCAATTGCACCAATACATGTATCTGGGGCGTACCCATAGCCGTGGGCTTAAAATGGTCTTAGAATTTGATATGAAGGGTTAGAATTCCAAGGAAAATTATGCTTTCTGAACAAATAAAATGAAATGAGGTTTAACGTCCTACTGTTCTTCTCCTAAACTGGGCTAATGAAGACGGGCATCCGCCGTACAGTGTGCTATGAGGGATATTTTTCCCTGGCAGTGGCGCTACGGCCTACTCTTATATCGAATTCCAACTGCTATGGTATATTTTACGTGCATGCCCATGTGTACACGGGACCTCGGTTTTACGTCCCACCCGAACGAAAATCTGGATGAACTTTCTCGGCCAATGCAGGGATCGAACACCCGACCTGCCGGCTAGCGAGCGACTTGATCTCCATGCTTTCTGAACAAACTTTCTTAGTACTACACACGACGTAATCATAGAAAATTAACCGTATAAGTCACAGAATGTGTTGACGGGACGTTAAACCCGATTTTGTCGATTTTACTTAGAGAAAGAGCTGACCGGTCTTGCTATAATAGTGCAAGAAATAGATGATAAAAATATATATATCAAAAAATTTCAGTCAATACATTTTAATTTTAAGGAAAGTTTTCGTTATTTGAAGTCTTGACAAGATAGTGCGGGGCGGTCTCGAATGGTTAACGCGTGTGCGTTGCATTATGAGGTATGTCATTGGGTCAAGTTGCATGACGATTTTCCCACTTGATACTGAATACGGTCACTGGTCCAAGCTTCTGGCTTTTTTTGATTTCATCCCACTTATCAAGACCTATGCGTGCAAGCGAATTAGTGAAATAAAATTGAACTCTAACGCTATTTCCGAAATGACCTAGTGTCTAATGGAGGTTAAACTCTCTCTTTGTCATTTCTTTTATTCGTAAAGAATGACATGAAGTAAAAAAAAAAATCTCTCAGTGGAATTTTCTTGTCAAATACATCAACAATCACCCGGAAAGAAAAATATATTCGCCGCAGAACTGCCGGATTTATTTACTTTATCGATTTGTGTTGGTATTTCTGATATCAGAGAGATAAGAACAGGAGTCTCTATTTATCCTTAATGTTTAAACCACCAACTTTGTATTAGCTTGAACACGCACTCAGTTTTGGCCAGCAACTTTCAGGTACAGTGTCTAGTCGTTCGGATGGGACGAACAACCAGAAGGTATGTGTACACATCGACGTGCACCTAAAATAGTTTGATGTCGTTATAAGAGAAGGCCATAGTGCCACTGCCTGGGCAAAATTCACCTTATATTAATATAGCACACTGCATGGCGTGTGTACGTTCTCATTATCCTAGTATGTGAAGAAAACAGGACGTTAAACCCCATTTAATTTATGAATTGTCTATACGACAAGTAGTTCTACATGTAAGTCAGTTTAGTGTATCAAACATGTCGGCCCATTTTCTTTATAAGCACCGGACTGATTATCTACCCAATTATAGTATTTAAATACATATCGTGTGTGCAAAAGGAGAGTTGGATGGCCGAATGGTTAGCACGTGTGTGCTGTATCGTAAGATATGTCATTGAGTCAACTGGCATGATTTCGATTCCCCTTTTGTACGTGACAAAGAGTATGCCTGTCCAACCTCGTGTGTTTTCTCCGGGTCCTCCAACTGCTAAAGACCCCTACGCGCAAGCGAATTTATGAAATAAATTGAACTATAGTATGTTAACCCCAAAATTACCTAGTCTCTCTCGTGTACGCAAAACTACGGAAGCGTATAGGGATCATGCACACTTTTGTAAAGGCCCAGAGATCCTGCGATTCTGTGATCCTTTCTCGAGATCTCAATTTAATGTTCTCGTAAAGATCTTGAGCATTCGAGTTAATGTTCTGGAGATCTTGCCATTATGTGCAATTTTCTCGCAATCTAATTAAAATACGGATCTATATTTCGTTTCGTTTTTTTTATACTTTCTTTGGCCTACACCACATGTACATGCAGATCTAACCAGTTATAGTGGGAGTTCACGTTCTATGACGTCATGTACCAAGCAAGCGACATTGACCAGATAACGTCAGTTATTCGATTAATCAATTAGCGACCGCCATTTTGGCTTTCTTATAATTTCTATCGTTGCTAGTGTCAACAACTTGATTAGTTGACCCCTCATTTCAAGCAGAACACGAGTTAAATAACGACTTTTCCGGATCCAAGTGTAGTAAAGACAAGGAAAAATTTTGAACTATAAAAACGAAACGAAATTGGTTTTACCGTATTTCCTCTAATAAGCGCCCGGGCGCTTATTTTTTCAGCACCCCCTGACCCCCCCGGCGCTTATTAGAGGCCGGCGCTCTTTGGAGGCCCGGCGCTTATTTCTTTAATAGAAAATTGAATTTAGGGTAAAGCCGACATTTACCATGGACATTGGGTCGGAAAATCTTTTGAATTACGGCATTTGATCAAGAGACCCGGCGCTTATTGGAGGCCCAGCGCTTATTTTTTCAGCACCCCTTGACCCCCGGCGCTTATTAGAGGCCCGGCGCTTATTGGAGACCCGGCGCTTATTAGAGGAAATACGGTAATCAGATTGATTTTCTCGAGATCGGGCCATTTCTTCGGGAATATGAGCGTCACCTGTCCTTTGGTTATGTCGTTATTCCCCTTTTCCTGTAAGCCACACGAACGCGATAAATCCCAGAGTTTTTCAAGATTTGTTTTTAAAACATGCTGCAAAGCATTCGGGCCCTAAGACAATAAACCCGGTGTCTAGCTTTATTCTGAATTAAATAGGGTCTGAAAACCATTCAGAATATGACAGTCTCAATAAAACGTTGCCCAATCATTGGAATACAATAAATAAACGAGCAAGTCTGCAACTGAAACCTGCATACATTCAAAGCTATTGCAAACGCAGTAGGGTTTTGATTTTCGAATTTTGTGTGATGCCTTGGGGCCACAAGACGACGAACCCTGTCGTTTTTGATAATATTCCGTCGGTTAGGGAGTTTGTCTGTCCGCGAATTTTTCAATTTCTTGCAGACTATGGAAAATACAGTTTCATTTCAGTTTAGGTAAGAGGCAATTGGGTTGTCTCAATTATAACTAGATGTCATCTCGAGAACATTAACGCGAATTCCCGAGAACGTTAACACAGGTTGGAATTATCCCAGGGGAAAATAAGCAGAGAATGTCGAAAACATTAAATTGCAATCTGATTAAAATACAGATCTATATTTCGTTTCATTTCGTTTCACTGAGAATGGCCTGCATATGAAGTTATAGTGGGGGTTTACGAGCGCCTTTTTACCATATGACGTCAGCCATTGATTAATCAATCGACGTTGACGTTTCTAGTGGTTTACACACAGTTTCGTGCATCAAAAGGCCAAAGATCCTACTGTAGTAATGACAAGTAAAACGAAACGAAATAGGATCCGTGTTTCAATCAGATTGATTAAATTGAGATCTCGAGGTAATTACTAGGTGATCACGGGATAGGGGGTAGGGGGTTTTAACGTCTACTCGACACAAACTAGATCATTTCGGGACTTACAAATGCATTGCTTCAATTTTAATGAGTTTATTAAGTATGGGAGGAAACAGAGGACCCGCAGAAAACCCACGCATTTGGACAGGTGAACTCGTATGTACAACCGGGGAATCGAAATAACGCCAGTTGACTCATGAAAAACCTTGTGATACAACACGGATGCGGTAACCATTAGGCCCCCTCTCTGTTATGGAGCAGAGCGCATGCGTTAAACCTCTCGATCATCCCACAACCTTTTATTTTCTTTACTCTTGCATTTGTCCACACCCAGAAAGATCTGCGTTCATAAAACTATATGGTTTAGTACCCGGATTAGTTCGCCGATAATGTTGACTACACCTTCGTCTTGCGTGAGTTCCGAACCATTAAAAATTAACGAAACCATTATTCAGTATATTCCATGCACAAATTGTACACTTAAACTTATTTAAATATTCATATTCATGTAGGCGAAAGTTTATGATGGTGATTAATTTACATTGTGTCTGATACCTATAGAGAAATATTTAATCTAAGGGATTCTTTTTTTTGTGACAATTTGTCTTCAGAGCGCCGATTTGCTGTGTGGGTGATAGCAAACAGCGGAAGTTAGGAATTCAAACGTTGCCTTCTGGTTGTTAGAGATGTACAAGGGGTTTATGAGGTATTATTTTGATTCAACAAAATGAATTAATTTAAATTAAATGAGCTTAATCTCTAACTAATTTTTTTTCTTAATATTCGAAATTAAAAACACGAATTAGAATTTAATATTGATTAATTTCAATCAATGTTGATGCTGTTATCCTTCCCTGAAACTATAGGATCATAATATCAAATATTTAAGACACAAATAACATCTTACAATCAGTACACGAGTCGTGTATTTTATGGTTTCGGGTGCCATTTTGTAATGAACAAATAAAAACACATCTTACAACACAATGTGGAAGTAATTAGTAAAGGCTGATTTATACACGACAAAAAATATAATTTAAAAACACGTGTAGAATGCACTAAGCACTGCCATTCAATTCGAACTGTTCACGTGTTTCACCGAACATCATTGATTAAAGCTTTGTCAAAAATTTAATATAAATCACTTTATTAAATACATTCATATTACATTAATATGTGATTTTGGGACCATTTTTGTCTATTTCAAGGCTTCTCAAAATCGTGCCATGCGTCCTTTAACGGGACCATCCCGATTTTAACAGAGTCTCTGAAATTAAAGTCCGTTTAAGTAAGAAATTTAAGAGTTAAAATATAAAAGAACGATGTATTAACCATGCCTCACATTCAGCTCAAAATAGTGAGCCGTTTGGACATGAACGCCAAACCGCTTATCCGGATACATACGCAACCCTTTTAATATTTCGGGTAAATGCCTTTGTTGGGTGACCTAATTTCCCAACAAAGGTAAATTTCACCTCCACATTATTTTTATAAAACAAAAGTCGGTGGAGATGAAGACTCGCGGGATTAAGTTGTTTGAAAACGTATCATGTATATTAATTAGCTGCTCGACCCTAAGGTAACGGATTTTCAGAGCTTTTAACACAAAATTTAGCAATTTTATTCTCCAATATATAATCGAGATTTACCCTTAATCTATCCTCCAATGCATGGCTAATGACCAAAGTGCGTGTACGGTAAAACTAGTTCAGTATCTTACAAAACCAACAGAGCGGTAAAACACATAGTGATATTATATTATCCACCATCCCTCATATTTTTTAAAACGAAAGTTCACGAGGGTGCTCGCTTTAGATTGTTTCTGATGCATATCCAGAACCAAGATATTGTTAAGCAATTCCATTCTGATTAATTAAAAATACGTCGGGGGCTGGTCGACCTAAATGTCACATCCGAGTCTAGTGGTGTGAACTAGTCATGACTTTAGTGTGGGAGAAGGCGTGCAATCTGTTACCCAGGAAATGAGTTCGAAAAATCTTTGGCGCAATGCGCAGAAAGCACTTGATTAGATTCAAGCATCACATAATTTTGATTTTTAAATGGTATTTTAGATTGAACAACACGATTAAATTTAAACACAACCCATAATCTCTGGGAATTTCCAGTAAAGTCGGTGTTTACTTATGTCTTTAAATCAGCCTTCAAACAGAAGAACATTTTCCGATATGTGTGAACAAACTCTCAACTCTTCAAATAGTTCAATTTGAAGTTGTCGCGGAACAAAACACAACTAAAATCCAATAAGACTGCATTAGTGATCTATCTGTGACCCGAACACTAAAAAAGTGTTACACAAAGCGTTCATTAATGGCGCAGAAATAAATATATTTTGTATTGCCAAAAATCATTATATAATAATGAAGGTTATTATCCTTATATAAACTTTCCACACGAGATACCCCTAACGTTATTGTATTATGTCCCTTCAGGGAAAATATCAGTAATAGGTTTTTATATTGTCAAACGTTTGAAATTACGTTTCATGATTACTGTTTTTTCCGACTTATCCATTTAGTTAAAGCTTAAGACTCAGCGTGGTACTTGGATACATGATAACATTAAGTTTCAGTTAATCCGTCCAGTAGTAAGTCTTTGGATAGGATCATAAATCTAGACATCCGTGTTTTCATACGGGATCAATACTTAAAGGGCCAGGTCAACGTCACAACCAACCTAATATCACGTCTTTAAACAGGATACATTAAGTGTAGAGTTCGTGGTAGTCGTTCGTTTCGCAAGCACTACAGTACTTTTAGCCCTTCGAATTCATAGGGCCCGTGAGAGAAAAAAACCCATCGACATTCAAAATGGATCAATCGCCATTTTACGTTTCCATTTAAAGGACAATATTGGTGACAGTCATTACACATAATATGTGATAGAGCTGGTTAAACACATTCCAAATACTTTTAACGCAGAGATCATTGCTACAATAGCTGAGTAATAATGACTGGCATCAATATTGTCCTTTAACGCAGGGTCTATAGTCTATAAGAAAGAATCCCATTGAATTTCAGAGTTTTCTGATCGTAAAGTGTGATCATGTTATGTCGTTTTATATTTCATATTTCAGTTTTTTGAATGAATATGATAATATTTCAAAACAAGGGGGTATTGCTGATTTTGGCTTTTTGGGGAACTAAATTAAAATTAAGAATAAGTTCTTCGTTACCACGAGAGCGTAGCTTAAAAACGTTGAGATATACAATGTACTGATGTGTTGCATTGAGTTTCACCTGTCAACTTAATTTCTTTATTGATGCATAGATACATCTTAAAAATAAGGTTCTCGGCTTGCGGTTTTATGTCACGTAATCTTGATTGGCGGCTGTAAACGCGTTAAGGCGTCAAACCTGTTTCATTTATCGCCTCGATTTAAAGGAGGTGATTTGTAGATAATTTCAGTTGGATGTGGCAGAAATGTAAAAAAAAAAAATCAATCATTGTTTTGAAGTAAATTGTAAATACTAACAGTTTTGCTTATTGAAGTACTTTGTCACATTATTATGAACTACATTGTAGCAACTTTTATCTCGCGACACACAGGGTTCCAAAATGAGGTTTTGTATCTAGACCCTGACATTTTGTTTTTACAAAACCTGGTGTATTGGTTATTTCGATAAATCTCCGTTCTTGATATGTTTCAAAACTTGGCGGTATGAGTCATTTTGGCATGATGTTGAATATCGAAATTCAGAATTTGTAGATCATACGTTCAAATTAATGTAATCCTGTGAATGCGATGAACGACATTGTTTTAGGACGATTTGTTTTGAAACTTAGGGAAATTGCTCCGTGTGACATAAGACACAGCCGTACCGAATTTCAGACTGTGGGCATTATTCTTAACTTAAAACTCCACATGACTTTAGCAAGGTATATGTCTCAAGAGATCTGAAAACGACAGTATGTCTGAGCGAGTAACACGATAATTTAAAAACATAAAACATTCCTGTTTCATTTGCAGGATTGCGACTATAAGACTCTATAGATTTTTATAATATGCAAATTATTTAACAATTTTTGCTTTATCAAATTTGGTCTGAAGCACTTATGTCATGAAATGACATAGGCGTGGGGCCTCGATGATTGATAGAGGGGGGGGGGGCAGAACCCGAAATGCCGGGAAAATATTGGCGAAGGTCTTGTGTGGGAGTGGAGGAGCGATTATATTTTGAACGATGAGTTATGCATATTGTAAATGAAATGAAATTTATCATCCTACTGTTCTGCTCCGAACTTTGCTAATGAAAACGACACGTAACCCTTTTATGATTTTGGGTGAATTCTTTCGTTTGGTGACCCGATAATCGACTCCTGTTCCTTTAGAGGTCTAAACGGTGAATAGTCCGTGTGCTGTACTTGATAACAAAAGGTAAATTTCACTGACATATTATTTTTATAAAATAAAGTCTGGATTTATCAAATAACCGCATAATACAGTTTGGGACACCGGACTTAATTTCATGATGAAGACTGTGCGTTAATTGCTCGGCCCTAAGGTAGGGGATCTTAATGGATTTTAAAACAAAATAAAAGAGTTTTATTCTCAAAAACATTATCGGGATATTGACCCTTTAAGCAACTCCAAAGTTGTCCGATGTTTTTTTTTTACCGAAATCCCACTCAATGCCGACCGAATGCCAATCATCCAATCGGACTGTTACAGCTGCCTTCACAAATAATAATCGATGCCAGACAAAATGTTGTAATCCGTAGTCAATTCAGTGCAAATTCATGGTATTCAATTAAAAGCAAAGTAAATAAGTGTTTTATTAGATTTCGGGAACTTTTTTTTGCCAACCAGATGAAGTAAAATTTTTTTGTTTTACTTTACCTGTCTGCTCGAAAATTCAGATTGCCGGAAGGTTAAGTGGCAGCGGCGGCGAAAGTTAGCGGGCAGCAGTGCGCACCCCTCGGATTTTGCGCCTATGTGAGATGATGGGCCATATCGACATGTCATGGTGTACTTTAATTTTACGCACGCAAATAGAAAACAATCATTTCATGTAATGTGTTATCTATAAAGGCTCGTTGAGTGTTACATATTTTCTGAGGTGATAAGTCTTTATGGAGATTGAAAAATAACCACCCTTCCGTTAAATAACACGATACCGAAACACGTTTCTACCTTTGGCTATCGTGATTACTGCAATGGCTATTACCAAAGTTTGTAATTACCCGTGTAGTAAAAACAGTTTTTATATGGCCATGATCTGTATACGTAAAGCAGTTGGGCTTAATGAAATTACCGGTGATTACTGCCGCTAAGTAAGTTTCCTCGATTCGTGATGAGACATGTCTAAATAATATACAATACAGAAATGATTTCTCTTTCTTGAACACCAAATCCCAATTCATATTTAAGGAGGGAATTTGGGCGGCAAAAAACTATCTGGACACCAGCTGTGCCATTTTAGAAGAAGTTTCTTCAGGGGTGCAACAGGTATTTCCACCAGTGCTATTATCTGTCGAGTGGAAGGTACTGGAGTGCTAGAGTAGAACAATTAGAACCTTTCGGGAGTTTCTAAATTCAGTTCTCATTTGCCATGGATACGAACTTTGTGCTGACAAGTCATATTGCTACAAACTAAAAGAAATACCGGCAGATGGAATTCGAGAGAGAGATAGAGAGAGAGAAGAGAGAGAGAGAGAGAGAGAGAGAGGGGTTTTAACGTCCACTCGACTTAAACTGGATCATTTAGGGACTAACATATGGTTTTATTTTTATTTCAATAATTCGCTTGTGAAGGAGTTTAGTAGTGGGCGACCTTCCTTCTTGTCACGTACAACTGGGGGATTTTAAACCACGCCGGTTGACTCTGTGAGAGGCTTTAAGATACAGTGCGCACGTGCTAACCACTCGGCAATCAAACCCCATGAATTCGAAAAAGAGAAAACGGAAACGCCGCTGTCTGGGCAAAATTATCCCAATCGCATTGCACACCTTAGATATGAAATATACATGTTTATCCCAAAATGACCGAAACTTTCCATTCCTGGAGCATACCCATCTCAGATATTGGCATTCTGGAATAAGGAGACATTTGAATAACTGAACTTTACATAGATAAAGTGTATACTAGTATTTAAAACGTCACTGTTCGTATATTATGCAGTCTTTGTGTTGGTATGATGTGTAGGGTATCTGATGAATTTGTCAATATTTAGAAAACTCCCTGACTAAACAATACTCAGCGCTCGATTTAATTATCCCGAGTGCTCGACTTAACTATCGAGCGATCGAGATAATATGTTGGTTTTTTTTTGCGTGTCCTAGATCAAAATTAGCCAGCGCATAATCGCGAAAATTAACAAAACAATATTGTCTTAAGATTACTCCCTAAACAAATTAAAATGTAATTTGCTGATAGTGTAGGCAACACTGTAAAAATATCAAGTCTTTCAATCCCTTTTTATTTTGTTATTTGAAGAATATTATCCTTATTATCACAGAAGTAAGTATGTGATTTGATATACAAAAAAAACTTGTATTTTCAACCAAAAAATCGTCTTTTTTGTTCTGTCTTTAGACAGAAACGCCGGTACATTCAGCGATATATAGAGAATCTCCTACTAGTGTTTTTTGATATCAAAAAATATTAACACAAGTTGATAAAGTAAAAGAAACGAGGCTCTGGTATCAAAAAACACGAGTTGGAGATTTTATTTATCACCCAATCCTTTCTTACATGCTCAAATAAATAAATATAATTCTTTGGTAAAGATTTCACTTTTACAGAACCTAATTACATTACAGCGTAGTGATACATCATTTTTTGAAAGCAGTTTAGCTATGGCATAGTCCTATATACTGACCCAGTTTTTTCCTTCAAGGTCAATTATATAAAAGCAGTTTCCTTTTTTTTAAAAAAAAGTCACTCTTTACTTAAACTAAGTGGTTTCTTTAAAATAAAAGAAAGTAGTTCCTTTTTGATTGACCAATCAAATTTATGTAAAGCGATATCACCACTTATTGGGTGATAAAATTTGTTTATCAACATCATGAATTGTATTACTTATACAAAATCCTCCAGTATTCTAGAATAACTTGTCTATTAACGTTATCTGATTAAAATACAGATATATACTTTCGATGGCCTACGCCACATGAAGATCTGACAAGATATAGTGGGTGTTCACGTCAGGGGTCAATCGAGCGGCTTTTGTCCCTGTGACGCCAGACATTGATTAATTAACCAACCAGCGTTGACGTTTCTAGTGGTTTATCCACAGTTCCGTGCAACAAAAAAGAACTCGCCGTAACATATCGTTCCATTGGCTAATCTCGCCGTAACAGACCGTTTCATTGGCTAATCTCGCCATAACAGACTGCTTCATTAGCTAATCTCTCACATCATTCAGAACACGTCAATGAAAACAAATCTTCCAGATCCTAATATAATAAAGACAAGTAAAACAAAATTTATGTTTTAATCAAATTGCTATTAACGACACTGTTCTGTCAATACACAAAGTTATACCGGTGGATAAAGTTAACGCGTGTGCGTCGCATACTTTATTTTGGCGGTATATGTTTTAATGTGCGCTGATGATGCAGACAAAAACAATAAGGTGAGTTTTCCTAATAATATGTATGTGTGAAGACAAATGTACAGCATGGTCAGATACTGGGCCTGTTATTGGATTTAAAGACACGGCCTTTGCACGCTGATCTTTTGTATTTTGAATCTGCGAACAATACACTATAGATTCCATGCAAATGTATGTTTTTTTATCGTAGACATATTTGAATTCGACCATGTAAACTAAACAATATTATGAGCCAGAAACACGATGGTTTACGTGAATATGATGGCGGCCAAGTAACCACTGGCCAAGGAGGGAATTCATTCAGTTTGAGTGTTGTTTGCAGTGCATTATAAAGAACCACAATCCGTAAACAGTTATCTCCACTACATTGTCAACATATCACTGATATGATACTATATGGCACATGCGGGAAAGTTGAGAACCTTTTTATTCAACGTTTCATTAATTTATTTCAGATTTGTATTGAAGGTAAAAATTGCAAGAAGAATATTGGACGGAAAGTGGTGAATCACAAAATTTGAAGCCATGTCACGTTTTCTTGATCTCAATTCATTTTTAATACTATTGTAAATTCCCTACTGAAACTTTACATTTACAGAAAATAAAGTTGCTTTTTTTTAATTTTTTTTTTTACAGATACTGGTTTTATATAATTTAAATAATTATGTTAAATAACAAAAAAAAAATTTTGGCAGTTGATTTGTCAGATTAGTTTTCTGTTTTTCAACAGAAACATTCACTGCTGTCACTTACCATATTTTTATTTATTTTTTTTTTTAAAATCAGTTTAAAAATTTCTGAAAAAAATTTGGTAAATCTACTACCAGAATCTGCTCTATTTTTTACAGTGTTTTTTTGGAGGATCATGCTATATATAAAACACACTGACCCTTGTCAACTATTTTCAATGTGTACTGTATAAGATTTAAAAGGTTTTGTGTACAAAACAACCACCCCATCAACATCCTGATTTCTTTAAGGGTGACCTAACAGAATAAACCTGCAAGAATCAATGCTTACATCAGAATATGGATGAAATTTATTTCTTATAGCATATTATATTATAACTATCGGTGTATACATCCAGCTTCCCCCAATCGATGTTTAAATTCGTTTAATTTGTATGAGTTTTACACAATATGGTACACTAACCTGCCGCCGTTTTTTTTCTGTCATTGACTTGGCCGACTCTTAACTTTTCCCTAAATTTAAGTGCAGTTGAATGCTTTCTACCCAAGTTGGAGCAACACGTGGCAACATCTGGAAGTAACATACAGATAACCATGCAACTATCCGTAGATATATTATGGAGGTTCGCCTTCTGTCCGGCATATAAGATCAGAAATCGGTTCACTTTTGTGACGGCTAATGCCAACATTGCGCAAAAGGGAAGTCCTTAGCATGGTGTATAAAACGGAACGAATTAGTACTACACATAAGGATTATATAATATCTTGCAAAACATTCGCTTGAGTTAACGCCTGTTAAACACTGTTAATACTGATGAATAAGGTTACTGGTACTTGCCATGTTACAAGCAAATATAACGTAGTTCTCTCGACTTATAGATACCAAACGCTATTCACTGCTACACATGGAATTTCACAAAAGAACGAGTGTAACAATACTAAAATCTCTGGCAATGAGATACAGGGAAACCAGTTCATAGAATTGAGAAAACATTGGAAATGACACAAATAAAAAAAATGGAATACAGTGAGTAATACTAGTATCTATACAGATTATAACGACTTGGTGGTAGCTAGTAAATCCGAGAAAAACCGTTGTGTCTCCAGTAGATGGACGTGCCTTAAAGGTGGATTGTATTCAAACTCGTGGAGAATAATCAAGAATTACATTGGAATCGGCACGAATTCATTAATCTCTTTCGATTCAATGGATTTTTACGATTACGAATTGAAAAACATATGCAGTAATTTTCTTTAATGTCACTATAAAATCTATAACAGTTGATGGTATAATCGAAATTAGATTTTTATGTTTTTACTTTCAGCTTAAAACCACTAATTGACAAGTTATGACTATTTCTTTATTTTAAACTTCAATCTGTGACAGTTTATAGTTACGAAACAACTACGGTTAAAACCACCAAAAAGATTATCTCAATACTTTTTTATGTACAGTCAGAGCAGTGTTTTTCTTTTACCAAATTTTGAAACACGAAATTGATCATAGAAAGCAATCAGTCGGGGGGGGGGGGGGGGGTCGTGTTTGTGATGATTAGGTCACAGGTCAAAAACCGGCTTTCACGGAAAACTTTTGGTATCTTTAAAACAAGAGGTTGATTGTTAAAGTGTCTAGTAGCAAGTTTGAGTCAATAAAGCTGCTCTGGATAATCGAGTGTTTAGGGCGGTAAACAAAGCAATAAAATGAAATGGGGTTTAACGTCCTACTGATCTGCACCTAACCTGGGCTAATGGAACACAGGGGTAAACATAGTAGGATATTGTGTCTGGTCATCCGGATGGTGTAATAGTAGGCATATACACAAGCAGAACCTTGGCAGTTGTCCAAGTACATGTTCCTTCCGATTTCGATCCCAGAGTTAAGTTTACCCTTCGTTTATTTCTGGTAAACTCACCGGCCATTAATCAGTGGTTCATAAGTTCCGCCCCCAATGGCTACTGATTGACATTATTTGTAAGAATTAAATGCTATTAATTTTTCGGCAATTTGGCATCGGTTCGTTGCACGAGGTACATGTTAATGACTCTTGTAACATTTTCCACATCTAGACATCAAAATCATTTTCGAAAACCGTCGATTTGATGATTTATCGGGAACTATTTTTTAGCGCACAATGTGAGTGGTTTGGCTAAATACGTGACATTTCTGAAGAAACACGAGTTTCTTTTAGCCACTATCTTGGATCTTTGTGAAGGATTCATCACGTGACATTCAAAATGGATGACTTATGGCTGTCGAGTTTTATCTGAGATAAACAAAGGGAAAGCTTATTTCTGGGATTGACCTCATGGCGCAATGTATGGCGGTCTATGCACTAGGACGTTAAAACACATTCCGTTACCATAAATAAACCATTTTTATACCGTGTATAGGCGCTATTTTTTTTTTTAGTGTGGAAATATAGAAGCGCAAAATCTGTGAATAAACTGCGTCCGGTATTCGCGTGCCCTTTGAATGTAATGCTTTAACTCCATAAACACCTGATTTCAGCAGTCTGACAACCAAATTTTCGAGGCGGAAATGTAGATAAATAGTTTGATAAAATCAAAACGAAGAGAAATAACACAACACTTTTCTGTGTTCATTTTGAACATCAAAAGTTCTATAGTGCAAAATCCATGTCATTGTTAAATGCCAAAATAATACTAAACCCTCCAGTGTAATGACCCGATTTCACTGACGCCGGATAAACATGACTTACCTGTCAAAGAACAAACACTACAGTATACCACGTTTGAACAATTAAATCAGAAAAGAACAGACATTTTTGGAAAACGTGTTTTAGCAATTACAGAATCAGGTCATGAGACTTTTATTTTAGTTTTTTGTGGGCGTTAATTTATAAAAAATATGTTCATGTTTTAACCAGAAGATGGTGAATGACAAGCTAAAAGTGTTTTGCAGCTTATGCCAAACCTACCAACACACAATATTGACAGGCCCGACCCCTTCACCAAAGCATCGGAATCGATCTGATATTTAAATCGAATTGAATTTGCCTTATTGATTTATAACATAAACTGCAGAAGTGTACCAACTAAACCAATCTTTAATACCATCTTCGTTCGTTCGTATCTGGAGTTTAACGTCCACTTCCACCTAGGGTGATATCTTAGACAAGAAATATCATCTTGATACATCCCTATGTTTATGCATAGGGGTGAGTTATACACTATTTACTCGTCACAAACCATTATAAGACAATACAGAAAAAAAAAAATTATTTACAAGATATCAGATTTAATGCGTAGGCCTACTGTTTTCCTTTAATTTTTTTTATCGAAAAAGGACCTTTTAACACATGTTAACACGGGGCGTCATGTTATGAACACAGGACAACAGAATACAAGAGTAAGGGGAGTTGGCATGTTCATACAGCAACGACTGGAAGTTTTAACAACATCTAGTCGTTGCTAGATTATTTAGTACAAACACGTAAAACGATAGGTTAGTTTACAGAGCTCGAAAGTTTTTTTTAATTAAAAAACAATTCTGTGTTCCGGTTCTCTGCATTATTTTATTTCCATTCTATAATCCAATTATTTTTAAAAATTGGATCCAGCAGTATAACAGGTTTTGGCCATACTTCCTCACGTCTTCAAAACCTTTAACGTCGAAATCGTAATTAACAAGTACGGTATTTATTCGTAAACCCGTCTTCAATTAGCCCAGGTTAGGTACAGAAGAGAAGGACGTTAAACCCCATTTCATTTCATTTATTCGTAAACACCATGGCTATGAATAATGTCTTTCTAAGAAAAATATAGCGTTGTCATATAGAAATACATTGAAATAGACTTTATTGAAAAACAATTAAAGCTAGTATAGGTTCAAATTAATCACATAACCTCTCTATAAAAGTAATCTGTCTTTTATACTCGATGTATCACAAGACGTTAGAAATTAAACACCGCTATATAATTGGTACTTGACAAGGCGATGAATGAACGATCAATGGCACCTCTTGGCATCTATCATAAAGCATTGATCCACCGACTTATTTTTGTCAAGTCTTCCGGAAAAGCATTGATTGCAACTTATCCTCAAAGCATTACGACTACTCATAACAACCAGGTTGTTGAGAAAACGATATTTCAAGAACAGAAACATGGTGCTTTCTTCCTGCGGTCCCTGCAATCGGGCGATAAAAATTTCTTTGATAGAAAACACATTTATAAATTTTCCCCGTACAATTATGACCCACTACCGATCGTTTAGACGTTCTTCTCACCATCAATGGATTGATAATCGACTTGAAATTGTTCGGTAATGGGATAGTAATATGTAGTCTATTGAGTCTTTTTTCTTCGTAAGTTTATTTATGTAGTCGCTCTGTCACAGATAGTGTCACCCAGCAGTGGTAGGGGACATGTTGGTTTTATTTAGTATACATGGTTTAATAATAATAACTGTATATTATTATTAACCCTGCGATGACATTTCAACTAGGCAGCTGTTTATAGGTTCAAATTACAATGTCGCAAGAAAATCATTAGCAATATGACTGTCGAAAGATTTCTGTTTTTAAATTCCTGTTTTCTTTAACTTATTTTCTATAGGCCCGTAGGCATGCAGAGTGTTAAGAAAATAATGTTGCACAAGTATAGCTACTGATAATTGTAAAGAGTTGGACACTTTTTTAAATGAAGAAGATGTTTAAAACAAATGCTTGGTAACTTAGCGACATATGCTTTTCTTATGCACACATTTAAAGCGGGTTCTGCGAAAACAATGTCCTTTAATAATGCGAAATGTTTTGCTGATTTTTGAAATCTATGTTACACGGGCACCAGTATATGCAAACGGTAGTGGTTCTGAGCGTCTGTCAGGTAGACAAGGTCATGTCTTCAATAAATTATATTTCGTATTTCCCCATCATTGTAGGTTCATATTAATGATAAACACGTAATATGCAACATCTGACAATCTTAAAGCCCCAATACCATTCTTGTTGTAACTGAATAATGTGTGCAAATCTTTATTCTGGTCAACAATTTGTACTATTTTACAATATTTCAATTTAAAAATGATACAAATTTCGTCATAACACACCTAATTTTAAAAATTGGAAAAATTCAACTACATGCCGTAACATGGTTTCAAATGCAACTTGAATTTAAACATATTTTCGAACCCTCTGGACAAGTAAGATAGGTTGTAATGGATAATTTCACAACATGTAGGACATTTAAACGTCTTGTAGTTAGAAAAAGGCAATTTTTTTCTGGATCTGTCAAGCCAGCAAGAGTGTTATTGTCCCTTTAAACGTTCAGATTCATACCATAGCTTGCGCTCGCACCACCTGGCACTCATTTACCAAAGATATGTTTCTGAAAAACAAAAGTACACATTAGAAAGTATGTGCAGTTAATGTTTCCCATTATTTTTGAGGAAAACAATGTTTACCGACAAACAAACATTTGCACTAGAAACATATTTGCAGATAAAGATCCACGTTGAATTACTCCAAACGTCTGTCCAGCCTTGTCGGGGATCACGTGGCTAAGTGGGTAAGGTGCTGGCTCGCTTGCCTGTGGGTCGGTTGTTCGATCCCTGCATTGGCCGAGAAAGTTCATCTCGATTATCCGGCGTGGTTTCCCCTTGTCAGTGATGCAGACGGAGAGCCTGACAAGGACAGCTGCCTAGTCGTTCGGATGGGAGTTGGAATTCAGTTGCTGCCCGGGCAAATATTCCCTCATGGCACACCGTATGACGTATGTCCGTCTTCAATTAGCCCAGGTTGGGTGCAGAAGCGTAAAACGTCAAACCCCATTTCATTGATTCATAAAAGTTTCAAGTCCCAACAAATTACCGAAATTTATGATGTCATAAATCACAACGAATATAATCATCATCGTAAAGAAAATCACAGAACTGCTTGATGAAAGCAACGACTATCAATACGAACTGAATCAAAGCATTGATCTACAGAATATCACAAAGTAATATTTATTATATCTGTGAGTTTATACAATATTATGTTATAGCTATTTACACTGCAATATCAGTAATAAACGGGAGTGCTACATAGCGTCAATCATTGATATTTGTTTATGGTGAATTTCAAATATTACCACAATACTAGCCTGTCAATAATAGTGATCAATAACACCTTCTTGCAAATGAACTCGTTGTTGCTCATTGACACGATTTAATACCTTTTTGTTCTATGATCAGTTGATTTTTTAAAGAACAAATATTACGATTAGATTTGACATAAATTAATCAGCTTGACAATCTCCTGGGATCGTCGCGGGAGCAAATAATAAGCGTAATAATATGGTTTAGCGTCCACGCATCTCAAACGTAACATATTGTCATTAGTTATTCAATTATCCATTGTGCACATGGTTCTTTAAAAGGTGAGACGGGACCCGAAAACCAAATACGTACGATCCAGACCAGGTTAGATCACTCCGCCGTCCAACACACCGGAAGCAAATAGTAATGCACAGGAGGTTGTGCAGTTTCTAATATTGGCGTTACATTCGGCAAACCTCGACTGATTCTACTCATCTTAATCTCGGCTGTATGGCCATTTCCGCCATATTTGATCTATTTTTATGGTTCCGAATGCAAAATAATGGCTGCCCCATGGAGATTACTGCGGAGAGTGTATTATATCCACAAACGTCTCGTTTGGCATTGGGTTTGTGGAATTACCAGGGAATGTTATCAAACCAGCAGCCTTGAGACAATATCTTTGCGTATTTAGGTATACACACTCTACAAAAGACGCAATTTGGGACTTTTTTGTAAAAGCGACACGTTTTCCTTTCTTAAAGTTAATCGGTAGCCACATCGAAAATGTATGGACGTAGGTACATATCACTTACTGCCATACAGCCGAGTCTAGATGTAGGGTACTGGAATCTGTCTAGATTTACCGAGTGGTTGGCGTTAATGTAAATCAGACGGTGACACAAACTATAAGGTAAATCGTCGGTACATTTTCTATTGATTTCGACAGTGGCATGATCAATCAGAGGGTTTGCCCGGTGTGATAATGTAGACAACAGCGGTATGCTCAACCAGAGATTGTGCCTTCTAATGTTGCTGGCAGTTGTCTAATCAACTAGACAGTGTGCTTCCTAACGGATGCTCCACAGATCATTGGCTTCAAAAACGCTGTATCTTTAAAAGCTGACTCTTGCTAATGACATGAACAACCTTGGGTTTTTTTTGGGGGGGGGGGGGTGTTCTTTCTGATGATGACTGAATCCTACAAATCTTCAGAAAACTTCTTACGCAAGGGTTTTATTGCACCCTCGATCTTGACGCGTTTTATCGACGGTGTCCAACCTGGGGTAAATTTACCTAAGGAGCAAAGATGCGGTTGCTGGATTTGTACCGAGTTTGGTTTATTATCTGTTCGTATCTAAGTGAAATAAGATGTTTATGTGATTAAATTTTGTTACAGCTTGAAATAATTGTGTTAAAACAGTATTTTGATATTTCTACCCTTGGTCGGTTACTTTATTATACGGTTAAAGTGCTGGACAATTTCTTAGTGGCCAGGGAATGTGTCAGAATAGGAAGCTGATAAAAATATTGTTATTAAGCTTATACCATATTGTATTTTAATTTTGTTTTTTGTCTTTGTCCATACATTTGTTTTTATCTTTACTACATTATGCTATATGACGCATCGGCAACCCTTCCCCTTAGGACCATGCAATTTATTGAGAGTTTTCACAAGATTAACTTTATCTTAGCAAAACTGACTATGGCTAACAATTTAAGAATACTCTCGATAAACTGTCATAAACTTGGAGAAAGCAGGAAGGACGTGATGTATTTAACATGCTCAAACAGCAAATACAGAAATTGTTGCTTGCAGGATACGCATTTGGAAACAAAAAAAATAGAAAAATATACATGTATAGCAACGGAATGGTGTAATACCGATATTGACATATATGGCAAATCCTCTTAACAAAGAGGAGTGGCCATCTTTTTCGGTAATAAATTAGAATATAAAAAACTAAAGTTACAAAAAGACTGGATCAACAGTAACTGCATATTTGTAAAATTAGAAGCAAATGACATATAATTTATACTTGGCAATGTTTATGGGCCTCACTCTGATAGTCCTGGCTTTTACCAAGAACTTAATATCAATCTAAACAGTTTGAAAATGCCAATATTAGATACATTATCTGTGGGATTGGAATTTAAGAGAAAAAATCATATCATTTGCCTCTTACAGGAAAAAGAAAGCTGATGTCAGAAATTCAAGAATTAGAAAACAAAATCGACTTACATTCCAATAATATTGAACTTGCAAATATTAGAAGAACTTAGGAAACTGAAAATTGAATGAATGATTGTTAGGTCTACGGTAAATTGGACAGTGGAAATGTACTTCATATTTCCACGGTATACTCAACTATTATATGTTTTATCGTTATCCCCATATAATGAAGTGAATGGAAAACTGTATATAGAATAAAATAAAATAATTTTAATAAAAATATAACTTCTTTCTAGAAAGAAAGACACTCATCGAACACATTCTAAAAACACGATGATGTGTTTGCACTATCTGTTAAGAAGAGCACGTGATATCACCCCACATTAATTTGATATGTATAGGATATTTACCTACACGAAGTTGCTATATTATATAACCCGCGGGCACAGCCCAAGGGTGATATAAATATAGCAACTGAGGTATGATTGGTTAATATCTGACATATACAACGCCCACCCTTAAATTAAAATGGACTTTTCCATTAATATTCAACAATGATTGGATAACGGCTCGGTAGTTTCCGTCAAATAACGAAGATTACTGAGTTAGTCACGTGCAATTACGAGATGGTGCTTTTGTAAACACAGCGCCATTTTGAAGAATTGGATTTCATACAAAAACAAAATGGAAAGTAATACGAAGTCAGATGAATAATCAATCCCTTTTAGCCAACATACTGACGATGGAAGTGGTGTGAATGCAACTATCGATGAGGATCTATCCTAAGCCTAAAGAAAATTTGGATCAAAAGACATTCTTTCCCGATAATTCTGACAGTGAACTACGATTGAGGGCTTTTGATGTTTTATAGACAGAAGGATTTGGCCGACTGTTTTATTTAAGTGCATGGACTGTACCACAAAATAGTTTATAATGGGAATCTTGGGCGATAAATACTTTCAAGTCTAGGAGTGTGTGGACGGAAAGAAGATTCTAAAGGATATGGATAACCGATTTAAATATGCTGATAAAATAAGTACGTCGTCTATTTCTGTCTTGAATGTTTCAAACTGTTCCATAATAATTTTTTATTGTCAAAATAATAAAAATTTATTTCTGTGTGTGTTGTATTATTTTGATCATCAGCGGTTGATATGAGTCGAATACATCGACCTGGGATGACGTCATTAGCGGTTGATATGAAATATCAACCTGTCGTGACGTCATCAGCGGTTGATATGAAGAATATATCAACCTATTATGACGTCATGACAGGTTGTTATGAGATATAACTGCTATTCACATCAAAGAAAAAAACTACCACCAGTTGTATATGTTCAAATAGGTAATAAAGATAGGGAATAGAAAGGTGGTCTTCTCGAATCCCTTAAACACACAACATTTGGAAACTATTCTTACATGAAATTCAAAATGGAACTTACATACGTTTACCTCAACAGTAGCCCCAATTGCATTTCTAGCTGGGGTAGAGGACCTGGTTAGCACCTAGGCATACATATAACATAATTTACTCGAAATTTAGTGCAGCCCACAATGTCGCTGTCCTCATAACACAACATATGCACGAGGCCAGCTTTCGTCGTCTTTATAAAGCCCAGTCGGTGTCGAAAAGTAGGAAACGAACCCGAGTTTTATTTCATTTCATTTGCACTCGACTCACCACACCAAAAAGAGACCCGAGGTGACCATTAACTAGTAATCAATTGCGGATAAATCTAATGCTCATAAAATCTGTCATCGTCGTGCTGTTAAGATTTATCTCCTATTTTATTTATATCCATATAATACATTCCGTGACATGGGCCAATAGTCCGCAATAAAACCATACCATGGCTAGAATAAGACTGCTATAGAATGAATTCAACGCCAATATATAGCGCTTTGGTTTTTTACGTGTACGCCATTGTTTTCGTAGGTGATCGTCGATTTCAGGTCCCCCTGATCGACAATGTAGAAGTTCCTTGGCAGACGTCATCTATTCTATGTGAGAATCGAGCTTGGATAAAATCGAGCTGAACCCAAGGAGCTGGGGTGGCTCAGTTCGGTTTTGATTCGCTCCTGGGGTTGGCCGGTGTGGTTTCTCCTTGTCAGTGGTGCAGGATGCAGGGTAAGGCTATAGCCACAACGTTGAGTCCGGATTGTTCGACAAAAGAGTTTCCATCTACAGGTTAGGATGAAAGTAATAAGTCCCTTCACTGTTGGAATTTGAAATATGAGTAGGCTATGCCGTTCTTGACAGCACACTACATCGCACATGCCCCTCCATTAGCTTCTTTCAAACCCGAAAGACATTACACATGTGATCACGGTAGAAAAACCGTAATGTTAGTCTCAAAACTGCATAGTGTAAGCGAGACGTAAAACCCCATTCAATTCCAGTCAGTGTAGTGTTAAACACAAACTTTATTGGGTAAGTTCGCATTGTTTACGACTTTCCTTGTACTTTTGTATCAATTGTATTATCCGCACACTTGAGGCGGTTTTATTTTGACAGACTTAAAACCGCGTTAAGAATATTAACTGCTAACGAAGACGCTTTAAGACTAATCACAGACAGAAAAATTGTTAAAATTATTCAGCTGTATACGACAACATTGACCAGCTTCCAGTTGAATAGCACAGCAGACAAACGGTAGAAATTAATTAAATGGTGTTACAACCTATTGTGTATCGCCATGACTCGTGATCTTATATTTCTCTTCAGAATCCTTTCCTCGTATCCCAGTCTGTATTTATCTAAAGGCGCGCCATTCGTACTTTTACAAACCGTAATGAAATCATGTTGTACTCCCACTTGGAGATTGAACGCTAAGCGCTTACAATTTAAAGAGACTGCAGACTAAGTGACTGGTGGGTAAGAAAACATATCAAGAATTTAAAGAGGTGCTGTAGACTATAAGTGAGTGATTTAATGTTTATGTATTAAAGCAAACCACGAATTTGTTGTCACAAATGCTCTGGAATATGTAAACAGTAAAACCATTTTATCATGTTCACAGACAGTTGAATTGATACACATGCATATGACAAAAGTTCCAGGGTTAACGCATCAATACCATGTTCTAAGATCCGATCACATGATACGTGTCGTACTCTAAAGGAATCGGTGAATTGATACATTAAATTTGACTAGCCTGGAGACCTGGTGCTCATCCAGATCCAGAATTTCCAGTGTGATACCTCCATGGCAGTGATGCAGGACGGGGGGCCTGGCAAGGACAGCTGTATAGACGGTCAGATGGGACGAACAACCGAGGTTCCGTGTACACATTGGCGTGTACGTAAAAGATCCCTTATAGTTGGAATTTGAGTAAGCCGTAACGCCGCTGCCTTGACAAAATTACCCTCATAGCACACTGTATGGCGTATACCCGTCTTCACTAGCACAGTAGGACGTTAAACCCCATTTTATTATAAGTATTTACATTGGTTTCTGCCGACATCCTGAGAGGTAACACTAATGGCTGGATTCTTTCATACAAAACAGCCTCTTTTTCGTTGGTTTTTATTTATACACTCGGCTGTTGGCTTAAAGATACATTATGGGAGATAAGATAACGAGTTGGCAGCTCTCACTATAACAGTTAAAAACTACATAATGTAAAGGCAATTTGCTGACAATTTCAGTCAAATTGATCCAATATGAACCATAAACCATTCGAATGAAAGTTCCGCTTAGCCTAAAAGTCTCGATTATCCATGTATTTGTTTAATCACGAAGAAAAGTTTTCTTGCAAATCGGACAACAATCCAACAAATATCGCAGTCTAACCTTACTATCGAGAGCTAATTATGGTCTGAATAAGTTAGTTAATGTCTAATTTTTTATTAATGTCTATAACATCTGAAGCCTAAATTCAGAATTGCAGTAATCCGATCTAGCTCTTGAAAAATGTAACTTTAAAATCAGAATTAATCTTTTGACCTCTGAGAAATGTGTGAACAATCTATTTTGTTGTACCTTTAAATCTACTTGTAGCTAGAAATGCTCTATGGAATCTGTGGCGAATTTTTAACCCGTCTTTTCCCTTAGACAAATCTCTGTAAGTAACGCTACAAATAAGCTAGTGGGCGGCCATTGTGATGGTCACCACAAATCAAAAATACATTAACAACGCGAAGGATTTAAATCTGTAGGTTAAACACCGACATTTACCATATCACTTTTTAATTATTCATGTGTATATGTATCTTTGAGAATTGATGTACTATTAGGGAGGGGGGTCTAGTGGACTTTGTCGTTTATCTCTGAGTATTGATGTACTATTGGGGGGGGGGAGGAGTGGTATTACTCGTACGCTTTAGATCTTAAGGTTTGTCATTAAGTGTATTGTAGAATGTTTGCTCAATAAATTAATAATAGCTTTATATTAAATCTGAAACTAATTTTTGGGTTATCATTGATGTATGAGTCAAATTAGTGTTTTTAGATAAATTGAGAATAACAGAAACCTATGACACTTTGATACATGAAATGTTCTATAGGTCGATAAACATGATGTTTTGATGGGTTAAAATTATATCATGCCATCAATTGTGTCGGAAAATTCCTATTGCATCATTTGGTTTTCCATTCAATTATATCAGTAATTGCACAGATCTAAATGTGATAGACTTCTAGGCCAAGACGGGTCCTATAAATGAGAGTCCTGGAACTTTTAACATCAGATATTACTTTGTCACGGACATGTGAGTTCCTGGAGACTGCCTTTGAATTTTCAGAGTGGGTATACATCACTTTGTTTCTTTAGACCCCCATATTATGATATAGCCGTTTTCCGAGTCTAGCAAGGTTTGTTAGACTTTTACGTTTGACAAACAATTCATGGCAGTCATGGTGCTAGCTGCACCCCCTTCCACTGTTAAAAAACCCTACCATATGTTAGTCCAGAAATTACCCTCTCTTACTCTGACTATTAATGTATAGTATTATATTTCGCTATAAAAAATAAAGTATAAGAATAAATATGGAAACAAACAAATATGGGGGCAAGCAAAATAATCTTTCTCGATCGATTCAAACTGAATCATATTAATGCATTGAATTATCAGATAGTTTGGTATCGGAACGAAATGAATTATTAGGTAATTATATATTGCCCAATAGAGATGGAGGATACAGCTTTTTTAGATATTAGGTTTCATTAGCCGTAGCCGGAGACCGGTGATAATCTTCACGCCCCATTTGGGAATTTTCTGGTAAACATGAAAGGTAATTAAACTTAATATAACTGGCAGATTATTGATTTTAGATTCGTATTCACTATAGAAACATGAAATATTGTACTTAAATCCTAATTTAACTAACGTTCTTAGGTCATAAAACATCAATAAAAGTTATGGCTCTTTTATATATAGATAAAAATGGGATAATATAACATGATCACAAGAAAACCCCTCCATTAGTAGATATTAAATAGATAGTACAGTTTCTGTAGATATATTATACTAATCAATTAATAACATTCAATACCAATACCTCAAAAAACTTTTGTGTCGCCTAAAACGTGTTAGGTAGTGTAAGGTAGTGTATACAGTCCTGTTATGGAGAGAATTGTAAAATTGGTAATCTCCATGTGCCAGATGCTGATGGGACGATGGTCTTCAAAGAGGTACCAAGTTGTACTGTCCGAGGCCGTTGTTATTGTCGTCGCACACGTCTTTATCTAATTCAATCCAGAGATGCTCAATTTGGTTTAAATCCGGGGATCTGGAAGTCCATGGCGTTGATGTGGTCCGTGTTTTATGGGGACGGGCATTTGAATGCTATTATCAGCGTTGACGATAGCCATGATGGGGACGACGTTCGGACGCATGATCTCGTCGACATAGTGATGTGCTGTTAAGTTCACCCTGGCATGCACCAAGTCCTGGCGTTATGAGAGATGGCTGCCCGCGTCATGATATTACCGCCAACAAATCTGTCCAGTCACTGTATGTCATTTAATGCGAAGTGTTCAGCTCTTTAGCGATAGACACGGATCCTTCCATCCTGCCTTTGAAGTATGATAAGGGATTCATCGCTAAACCACGCGTGTTTCCATCATCCACGAGAACATACCTTGTGCGCCTGACACCATGGCTGTTGTAGCTGGCGATGGTGTCTGGTCACAATTACGCCTCTAACGGGATGGGACATTTTGGACGCAACCCTGCCTGTCGTAGGCGGTTCCGGGCAGTCTGGTGCGATTTTCTGCACAATCCCCGTATTGGGGTACAGTTGTCGTCCTTTGAACAGATAGTTCAACCGGAGGTATCGACACCCGGATCCGGGATGGCTAATCGTTGATTATTGCTGCTGGTAGCTGATCCATAATAATAATATGTCCATTTATAAAGCGCCAAATCCAGAAAGTGGATTTTGAAAAGATGAGTATTTAATCGAGATTTGAGATGGTAAAGAAGTCACAAAACGGAGTTCAACTTGGAGTGAATCCCATCTTTTAGCGGCAGCAACAGCAAACGCTCTTTGTCCGAAGGTAGCACGTTTCCATATTGGTACCACTAGCTGATTGAGATTGTTTGAACGCAACTGTCTTTTTGGATATGGGGCTAGGGGCCACATTGCAACATCTGATCTGGTCTCGCCTACTTGCAATCGTCTGATAGCGTTGTTCGTCGGCATTTCGTCCAGTCTTGGCATTACAAAAACTGTGCTGAGAGTTTTAACTGAAGGGAAGCATAATCAAGAACCCTGCCCTTTTATAGTGATTGTTGTGCCTTTTGCACATGCATATCATGCCGTGGAGTGAGTGACTCAAATCAATTACATTTGTGCGATATTTTCCCATAGTTTTTACCAGGATATTTCCGAATGTATTTTGTATGCCCCATAACACAGCATATTTATAAGGAAATGTTCACTTTTGCGTTACTTTTTGTGAAGAGTATATTTAGTAAATATCAAGATTATCCCTGTGTGGTTTTGTATGTTTTGGTAAACGAATACTACATTATAAATAAATAAGACGATTATCGAGCTTTAGCCTTTTAGTTTTTTCATACTTGTCAAATAGTCTGAAATAAATTGACTCGACATCGCGTCAAGAGGGAAAGAGAGGTAGTTTTACAGATAGCGGGACCTCAAACAAACTAGATAAATCGGATTATTTCTAAATCCATAATATTGTTAAGCACTTTATTTTTAAAGATAGGTGTTTCATTCTGAAGCAAAGGACTCTGCCCCACGCACTCACAACGTATATCTCTGACAATTTAATTTGTTTAAAGTTATATATCAACTATTTACATTTATGCGATTAACAATAATACTGTAAGCGATGAACAATGACGCAATACTTAGTCTGGAAAACCATCATCATAGCAGGAAGTACCTGTAAAAGTTTTTTTTATTTAATTGAAATTGTCGGGAACTACCGTGACCGGTTCGCGTTTTGCGAAATTCACATTTCGATTCGCTTACATTTTCTGGATCTTACACTAGAATGAACCGTGTGTGCTAGCCTTTCCATGACAGATATACGCCTACAATACAACTTACATATTATAACATGACGTGTAAACTGGTCTCAATGAATGTGTCATGATATATATATATATATATATGTGTGTACTTTATTGTATTTTGTAAAGAAGTACGTTAACGGGTTAATCAGCCAGATACAATGAAAGTATACTATATTAAAATCTAATCTGACAGCTCTAACAAATCACGTATCATTGTCTTCCTTTCAGATGTATACATCTAGTTCTATAACGGTTCATGTTGCAATTAACTAATGTTTTAACGTTAAACAAACCTCTATTCAACACTATAACCTAGTAATATAATACAAATTTGAGTTAACAAGTAATTTTTTGATGGGTCAGTGATCGCAGTAGATTTAAATGAGTGTACAAATACAGCAGATCATGAAAAAACAAACACTTTGAATTAAAGCTCTCGGTGCGGAAATCTCTAAATGGCCCGCATCAATCACCTCTGTAATTGCATTTTAGTTTGAATGGACTATCACAGACTCTCAGGAGAGAAGCGATTTGGATAATGAAATTGTGCGTATCGCTAGAATTATATTACATTCACATCAACTGTTCTAAGGGGACGATTTAAAGACTTCTTGTAATAATGGTAAATTCTCAGAAAGGCGACATCGGAGAATAGCAGCGGACTTAATGAATTTTACGGAATTTTGTCGCATATTAATTAGTATGCTTCATCGGCAGCAAGCGTTTAGTACATTGTTTATGGTAAACATTAAAGCCTATATTTTACGTGATTTTTTTTTTAATAATCTGGCTTTGATTGTGAGATAACCTCTTGGGCTTATTCCCAGAACTTGGTGGCCAAATTCTATTACTATTATTACTTATAATTATATTTACAACAGCTCCTATTACGGCGCCCACAAACAAAAACAATGGTGGTCAAACGTTTTTTTTTAAGAAAACTGAGAACATTTTGAATAAAACTTGATTATCGCATATCCCATATTCCAGTGTATTTGTCAGTCAATGATGTACCACAGTTCTCCTAAATATGGAAAAACCATTTTAAATAGTTTTAAAGTCTGAAAAACATCAGTGTGACTTGGGCATAAACCACCCTTGAACGTGCATCACGACTACCACCACCCGAGAGACCCTCCAATCGTCTATCGTGCCCTCTTAATGCAAAAGCAAAAGAAACCGGAAATGATTGATAACCCTCTTGTGAAAAAATGCCCTTTTCTGAAAAAAAACCCGCCTATCCCTATTAATGCAAACCCAGAAAGTACGCGTGTGTGGGGCAATGTGTCGAGTGGACGTTAAACCCCATCCCCCTTCTCTCCCTCTCTCTACCTCTCGCTCTCTTTAACCGCGTCAATACACACTTTTAAACCTAGGTGACGTTATAAGTGTCCCGTTTATAAATGATTTGATAATCATCTGTGAGAGAATCCTGTTGAAAGATAATCACAATTTTATCGTATGTGATATCTAATATATTATAAATTATAACAAAACACTCCGCGGAGTCTCGTAACTTTTTTTTTACTTCACTTTAATGTTGATATATTTGATAGACAAAAAAAATCCATAGATGATGGTCTATATGTTATAGTCTTATCAAATCGTCTAAACGATTTAATCTCTCTCGGCAACGATTCATTTTTAACACCCATATTTCAAAATGTGTCAAACCTGTCTATTATCTGGTAAGCTATGTTTCTTGCGCAATTATATCGCTTTCCCTAATTTCCAAAGCTTAAAGATACATTATCAAAGAGCTAAATCTGATAGCACAGCTATTGAATAGATTAGACACTTCACCATCTGATACTCTGACGATTAAATTTATTATCGAAATTTTGTATAGCATAGTTGCAATGAGGACTACCATTTTATTATCTATTTTTAAACTATTACCGTAAAAACGATCAACTCTTTATTTAAATCTCACCTAATGCATATTTAACTCGAATGTATGACGTTGCAGTCGAAGTCTTTTTATCGCCTGAGAACCCGTTTTTGAAAAATATGTAATGTAACATTACTCTCGAAATTCGATATTTGCTGTTGACAAATAACTTTAAAAGTTGTGTTCTAAAATTTGTTTACCCGTCAGTTGAATAAAGATAAACACTGGCAACTAATTTAATATAATGTTGTTATATACAAAAACAAATGAAAATTTATATACATTGAGTAGTAGGCCTTTATAATTTCTTTACAGTTTAAGATTATTTTTTTATTTCCTAGCACGGTACAAGGCGTTAGATTAAAATCTTTCAGAATGCATTGATAAACCTTGACACATTTTGAAACCGGAATTATAAAGGCATGAAGGGTCGTCCTACTTTTCTGCGCCGAGTGAGCTAATGAAGACGGGATTATACAGTGAGCTATGACTATGAGGAACATTTTGCCTGGATTTTCAACTGTCAAGGCCTCTTTTACATGCACGTCAACGTGTACACGGGGTCTAGGTTTTGTTCCCTTTGAACGACTAGAAGATGTTCGTGATTTATAAAGTAAGAATTCAGTTTTTCATGCACGACATAAGTATCTATACTTATAGCTGACGGAAGGGATTGTTTGGACATGTAACTTAATCTACGATCGTTACATTTAAACTGTAGATAAACACCCAGTAGATAAATGTTTAAAAAGTCAAACGAGAACGACGTTTTATCGAAAAAATCAATATGGTCAATATCGTGTGTTAATATTTCGCTTGCACGTAGTGGTCTCTAGCAGTTGGATGAAACCAGAGGATCCGGAGAAAACCGCAGTGAATAAAACGGGGGGACCCGAACTTTGTCACGTACAAGTTGGAAAGCACAGCCAGGCTACTTGATTCAAATCAGACCTTATTATCTGAAGCGCGTACATTCGACTTTTGCCCCCCCCCCAACACCCCTTGGTCTTTATTCTGTTCTCGAGACAAGCATAAGAAATTATAGAAATACATATAAATGTGTGTAATTAAAATACAAATAATATGTTAGTTACAAATTGTTGAGCCTTCAGTACAACTAACATCAGTTTTATATGAATCATGAGGTTACTGGATATACGTGACTTTTGCACTGTATACGTTAGAATGACTTCCGGTATGAACACCGCTTCATAGCTCTCCGGCTATGGAAATCAGTTAAGTCGGCTATAAACTGCCACATTCTTTAATCCATGGGTTTTTTTTTTTTTTAGCTAAGAGCTATTTAGATTGATTATATTGGGTCATTTGCTAGGGTTTTCGATCAGTGTAAAACCCGTTCATATAATGCAGAAAATAATGGTTTGCCCACTAAACTGCCCGTGACAATCAATTTGTTTGGACAATTTAATCTATTCAATCTTTCTGTACTCGACTGCAATTTGAAGCACTTAAACAAACCCGGAGGCCAATTCTGCTCTAGAAATAAAGATGGGTGTATCCTTATAAGGAAGCATTTAACAGTAATAAAAGACAGGCCATCTTTGATTTATTTGCATCGATTTAATTTGCTGTACGAGACAAAAATTAAACTTCACAGAATGAAATCGGCTAATGATTTAATTCACGGACTTATCGATAGCGTGACTAAATCATAAAACTAAATTATCGATTGTATACTTTTAGGAACAGTTTGACGCGTGTGTTGCCCCTAATATATCGCCTTACAGATGGACATCTTCCATTTGTACTAGCGAGAAAGAGAGGGAGAGAGAGAGAGAGTAAGGGAGAGAGAGAAGTTAACGCCCAACTAGGTCATTTCGGAACAAACACATGGTTCAATTTTATTTCAACAATTCAATAGCGCGTGGGGTCTTTATCAGTGGGAGAACCCAGAGAAAATCAACGAGGTTGTACAGGCGATTCTTCTCCTTGTCACGTATGATACAGCGCTCACGTGCTAACCATTCGGTCATCCACCCTTTCCCCCACCACCCACACCCAAACGCTGAAAATACCCTAGATTTAAAATAAACAAATGGACTATTTATTTGTTACCCATTCCGATTATGTTCCCATTGTAGAGAATCCTCATAATACTGGATCTGAAAATACCAGCACTCACCGATTTTTTTTTAGAATTCGGTTTAACTATTCCATAAAGATAATTAATATATTTAAAATGCGTGGAAGGATGCAAGAAAGACTCATTCGAACGATACAGAGTTATTCCTGGAGCAAATAAAATGATTAAAAATCTAAAAATCTCAATTTCTATTGTCCCCCAGGGCAGTCATTTTGTGTCCAAACAAAACAAGCTACATGTACGTGAGTAAGAGTCAGTACCTTCCTTAATAAATTAAATCTTAAGAATCCACTTAACGAAATTTTACTTTGGGCAGTTTCGATCTACATTGACTAAACACGAATGTGTATCGAAAACCAAATAAAAGATTGTTATGGATTCCCACTTGAAATTGCTATTTCACTGTTTGCTGTAATAGTCTTCGGGTATTTATAGCCTCTAAATAAGAAATTACGAATTATTTTATGTCCGTTTCTTTCCATTCAAAGGATTCAATTATTTGTCGCAAGTTTAATTAAAGATATACGGTTGCATTTCACTATAATATGTGTCGTTATACAGGGCACGGAATCCACTAAAAGTCAAGAATAGCATTTCTGATGCAAACTTGCTGGATTGAAACTTGAGTGATATTGACGGAATATTTCATTAATATTACTTTGACGTCAGAAAGACTTCATTTGCAACATTAAGCCACAAATCAAATTTCGGCAGTGGTCGGGAGGTGGGCGAAACGCGGTTTATATTCTGCTTTTATAACGTAACATTGATATGAATTCTGAAACTTTTTGAAAGGGCGTATTCTTATCAATTATGTTCGTTTAAATACGCGAACATTCCAAATTTTAACGACATTGGTTTTCGTCTAATTGGCCAATTTTTAACGTCTAATTCGCCATTTGTAAATCGGCCATTACTAAAGGGTACACGACTCGTGTACGGATTTTAAAATGTTTATTGTGTCTTAAATATTGGAAATATGGATCCCACATTTTTACGTCACCATAACAATATGGATTGAAATGGACCAGTATTGAATTCTATTTTTTGTTCTTAATTTCGAATATTATGGACACTATTGAGTTATAGAATTAGCTCCTTTAAGCAGCATATTGCTTTAGAAACTATTCACTAAATCTATGAAACAACGAGAAGAGGCAGAAGTCCCTTGGCGTCCTCGCGTCTGAAGTCAAAGACCATGGGCACATAAAACAGACACATAATACATACATTTAAACATTCAGTGGTGCTATCATGTGTCTCTTTATACTATGAAGAGTATATTTTTATCACTGGTATAGGAAAGCTGCTTATATTTAGTGGCCAGGGTGCATCTATCAAGTCTATCTCCCAAACAGAGTTGTCTTCCCTTGCAGTCGACGCTAATCTCTGCTAACGGCTCAATTGACTACGCCACCAAGATTCTTGGTGAAGATGGACAATGATAAACAATACGATTTAAAACAAAAAAATGATAATATATTTAATACTTTTACCATATTGAAATAAAAATTGGGTCATAATTTCAAAATAACAATGTATATACAAATATTACAGAGACTCTTTTGCGTAAGATTACGGGTGAAATGGTCGGGAATACGAACTGCGCATGTCGCCGTGCTAATTTTAGAATATAATAATATTTAATACCTGTGGGTTTGTTTATCAGAACTACGCGATCGACAGGCCCAACAATTAATGTATAAATGTCTAGTTAATCCACATCAAAGAATTATCGATATATGTTTGATGATAGAAAAATCACTTTGCGGGATTAACATTACAAATTCAATAAAAAGCCCCATCAAATTATAAAATGTTTTTAACGCCAAACATTTCGCAGAGAGGTGCGATTTTTGACCAAGTAGTAAATCACGTGATCAATCACCTCCGGGCCAAACCTTTATAGTACGCGAGCCGGCGGCAGAGTCGAATGCTGGATAGCGAGACATGCGTGAAGAATGCTATCCAGTATGAATGGGGTTTAACGCCTTAGATTTCAGCCCCCGCCAGACTAATGAAGGTGGCTAAATTATACACGTGTATAGTAAAAAAAATAGCAATTTACTATACTATATCCTATACTTGCTTGACATTTTCGCTATAATTGTCCAATGTAGCGTCTATATATCTAACCTATTAAAGACATTGTCATCCTGTGCACAGACTTGATTGTATTTCTTCACTCGGAATCCAATTTTTTGAGACAATTTATTTTTCATTGCTTGTGTAGGTCAATCGATGTACATGTTCAAGTACGAGGCCATGTGGCGCCAAATAGAAGCTGATATTACAGAAAACCTGCTGTAATGTGATTCATTAAGATATTTACGCTTGTTTAATGTCAATCTAACTTCTTAGTCAAATGGAACAATAGATACCTGGCGCAAGTATTTTATTTGGATGTTCAATCCACTAGGTTAACGAATTTGTAGTCGCCTGACATACGTGAAATGAAATGGCAGCGGCGTTACGGTCTACTCTTATTTCGAGCTCCAAGTATCAAGGGTTCTTTTACGTACACCCTAGTATGTACACGGGGAATCAGGTTTTCGTCCGTGTCAAGCTGCCTCACAACCCCCGCCCCATACCACTGAAATGTGCGAGGTTGGCTATGCTTACTATATCTGTACAGATTTTTAAAACTGACGGTAATAACATTCATCTAGACTTGAATGATAACAAACGCTAGCCATAAATGCAAGGAGACGCACTTAGACATTTGCCACAGTAAAGACTAAATAATCATGAAAATCCATTCCTACGTAGGATATAAAATTAAAGAAGTTGACGTTTTCTATGCATGTGGGATTTGAACGATCGTTTATTAATCTTTTAGATATCGGAAGTCAGTAATAATACAGCTTTTAATAAACAAAACCACAAAGTAATATTCCGAATTACTTTCATAAAACAAAATGTGACCCAGACAATATTTCCTACGCAGAAATGCATTGTTTCGCTTTTTGTAGTTGTTATAAAGATCTGATTTAAAGGACCGGAGTCCGTAACTCACAATCCTCCCAAATCTTCGACATCGAAAACATGAATTATTGGTCACATTAAATCAACATTGATGATGTTAACGTACCGGGAAAAAATAAACTTCTAGTATCCGATATTTAGGATAAAATATTTTTGTTAACATTGGTACACGATTGTGTGTCTATCAGCATCAATTGTATTAAGGCGCCTCGCGTATTTCGCCAAACATAACGTTTTTGAAATTAGAGTAAACACGGAAACAATTGAATGCAAATCAGGTATACACATTCATATTAAATTATTATATGCGTTGCTACCCATTTGTGTCCATGTCTAGGTCCAAAATGTTAGCGACTTAGCTCCTTTAAATAAAAGTCTTCGTTTGGTCAACAAGGCTCTGTGTTTAGCGGGGGATAAAACAGGTCTGCCACCTTATTCTGTTTCCTTTAATATGTTTGGAAGTGATGTTAACTATTTGCTACACGCATATTTATGTTTCAATTATGACTTGTCTGAGAGCTTCATTTCTTCACTTGAGTATCGACAACCTGATCTTTGCTTGAAGAGAATTATCTAGCACAGATATCAATCTTAAGACTATTTAGCTTATTGTCACTCATCAAAACGCCCATCTACTAAATCTATTTTAAATCGCAAGGAATTGCCCAGCTATAAATATGTATGTTTTACATTAAAGGTTCGGGTTGCTTATCGAAATACAGATAATAATTTACACTATTATCTAATTCATAAGTCAGACCATTACCAATGTCTCGAGTAGTGAATTACGTAACCTTAAATTCACCAATAGACTTTGGGTTATTTTTATTTGAAATAACGGCAATTTACTGGCAAAACTTCTGGCCCCTATAAAATGATGCGTCATTTTTCCTTGGCCTACTAAGATAATTTCTTGTAATTGTTTAAGGCAAAAGTGTTAAAATATATTTTAAAAATACGAATTATGTACTATTTTATTATAAATAATTTGCATTATCATCTTATTAACCAGATGCGAGTGTAAGTTTAAAAATAAAATATATCGTAACTAAGATTATTACATTATTTGTATAAGACAAATATGGTTCTGTGAAATCAAAGAAACCAAAGTAAGCTTCAGATGGCCAGAATTTCAGTTACAATCCGTTTGCTTGAGTTTGGGCTTAACAGCGTATAGATAGCCTGGTTGACGTAGAACACAAGAAGTGTTTAACCCAATTTCATTTGATTTATATGATTTAGGTGTAATTAATTGAGCGAAAAAACCCTGATTGAATGCAATAGAGCCTCGCATAAATATAATACATACTAAACGATAAACTCTATGACGTCTGTAATCGATGATTGGTTTCGATTCAACATATGTCAAGGGTTCTACCCACTGTTTGCGATCAAATTAATAATAGACCATAGACCGGAAATTACGTAAAAGCAGCTGACTGGTCCTAACAATCGCTCTAGCCTAGAGCCCCCTCCCCCTCTCTCCACGGTTTCATTTTATGCGTAAAGACTATAAAAGATATAGGTTTGGTATGCCGATCAACAGGCCCAACAATTAATTTATAAATGTCTAGTTAATCCACATCAAAGAATTATCGATATATGTTTGATGATAGAAAATACACTTTGCGGGATTAACATTTCAAATTCAATAAAAAGCCCCATCAAATTATAAAATGTTTTTAAAGCCAAAACATTTCGCAGAGAGGTGCGATTTTTGACCAAATAGTAAATAACTTGATCAATCACCTCCGGGCCAAACCTTTATAGTACGCGAGCCGGCGGCAGAGTCGATTGCTGGATGACATCGCGCCTGGTACATTCGTGCATTTTTTATGCGCGAACTCTTAGTTTTTCTATTACTGGCACGCGCACGGGCACTATTTTTGTTTGTTTTACATGTACCAAAATCTGGGATTTCGCGCAAAGGTACTTTTGAGGTATTAAGTCTGTTTAGCATAACACTTGCCAATGTACCTTTGTATCGCTAATTATAAACCGAATGTTTGAAGACCGTTCATATTTATTACGCACTTAATTTTCAGTACAGTGCTGATTTATGCTCAAATTGTTACTAAGCAAACCAATGGGATTATTTTCTCAACAGTGTATGAACTCATTTCATAGCTATAATATCCTTACACCGAGAGAAAGTATCTAGTCTCGGTGAATAGAACCATGGTTGTCTGGTAGAAAATTACTTTTGTATTTTTTGGAACGATAAACAGTGTTTTTAGAAGCAAACTAACCTGCCGCACATGACGAAGTCATTATACTACTAATAAAAAGGCAAGAACTCCTTTTGCAGCGGAAGCTTATCAGTGAGTAATAGGTCAAGGTTAAAACATACAGTACACGCATCGCGGTGGTTTGATGTTTTTTATCGTGGAATTCCGTGAATTACCGCGTGAATATCGAGTGACATGATACGACTGACAGAGCAGCCCGGAGTCGAACAATCGCCGCCCGAGCTGTCTTCGTCAGCTAGTTTCAAAATGGCGTACAACCAGTGCAAGTGGGAAAAGACGACAATAAAACCAGAAATATGTTATTTATTATTGTCGGACTTATTACATCACTCCTGTCTAACAAATCATAAAGCTGTGGTGTTACGGTGGCGGCATAGTATTTCACCGTAACACCACAGCCACTCTAACTATTCATAATACATCTAACTATCACTCCCTACACATTTCCTCTCGTCTACTTTCCCAAACGTCAACAACGCATCTCATGCATCCATTTCGCTAATTAACCCTTGTAAAATGTCTACTGGATAGCGAGACATGCGTGGAGAATGCTATCCAGTATGAATGGGGTTTCATTCGGCAAACCTCGACAGATTCCGGTACTCTCCGTAACCTTCATCTAGACTCGGATGTATGATAGTCATTGATATGTACCTACGACCATACATTTGCGATGCGGCTTATCGACTACCGATTTACTCTAACAGGAAAACGTTCCGCTTTTACAAAAAAGTCCCAAAATCTGGTTAAGCTGCCCACACCCGTTGGTGGAGTCGTTCACACGACTTAGTATAATTTCTGGACACATAATGTATTTGTAAATAGTATAGTTTTTCTGCGTGGTCACCCTTTCTCTCGGTAAATAAACAACAAAGTAAAAAATTTCTGGATATTGTAATACGTGTTTTGGAGTCGTCCACACGATGTATTTTAATTAGTATAGTTTTTTTCTGCGTGGTCACCCTTTCTCCCGGCAAATAAACAACAAAGTAAATCAATGCCTTGTGGACGACTCCACCAACGGTTGTGGACGACTTCGCTTGTGGACGACTTGACTGGCACCCATCTCCTGGGGGCAACCATGTTTATCCGGGTCCTTTAAAATAGTTCCAAAATGGCGGACTACATCATACAGCCGAGTCTAGATATAGGGCACCGGAATCTGTCGAGGTTTGCCGAATGAACGGGGTTTAACGCCTTAGATTTCAGCCCCCGCCAGACTAATGAAGGTGGCTAAATTATACACGTGTATTTGTAAAAAAAAATAGCCATATACTATACTGTATATCCTATTCTTGCTTGACATTTTCGCTATAATTGTCCAATGTAGCGTCTATATATCTAACCTATTAAAGACATTGTCATCCTGTGCACAGACTTGATTGTATTTCTTCACTCGGAATCCAATTTTTTGAGACAATTTATTTTTCATTGCTTTTGTAGGTCAATCGATGTACATGTTCAAGTACGAGGCCATGTGGCGCCAAATAGAAGCTGATATTACAGAAAACCTGCTGTAATGTGATTCATTAAGATATTTACGCTTGTTTAATGTCAATCTAACTTCTTAGTCAAATGGAACAATAGATACCTGGCGCAAGTATTTTATTTGGATGTTCACATAGTGAGCAAAGTTCTGTTTTAATCCACTAGGTTAACGAATTTGTAGTCGCCTGACATACGTGAAATGAAATGGCAGCGGTGTTACGGTCTACTCTTATTTCGAGCTCCAAGTATCAAGGGTTCTTTTACGTACACCCTAGTATGTACACGGGGAATCAGGTTTTCGTCCGTGCCAAGCTGCCTCCCAACCCCCGCCCCATACCACTGAAATGTAAGACAAAGTGCGAGGTTGGCTATGTACAGATTTTTAAAACTGACGGTAATAACATTCATCTAGACTTGAATGATAACAAACGCTAGCCACAAATGCAATGAGACGCACTCAGACATTTGTCACAGTAAAGACTAAATAATCATGAAAATCCATTCCTACGTAGGATATAAAATTAAAGAAGTTGACGTTTTCTATGCATGTGGGATTTGAACGATCGTTTATTAATCTTTTAGATATCGGAAGTCAGTAATAATACAGCTTTTAATAAACAAAACCACAAAGTAATATTCCAAATTACTTTCATAAAACAAAATATGACCCAGACAATATTTCCTACGCAGAAATGCATTGTATCGCTTTTTGTAGTTGTTATAAAGATCTGATTTAAAGGACCGGAGTCCGTAACTCACAATCCTCCCAAATCTTCGACATCGAAAACATGAATTATTGGTCACATTAAATCAACATTGATGATGTTAACGTACCGGGAAAAAATAAACTTCTAGTATCCGATATTTAGGATAAAATATTTTTGTTAGCATTGGTACACGATTGTGTGTCTATCAGCATCAATTGTATTAAGGCGCCTCGCGTATTTCGCCGAACATAACGTTTTTGAAATTAGAGTAAACACGGAAACAATGGAATGCAAATCAGGTATACACATTCATATTAAATTATTATATGTGTTGCTACCCATTTGTGTCCATGTCTAGGTCCAAAATGTTAGCGACTTAGCTCCTTTAAATAAAAGTCTTCGTTTGGTCAACAAGGCTCTGTGTTTAGCGGGGAATAAAACAGGTCTGCAACCTTATTCTGTTTCCTTTAATATGTTTGGAAGTGATGTTAACTATTTGCTACACGCATATTTATGTTTCAATTATGACTTGTCTGAGAGCTTCATTTCTTCACTTGAGTATCGACAACCTGATCTTTGCTTGAAGAGAATTATCTAACACCGATATCAATCTTAAGACTCTTTAGCTTATTGCCACTCATCAAAACGCCCATCTACTAAATCTATTTTAAATCCCAAGGAATTGCCCAGCTATAAATATGTATGTTTTACATTAAAGGTTCGCGTTGCTTATCGAGATACAGATAATATTTTACACTATTTTCTAATTCATAAGTCAGACCATTACCAATGTCTCGAGTAGTAAATTACGTAACCTTAAATTCACCAATAGTCTTTGGGTTGTTTTTATTTGAAATAACGGCAATTTACTGGCACAACTTCTGGCCCCTATAAAATGATGCGTCATATTTCCTTGGCCTACTAAGATAATTTCTTGTAATTGTTTAAGGCAAAAGTGTTAAAATATATTTTAAAAATACGAATTATGTACTATTTTATTATAAATAATTTGCATTATCATGTTATTAACCAGATGCGAGTGTAAGTTTAAAAATAAAATATATCGTAACTAATATTATTACATTATTTGTATAAGACAAATATGGTTCTGTGAAATCAAAGAAACCAAAGTAAGCTTCAGATGGCCAGGATTTCAGTTACAATCCGTTTGCTTGAGTTTGGGCTTAACAGCGTATAGATAGCCTGGTTGACGTAGAACACAAGAAGTGTTTAACCCAATTTCATTTGATTTATATGATTAAGGTGTAATTAATTGAGCGAAAAAATACCTGATTGGATGCAATAGAGCCTCGCATAAATATAATACATACTAAACGATAAACTCTATGACGTCTGTAATCGATGGTTGGTTTCGATTCAACATATGTCAAGGGCTCTACCCACTGTTTGCGATCAAATTAATAATAGACCATAGACCGGAAATTACGTAAATGCAGCTGACTGGTCCTAACAATCGCTTTAGCCTAGAGCCCCCTCCCCCTCTCTCCACGGTTTCGTTTTATGTGTAAAGGCTATAAAAGACATAGGTTTGGTATGCCGAAAGATTAATATCGATATGGTTAATATTCATATTTTGTTAATATAACTCCATAAAACAACGAGATATATGCATACGAGACATTCCCAGAAGCAATGATCTCGATTTAATTTGTCTATACAGTCTGTGTTTACTTTTTTTGATATTTGCCATGAAGATGCAAATAATGATCAATACTTGCTTTGACCTAGCCAGGTCGTGCCCCAGTAGTTCAAATATTTCAGGCGCGGATATGTCAGGTATATATAACCAAGTATCAAAAGGTCACAGGTATAACGAATCATGTACATGTAGCTACAATATGCACATTTATGTAGTATTTCGTCAATTGCCATATTAGGCTAAGAACAACAAAATTGCGTCGCTGTGACGCAGTATCGGATCTAGAGGGGGGGGGGGGTAAGTGGGAGAAATGTCCCGGGCCCCCAACATTAGGGCCTCGTCACAATTTGGGTCATACTAATATTTTATCCCGGACCTGGGCTGAGGGGCGAAGATTTGGGACCTGGGCAGTAAGGGTTATTGGGGGCAGATTTTTTAGGTTAGGCCCTAAAATTAACTAAATTACATAACTTAGGGGTTCTACCAATCAGAAGACCCTAACCCTAACCCTAACCCAACCCCATCCCGCGATGTGGTTGCTGCGGCCTAACCAGCCCCGGAAACTATAGTATAATCTGAACATGTTTCCTGCCTAAATTTTACGTCTTTTTCTCCATGTCTTGAACCTATGCTAAGTTAGACAATTGGTTGAATCAGAGAAAGAGTCTGTTCAAAACACTCAAATTATAAACGATTTCTAAACGTCATTAAATTCGCTGCCTAAATTGTCTTAGATGCACTGAAAATAGTCCTTTTTTTAAATCCTGGAGGAAAACACCCCAGGCATTCAAGGGGCTAAGTACATACTAGTAGTACGATCCGCGGTCAGTACGAACAATTTGAACCAACAACAGTGTCTTATAATACGCATTCGCTACCGTATTTTCTAGAATACAACCCCGGCCTCGATTACAACCCGTTTTACTTGTCCAAAATGTCACTCCTATAGAAGATTTTGAAGCATTAATTTGTGTCTTTAAAAATACAACCCGGCCTCGATTATAACCCGGGCCTCGGATAGAACCCGGGGATCGGTCGTGTTGAACGAAATAGAACCCCGTGTTTGTATTCCAGGAGATACGGTAATATAATATAATGTGAACTTAGGTTAGAGGTTAGGTGTTACATGTTGTAACATACAATTATAGAAAAGACAAACATGAAGCGAATCAGAATTTACCCCCCCCCCCATATATATATTGTGTATTACAATAAGCACAGTGTCTAAATCCTGTCTCTTTTATATGCGATATACTTGGATAACGTTTTTATATCAAGCGTTGGCAGCTTTTGTAGTAACTATTGCGACATTAAGATGGGTGTTGGAAGGAAATTGGACATATGATCGGTTCAGAAGCAAGTCTTGTGCGTTGACCTTATGTATATATGTATGGAGATTGGTGGGCCTATTTTGGCCTAGATGGACGACTCTTGCAGACCTAATGTATGAAAAGCAATCATTAGTTAGATAAAACGTTATTATTAAATAGAAAATGACGATACATAAATTGTAAGAGTAAATATATAATGTTAAGCTTATAAAAACTTATTGACTCCCTTTAAATGGAATTACTCTTGGGATACAGGACAAATTGCGCTCAATATAAAACAGTTTTTGTATTCTAATAGCCATTATCCACTGTCATTAATCTATTGTTAAATATCCTTAACGGTGATATGGGATTGGTTGTCTAGATGGTTGTTTCGTTCGTAATTAAATCGCACGACCACAGATGCAATGTATCTTATTTCAACCTTCTTGAGAAAAATGTTAATCTATTTGTTTGTCCATTCGGATGTATTTAGTTCAGATTGCCATATCGCAATTGTATTGTATCACTAATATGTGTGCCTCTTAATAGTTCCCACGAGAATCACACAACAGACAGTTATGGTTATAAGAGCATCACAAAACCATTCCCACGGTTTACAAAAGAAGGGTCCAGCTATCTATGAAATAAAACCCAAACGGTATAGGAAAAATAGTGTAATCTGGCAAAATAGTGTAATCAGCATACGGATTGTTCACCGTGTACAAAATACACGACAAGCAGTGGTAACAGGTGTCCGGAAAAGTAAGCTACAGTGATTTCAAATCTAAATTGCTATCTGGGTTCAGATTTAACCCGTCAAGAGTACAGAAGTTGAAATCAAGGTTAGTAAATCATGTTGTGGCATGAATTGTTTAGGTTATTGAATTTGGTAGCCAAACATGTAAAATCAAATTCAATGTTTATAAATATATTCAACCATACTGCTTATCAGCTATTACGTGGGTCACTATTGGTTATAACCTATGTTTCAAATGGTGTTTTGGGGAATGATCATAACGGCCTAGATCCGTACTGGCATCTGGAAACGACTGTGCGTAGATGTGTTTTCGTTCCACGACGCGTTGAAAGGTGGAAGGATAAATGTAATACCAAAAGGCTTACGGTGGTCAGTGGAAATCGTTATAGTTTATACAATTCTGCGTTCCATGTTGAACAATCCATTACCGGAAATACTTCAAAGGTTTAATTGCGCATTACGAGCGTAATCTGTTAAAATTCAAGCTATCATTGTTTTGACCTCAGTGATCCCAAATATAAATCTAGTTGGCGTGTTAAGGTCAATATCAGGGTATAACATTTGCATCTTAATTCAGGTTTCTAAAAAAAGAATTCTTATGACATCGTATTTCCAATTCCAATTATTCCGTATCAGTCCGTAACTAGAGCGTTTGTTTGACAGCAAGATCTGAAAATAATATGCTAAATATAATATGAAAAATGCCATCGTCGACTTTTTTTGTTAGAGATGATGACGCTGAACTGGTAATGTACGTGGATTTGTTCTAAAATGTCATCTCTTGAATAGACTAAAGACTAATTATTTATATCCTGTGGTTTTGTCTTGCTGGTCACGGTTTTCTCTTTTCATTGCGTGCCACGGCTAAGCAGATTAAAAAATGGGCCTTTTAACACGGATTGAATTTGTTATAAATGGTATGTTATTCCTTTTGATTTCCGCAGTATAGTAATTATAGTTTTGTCTTTCTATCTTTTAAGATATTGGTTTTGTCCAATTCAAGGCCATTACGTAGTTTGGAATTTCTTTCGCCTCGACAATGTTTGAAGTTATATTTAAAAAGAAAGATATATAAAGCAAATTTACAATAACATCTTGAAGTAAGAAACTTATTGTTTTTGTCCAATGCAAGGCCATTACGTAGTTTTAAATTTCTTTCACCTCGACAATGTTTGAAGTTATATTTTAAAGGAAAGATATATTTAGCAAATTTACTTAACATCTATAAGTAAGAAATTTATAACCATGTTATAATTAGTAGCTTACTTATTTGATTGGCCAGGACAAACTACTATTTTCCCTGATTACACTATTTGGCCTATACCGGTTTTTTTTTTAGGACTTCTAATTTGATCATATGGTTTGGATTGTTCGGGCTTGGTTTTAATTTTCTATTACCTTTTAAAATCTGATTATAATACAGATTTATATTTCGTGTATTTTTTTTTACTTTCGATGGCTTCATGAAGATCAGACCGGTTGTAGTAAAAGCTTGCGACAGAGGTCATACGGGCTGCTTTTGACCCTATGACGTCAAACATTTGATTAAACAATCCGCGTTGATGTTTATGGTGGGTTACCCACAGTTCCGTGCACCCCATGCGAGAAACTCGCCTAACAGACCGTTTTATTGGCTAATTTACTGTTATCGAAGATATTATGATAATTTAGACATTTTTTTCACACACTCAAAACACTCGCTACACGTATCTGTATCTGATGGCCCTATTTAGTAAACTGGTCCTAGTAAAAATTCAAACTTTAACCAATGAAAAGGCGACCTTAATATATGTATGTTTAAAATTTCACGATTAACAAGCCCGGAATTATAACATGAATATTAAGTCTGTAATAATCAAAATAACGAAAGTATGCGTGTATCTGAACCAGCACTTTAATATTTTTTTTTTTTTTAAATTCTTTAATTAGTGTATTCCATCTTCTTATAGCTGGTGGTATGTGTGTATAACACGGTTATAGATTATTGATCGTCCTAACCCTATCTCGAGAAACAAAGATTTAATGCATGGGTTGAGCTGTACAAGTTGCGCTCATTAATTAGAATCCTGGTCGAATGTTAGATGATGCATACACGCTATCTTCTACCTATATGACTTTTAAGTGTGTTTCATGTTCATTGGTTTCAGTAACAAGAGCAGATCATGTTCTGAGATCATTGATATGCTTGTCAGGAATTATTGGAGATTGTTCGGGTTCGATGTTTCACATTAAGTGTCGATAAAGGTGAATCAAAGACTTTATTTTTGGTCTTTATAACCGATCTACATTGATGGGGAAGATCTGTATCGCCATTCGAAAATACTATGTACTGAAACAAACGCTATTATAAACATCAACCAATTATTTCAGCGAATAATCTTACACTTCTGTATATCTATAGGTCTTGTCTTGACATCTACATTTATTTGCCTTAGTTTGTCTCTTGGGGCCAGGTGGCCCAATTTTATGTGTCAACGAAAATACTGTTTAATTGTTTAAAAGTAGTATGGCACCACAACATTAAGCATATGTGGTTTAAAGCTGTACGTTAGAGATACAATTAGTTGTATAATTACCTATGACGAATCTCATATTATAAGTTAATATTACATGATTGTCCGTTCCATGAGGGGTACTAATATATATATAAGAATCTGCTATCGTCTTTTTTATATCAAAATATATCAACACAAGACGATGATATAGAATAAACGAAGCTTAGCCGAGTTTTCTTTTACTTTATCGACCAGTGTTGATACAATTCTTTAGTACAGATTTTAGTTCATGTAAAGCGATATCGCCTTAGGAGATATTGCTCAGTAGGTTATGAAAGTTGGTGATAATAGTTGGTGATAAATATGTATTATAACTTGTGAATGGTTGCTACAAACTAATAAGGTTGTTGATAACATATTGACCGTTATAAATGTTCTCATGTGGAAGTATAACTCAGATGGTCATTGTGACACAAACCGACCTGATAATATATAGAATACGTGTTGATGTTCCTGTATATTGTATAACCTCTACAGTGTTATCATAAAGGAAACGTAACCACCACCGGATTTATTATTATATCCTTTGGTACTATAGCACAGTATAGGTTCCCCACTTTACTCATAGTAAAGTGGTTGTAACCCAAACGTTTCTGATCTTCTCTACCCGACAACTACGTATTTCCCAACAACTATCTATTTAATCGAGAACTGACGTCTATTTAGACAAAGAAATCCACCGAATTCGATAATAAATCGTAGGGTGCCTTTCATTGGATGATTTAGTATGATTTGGCTTTATAGTCAGATTAGTCGTAATATCATTAACTGTTTGATTTTAATTCCAATAAGTTTTAGCTTACAACATATTTGATTCTAGAAAATTGAAGATTTAATAAGCGTGTAAAACCATGGTAAAACATACAAAAGCCGACGTAAAGAAATGTGGAACATGGCATGTATATATGTTCCACTAATTGAATTAGTGTCAACCGTTTGGCTGACTAGACTTCATTGTATTTCAAACTGATCTATCAATAATGTAATTTTAAACATGCCTTGGAATTACATTTGTTCATTACCATGGTCTAGATTGATACAGGGCATCGATCAAAAGTCTTGACACTATAACCCGATGTTGCCGGTTTACCAGATTCCTTGTCAATTACGGTTGAGTGAAACAGCATCGGTGACACATCCAATGTGGCTTTTATCATATGGTAGCTGCTCTTTCGGAGGAGCAATGACCATTAATACTCGACCTACTCACTCGTTTAATAAATTCACGAAGTTCTTCCCTTTCTCTCAATTTATTTATGTATTTCCGGAAAATATTCTACCTCTATATAGTCCAGTTACGATAACGTTGAATTCAGTCATGATTGTCCCTTTTCAATTTATTCGGAGTCGTTTTAAGAGACAAGAAATTGGAATTAATCTGGTGGTCTGCATCTATTCTCCATTAATTATCTTGCCTTGTAGAATGAAGGAAGCTATTACACTTGATACCTGCAGATCCTATGAAAATAGATAGGTACAAAAACCATTGGAGTATGTGATGCATGGCACAAACGCATACAACTATACCAAAACTAAACAAAATTCATGGATAGGTCGCAAATTAAATGATTACAGCATCAAATGAAAGGGGATTTTAAACATCAACGAAGGGGAAGAATATATTTGGGGTCGATAAGACTTCAATCAAATGCCTTTATCTCCCGTACTTATCTCTTTGTTAAAACTGGCGTGTCCAAATGGAGGTTTGGTGTTAGGTCGGTCTGTAATGCGCCGATTAACATACCAGGGCGTTGGTCGAGAAATTTATACTGGAATTCCCCAGTCACGTCCCCGGAAATATTGGCGAAGAGTGGGTGGACATACGTTCGTCTTTATTAGTTCGGTTGGTGCAGGAACTAAAAAGGAAAACAGTTGTTTTGGTTGTGTGGACTTTCCAGGTTACATCGAGGCACCTCCAGTAAAGTGATAAACAATTTAAATCCCCCGAGATACAAAGTGCCACATGCATTTGTTTTGAATATAAATTACAGAATCGGAATTTTATTTGTATATTTCTACATTCTTATTTCTTTTTGATAATACATTAAACCTTGTAAGTGTGAAATAACAGTAATTCATAGAATACCCTGTGATTTAAGATAGGGAATAGTTTACGATTATGCTGACGTTACAAGGCAGATATTTAAAAATCTGGGGCAAATGTAGACTTTCTAGCTATACCCAGTAAAAAAACGTTTGACGTCATTTCGCCATTCAACGAATACAGCCATAATGCATCCTTGGGTTGTATGGATTATTTGCTGTCGTTTTATATTTCTTCGAGCAATAACCCATTCTATCCACCAACATCGACGCCTAGGTGGTATCTCTTCTAAGTTTTTTTTATTTTTTTAAAAAAAAAATTATATCCTAATTACTATCTAACGAACATGTGCAGTCCTTATGCTTGATGGTGAAAATGTTCATTTTCCATCTGCCTCGGTGCGTCTTCTGAACCACCTTTATTAACTTAAAGCTGCAATTTCATATTTTTAAGTTACATTTGTACATCTTTTAAAATGAATCAAAAAAAGTCTGAAAATAGATAGTATCTATAAACAGTCCTACCGTGTTAAAGAAAACCTATTAAATCAAATAATTCACTATTGTCAGTTGAAAAATTGGCAAATATATCATTTTCATTTTCAAATTTAAACGTTTGAGGATAGCTATAACATGGAGGAAATTGAAAAACAAAGGAGGTAGTTGTGTTATTATATACTGTGTCATCGATTTTCAGGGTGGAGAATAATGCCTATGATCGTATAATAGTGAGTTGACAACCTATTGAGCAAAAGACATAGAAATAATTATGTTTTGATTTTCTTTGAAAATATGAAATTATCGCTTTAAACTTTACTCAAAGCATGTTATCATTTCAAACATGTTCATGGCGGATACCTCCATATTAAAGCCACTGTTCTCCGCTTCACCCTTTATTGGATGACGATCTGTAACATGCTGTGGTCGTGTATACTTTATCAGTTTACAGATTAAAGTGCGTACTATCTGTCAGCCCCAATTAAAGTGCGTACTACCTGTCAGCCCCAATCTATCAAAATCGTGAGATTACGACGGAAATTAACCGAGGTTGTTCAGAATGTAATTGTTTGTTTAGAACAATTTAGTGTGAAAATCTCAATGTAAAAGGGCAGCTAATATTATGAGGACATATCGCATATGCTTTGACAATAGACATTAAAAGTTATGTAAGTAGTGAATTATAATATATTTTAATTTAAGATTTTCGTACTGGTTGTATGACATTATGTATTGGAGTATACCCTAAGACCGGGACGTCGTTACGCCGGGGCATGTCGGGCAGTTGACCGGGGGCCCCATGAGCATAGGGTGGGGCTGCGGCTGGGGTAGACATCTTGCTGTACAGCATAACTTTCAATAGAATAAATATGTATTTCTCAAAAATGGACGTTTTAATTCATGTGCATGGTTTGCCATAATGCTCTCTAAGACTCCCCTACCCTAACTGATTAATTTGACGGTTTCTTTTTAATATTCGAAACAATTGACAACTGTTCAATGCAATTTTGTAATTTTGCATACAGTCTGCATCAAAGTAAATCTCGCACACTGACATTTCACAATTTAAATTTGACTGAAAAAAAATCACGCTAAGACATTAACAACAGCAAAAAAATGAAGAAATGACTTTACAATTAGATAATTTTTTAACGGACGATTAAACAGAAAAAATATATTATTTAAGTTCAAATGAACTTTTATGAATATAGCTAGAAATTGATTGATTATGTTGATTTGTTTAATGGTCTGTTCAGAAAAAGCCAGCGGTAAAATATAGACTATTTTGTGTTTCATCATCGACACAGATTTCCAACGTTTAACCTAATTTGTGTTTCATCATCGACACAGATTTGAAACGAGTTCTATAGAGTTGCTGTCACGAACAGCTAAGAAATTGAGCGTCAACACCTGTGGAGTCGATATATCACCTGTCATATCGCCTGGTTAATAATTAAAATGATTATTTATAAATTGCTCGATCAATTTAATTGAAATCAATCTTGAGAATAGTCACTGATGTAGATTGCGTAATATATAATTGTCCACAGTCTAAATACGTCGGTCTATGTATCTAACACCCACAACCTGCTGGTGCATGTGTATTGCAAGTCTAATCTACAGTCCCTTTGGTTTATTTTTTTATTGCAAATATAATACGTCATTTGGTTTATTATTGCAAGTGTAATACAAGTCATTGTTCTATTATTACAAGTGTAATATAGAAGATATGTTATGGACGAATTACATCTGCAATTTACTACATTGCACTTTAACATTTTCACCTCAAATTTAAGTTATTTCTTTAATCTTAAAGATGCATTAGGTAAGAGCTAAATCTTTTTATTGGAAATCTTTTTTTCTGGTTTCAACTGTTATGTGAATTTAAAAAATATTATAATTATGTTTTGATTTTCTTTGAAAATATGAAATTATCGCTTTAAACTTTACTCAAAGCATGTTATCATTTCAAACATGTTCATGGCGGATACCTCCATATTAAAGCCACTGTTCTCCGCTTCACCCTTTATTGGATGACGATCTGTAACATGCTGTGGTCGTGTATACTTTATCAGTTTACAGATTAAAGTGCGTACTATCTGTCAGCCCAAATCTATCAAAATCGTGAGATTACGACGGAAATAAACCGAGGTTGTTCAGAATGTTGTTGTTTGTTTAGAACAATTTAGTGTGAAAATCTTAATATAAAAGGGCAGCTAATATTATGAGCAGATACCGCATATGCTTTGACAATAGACATTAAAAGTTATGTAAGTAGTGAATTATAATATATTTTAATTTAAGATTTTCGTACTGGTTGTATGACATTATGTATTCGAGTATACCCTAAAACTGGGACGTCGTTACGCCGGGGCATGTCGGGCAGTTGACCGGGAGCCCCATGAGCATAGGGTGGGGCTGCGGCTGGGGTAGGCATCTTGCTGTACAGCATAACTTTCAATAGAATAAATATGTGTTTCTCGAAAATGTACGTTTTAATTCATATGCATGGTTTGCCATAATGCTCTCTAAGACTCCCCTACCCCAACTGATTAATTTGACGATTTCTTTTTAATATTCGAAACAATTGACAACTGTTCAATGCAATTTTGTAATTTTGCATACAGTCTGCATCAAAGTAAATCTCGTACATTGACATTTCACAATTTAAATGTGACTGAAAAAAAATCACGCTAAGACATTAACAACAGCAAAAAAAATGAAGAAATGACTTCACAATTAGATATTTTTGTAACGGACGATTAAACCGAGAAAATATATTGTTTAAGTTCAAATGAACTTTTATGAATATAGCTAGAAATTGATTGATTATGTTGATTTGTTTAATGGTCTGTTCAGAAATAGCCAGTGGTGAAATATAGCCTATTTTGTGTTTCATTATCGACACAGATTTCCAACGTTTAACCTATTTTGTGTTTCATCATCGCCACAGATTCCAACGTATAACCTATTTTGTGTTTCATCATCGACACAGATTTCAAACGAGTTCTATAAAGTTACTGTCACGAACAGCTTAGAAATTGAGCGTCAGCACCTGTAGAGTCGATATATCACCTGTCATATCGCCTGGTTAATAATTAAAATGATTATTTATAAATTGCTCGATCAATTTAATTGAAATCAATCTTGAGAATAGTCACTGGTGTAGATTGCGTAATATATAATTGTCCACAGTCTAAATACGTCGGTCTATGTATCTAACACCCACAACCTGCTGGTGCATGTGTATTGCAAGTCTAATCTACAGTCCCTTTGGTTTATTTTTTTATTGCAAATATAATACGTCATTTGGTTTATTATTGCAAGTGTAATACAAGTCATTGTTCTATTATTACAAGTGTGATATACAAGATATTTATGTACGAATTACATTATGCAATTAACTACCTTGCACTTTAACATTTTCACCTCAAATTTAAGTTATTTCTTTAATCTTAAAGATGCATTAGGTAAGCGCTAAATCTTTTTATTGGAAATCTTTTTTTCTGGCTTCAGCTGTTATGTAAATTTTAAAAAAATATTATAATGACAGCCCATAGTCAACTCTCTGGGATCTCCCTATGTTTCCGATTTAAGTAGATTAGAAAACACAGCCAAATAGGAGTTTAACGATAAAATATATAGTCAATACTTATTCTCGATTGTCAAGAACCGTTGCTACATTACTACACAATCTACGCTACATTTTGTCAAAACTTTAAACTTCCATAACTTCGCACAGAATAAAGTAATTTGACTAAAATGTCCAATCCTATTCATTTCTATTCTCAAGTTTTGAACTATTATACATGAACAACGGCCAGCTTTTGTTTCTAATGCTTACATACTGCATCTTTATCATTGAGGGTATCTGTCTTTAAGGATGTCCAGAAATAAATAAATTCTTACATTTATGAAAACAACTAACTGACAACATCAAGAACGTGTATTATTGTGATTGTTCTCACGATTAATTGGAGGTACATTGATTTAGCAGAGATAATCGTTGATCAGACGATGTTCGTTATATCGGTATAGCATGTGATATAATAGGTCTCTAAAGCCCATTAATATTCATCATTTTCGACTATATTGACCTATATAATACTAATTCATGTCAATAAATTTACTTCGTATCTTGGTCCTTGTTTGTGATTTTATCTGCATGTTGGATAAATAGTTTATCTACTATAAACTCCAGTTTCCCCTTGTCGGTATTACGTCGTTTTGTCAAGATTTTAGTTATCTCTAACTTCATCATTTTGCAATACTTTGGGCGCTATTGACAAGACGCTCCTGTCTGTTCTTGTCGGTGATTCGTAATATCACTTTTGCAGTGATTGTCACATTAAGTGTATCGATGTGATGTAATTGATGTAATACAACTATACACACTGGGGATGCTTGATTGAACATCCGGGAATTGAATTCTCTTAATTCCGAAAACAGTGTCAATCGAGTGAAAGAGGGAATTTCGGAATACAACGCATGTGCCGACTGCATAAAAATAGCTCAACCAATCATGGCAGCTGAAACACACCACCTCAGCTGTTTGAACCTAGAGAACTGTGACAGGACTGAATTCCACGTCACTGGACTGTGAATCTATCACCCCAAAGGTGTTATGAATACAATCCGACCGGCTATCGTCCTCCAAATCGTTGACGAATCAAACCTCTTATTTTTGATTAGTCTAACATAAAATGCTCATAAACATTCACGTTATAAACATGTACACCAAGTCTGAACATTCTTCACCCATTAGAAGCAGATTTGTTATGTTCTACATGTAAATGGTGTGGCGGACAAATGGATTTGTTTTATGTATGCTATATTATATAAAATATATGGATAGTGTACCCTGCTAATAAGATTACCTAAGATTAATGGCAGCCATATATTTCCATAATTTTCATTTAATACTCCAGCTAGTAGAATCTGGGATACGACATTACCTTCATTCTATACGTATACCAGAGACCTCAAATATGCATTGAATAACGGATAAACTCAAGAGTTCATTAAACCCAGCTCGATATATAAATGGGAAGACGGACTAGGAAGTACAATTGACGACATCACAACTAAATCAATATTCAAATTAATAAATTTGTCATGTATAGACACAAAAACTAGAACTTTTATGATCGCAACCAGATACAATTCTTGAATCATGCAATCATATTAAGTAAATACTATAAATTAAAATCAAAATTATGAGAAAAACTTCCATGTAAAGAAAGTTACTTGTCATTTCTTTTATAAAGAGCGAATTTAGAACTTAATTTAGTTAAAGATTCTTGTGAAAAATGGGATTACTTAACAACATCATCGACCACAGTAAATTATTAATAGGCCAATATCGATAATTAAAATACAGATGTGACGTCATCCTTTCATGTTCGCGTACCATTATTTCAAATAATGTACAAGCAACTTGCCAAGCGTACATTATATAAATATTAGACTGGCAAGACGTTTGTCACTGTAAACGCACGTGCGGAGTGTCTGTATTTTAAGTCGTTTAATCGCCTCGAGCTTAGACATTGCGTAATATATTGTAAAAAAACACTCGGACCTCACGATCCTCTTGTTGTTATAGTATATTACTTAATGTCTCGCTCTCGACCATTAAGCCACACATAAGCGAATGAAAATAGATTGATGTATGTATAAATATGTTTCTTTATATTAATATAATTTAATATTTATGTTATATGTATATTGCTACATTTGTAAGTTGCTTATATATAGAACTTCCTGTAGATATTATCTATCAGTCCAAAAAAAAATGCATTGATGTAGTGGAGAAATTTGTTCGCAATTATTTCCAGTATTCCATGTTTTGGCAATCTACGTTACGGTATTCTTTTTGTCATACATATTAGTACTCCTTTCGTAAGTATGTTTTTTTAACTAGTGAAACATTTGATTGGAGCGTTCGTGAAATTTACTTAGGATGTTACGTTAACGAGACCCTCTAATGTCTCAGTTCCCGACCGTATTAAATGTCATTAAAGATAAAATCTAGGTAAGAACTCATCAAATTTCAAGGTTTCGGGCTAATTGCCTCCCTTTGTGATTTATTACATCTAATTATTTGTTTTTGTCTTGCTGCAGGTTCAATAAGTGACTAAAGACATTTGGTGGGAACAACATTCAAGGATATTTCATTGGTGATAGCCAATTTTCGTAAACATAGGCAAACGATAGGTGAGTATGTCTTGTATGTATTGATGTGGAAGGATCTTTTTGAAATTTTTGATGCATTACAACCCTGAACGAACTGGACCCAAACAGCACAGGCGGATTCGGGGATAAACTTATTAGTATTCCAATGATCCCATGCAATCCAATGCCACATAGGCTTGTAGGGCTTAATGTACACGTGGATTTAAAAATGGTATTTAATTACTGTTGATCCAGTTTTTGATTTAAAGCAATCTTAAATAAACACATATTCTTTTTCGTTTCTTTATTTATAGTTCAAAATTTATTTTTTCTTGTCTTCACTTCGTGTAGTAAAGGCCACACTCGGCAAATCTCGACAGATTCCGGTACCCTACATCTAGTTCCTTTAGGAACTGTCTCTGAGCGAACGATGTCTCGCTAACAGTTCCTCACGGTCCTTATTATCAACTAGTATGAAAATAAAGCTTTACCCCATCTCGGTTCTAAGGCTATTTTAGATCCTTACCGTCTATTTTGCACCGTGAAACTTTTTTGATCACCAAAAGAAATCATTTCCTGACACAACCGAGACAAATTTATAATAATCCAACACTATTTTCGTGTAGAATTCGATGTTAGAAAAAGACCGGTCTGCGCTGACGTCAGTAAACAAACATGGCGGCCAGATTTGAACGATTTTGTTTATCTTTTTCTAACGTCGAATTCTACATGAAAATAGTGTTGAATTATTATAAATTTGTGTCGGTTGTGTCAGGAAATGTTTTCTTTTGGCGAGCAAAGAAGAATCACGGTGCAAAGTAGACGGCAAGGATCTAAAATAGCCTTAGAACCGAGATGGAGAAAAACCTCATTTTCATACTAGTTGATAATAAGGCCCGTGAGGAACTGTTAGCGAGACATCGTTCGCTCAGAGACAGTTCCTAAAGGAACTACCCTACATCTAGACCCGGATGTATGACGAATTCCGACCCGCATAATAAATGGCTGCCCCCAAGAAGATTATATCAACAAACTAAAAAATGACTGCCATTTTGGGACTTTTTTTGTAAAAGCGGCACGTTTTCCTGTTAAGGTAAATCGGTAGTCGACTAGCCGTATCGCAAATGTCTGGTCGTAGGTACATATCACTTACTGTCAAACGGGAGTGTACCGGAATCTATCGAGGTTTGCCGAATGATGAAGGCCATCGAAAATATAAAATAAAAACGAAACGCGATATAGATCTCTATTTTAATCAGATTGGATAACAGATTGGATTTAAAGTATCTGATCAGTCGATAAAATTCTATAAACAAATCAGCACGGTAACACATTATGATGGTTTTTATTTAATCCGATCGAATTCAAGCCGACGGGTTTTTCAACATTGAAAATTTGATTTTGTTTTCTTAATTAAAAGTTAGATAGCCAATTTAGCGGGAATTAACTGGTCGCTATTGTCCGAAATGGCAACCAGTGGGTTTAATACCCTGGTGCTCTTCCATCGGGCAAAGTAGAGCAAAGAAGCTATATACTTCTGCATGACGTCAATCACTTCTGCCTCGATTCAACAAATTTAATGCTATTTAAAACTACTGATGATTTTATGTATTCAATTCCCTGAATATGTTACAATAAAGTGTATAACATCCGTGAATATGGCTCAATATTAACTAAAGTGGGACATATGCTTTAAGACAGCAATTTCCATTTGAAGTAAAAAATTAAATTCACGATTGGCCACTGACACGCAACACACAGTCGCAATATGAACATTGTGTGAAATATTGGCGAGTAACGTAAGCATGTAAAAATCCCCGAATTTATTTCTTTGGAGATACATGGTGGGAGATTAGATAAAGAACTGGCAGTTCTCACAACAATAGTTCAAAACTGGATAATGTAAAGGTAATTTGCTGAAAATTTCAGTCAAATTGATCTTCTCTGGACCGAGAATTTTCGGCCTAGCCTCGATCATTATTAATAAAGTTGGTACGATAATAAAACATAGTCTAAATCATGAATGAGAATTGAACAGCAAATAGGATCCAAATCCAGTAAATTTCGAGGTTATCGATGGCATCGAGAGTTGAGTATGACCTGAATAAGTTAATAATTAATGTCTAATTAATAATTTAGATTACATTTCAGGCCTAAAGACAGACCTGCAATAGTCAGATTTAGCTATTGTTTAACCGATAACATGTATAGTTTTAACGCTACACTGGGTTTCGTAATGTCAATAAGTCATAATAATACACGATTTACTTTGCAATTAAAAGGCGTCAGTCGTACGTGGTTACAATTTGCACGGACCCTAATGATTAATTTGATCACTATGATTTTACAACTGTTTACGGGAACCACATTAAAATCCAGATGGCTCTCATGTAATCTACGTATCCGCTTTTAATCTAGTATTCAGGAACATACTTAGATGTCAAATTTAGATTTTATTATGTATCTGGTATCTTGTTTTTGTAGGAAATAATTATAATCTGTTCCTGAACTTAAAGTAGCTAATTCTAACTCAATATCATCCAAAATCGTCAACATGGAAAACACGATTTATTTGTCAAATTAAATCAACAATGATGTTGTTATCTCATCGGGAACAGATGGTCTTTTGTTGATATCCCATATTATTATGTAAGACAAAATAAACATTTTACCATTGGTACACGAATCGTGTACCATAATGCGCTCCAGCCCCAGTTGTAACAAAGAGACTCGAAGGACGAGGCTAGACACATTGTACCAAATCAAACGGCGTATGTAGACTGAAATAACCAGACGCTAGAAATTTTTACTCGATTGAGACTTCCGGCTTATTTCGCCGAACATAAACTGATTTGAAAATGGAGTAAAAACGGAAACCATTGAATGTAAATCAGTTTATATACATTCATATTACAGTATTATATGCGTTGAGATCAACTGTTCTCAATTCTAGGTCCCAAATGGTAGCGATTTAGCTCCTTTAAATAGGTCTACTTTACTTCTATGTGCAAAGATGATCGCCGACTTTTAAATTGTATAAAACTACTATCCCACTCTTCGGATATCAATCAATTTGGTTAGTTCTGACATTAAATTTGATTATTTTTATATTGTACCCTGTCCCTGGGGCCATATTTTCATGACCAATGCCTACCACTTGTACTGATATTTTTACTCCCAGCCAATAATATGATTATTACCTTCTTAAAGCAGTTCCTGAATTAGGCCCCTGGGCTATATTTGTAATGTTGTCAGCCTGAACTACAAGAATGTTGCTTGGTTTAAGCCAGAATTCCTATCATCTAACCATTTCAACGATTTGAATGACGTTTAGAAATTTCTATATTCGTATATCTTCTTTGTGGTTATTACTCATTTAACAGAAACAGCCTTTTAGATTTAGATACTTTTTTCAAATTATTGACTTTTTGGTTTTAGTCTTATCATGTTATAATGAAATAGTAAATGAACCCGCAATGATTTTATATACAAGTCTTGTGTTACCTATTTAGACAACCATCAAATTGCGTCAGTATTAATTGTCGCTATATATCAATTGTTTCTGAAATAATGATGTGATATGGACCACCTGCAGTTTGTACAAACTGTTACGGAATGAATAGATGTAAGAACCAATTATGTGTAATCGAATAACGAGGGAAGAATCATCATGGGGACGATTGTATTATGATCTCATATTAAAAACCGGTAAATCGACACTATGTTTTAGATAAATGACGAGAATAATAGACCCTTGAGATTTGGTATTTTATACGATCCATCGCCGTCAGCAGCACTTAATTCGTCAAATACCATGTATCCTTCCGGCTTACGTTTGTGAATATCTGAAATTTGTCCGCCCGTCCAACTGCCCGAGCGCTGTAGACTTCAAAAATGACAAACCAGGCTAATGCAAATAGGGGGACGAGTCATTTTTTAATTTAAATATAACGAACATTTGAGTATTTTTAAATACATTACGAATTAGAAAAACCTCAAAAAAACCTTCGTTATAAAACTTTGAACTGGACCCCAAGATCGAATCTTATTCTTTAACGGCGTGTTCTTTACCGATCTTCGTCATAGCGGTTTTATAAAGATACCACTGTAGGGGCGCTAATATCGCTGTGTGTTATTTCCTAATTTCCTATTTTCGAATTGATTTTGGCTTGTATAGCGTATTGTCGCCGTTTTACTGACATCAATAAATACAAAAATATGACGAAGTCGAAAGCCGACAAGCCGTTATACAAGCCAAAATGCAAGTCGAAAAAAAGAAATTAGGAAAAAACGAGGTTCGCTATTATCGCCGTGTGTTATTTCTTAATTTCCCATTTTCGAGTTGATTTTGGCTTGTATAGCGTGTTGTTAGCGCCTCAAATTTTGTCGTAACTTCTACTTTTTGTCCTTGGTTGGTTTGAAGGGGCGAAAAGTAGGAATTATGAATGGTAGTTTTATGCTTCCATACTTTACCGATCTTCGTCATAGCATTTTCTGAAGACTGAAAATAAACTCTTTTGTATTGTCTATAAAGTCTTTTGACAATAACCATCATATCGAAGGCACGACAGTTTCTCACGTAATCTGTTTTATAAACTTCGATCCCCGCAACTTTTTGAAATGGACAATTAATAGAGCAAAATGCATTTGGGAAACTTGGTCCGTCATATAACAATACACACAGACCTTGGTAAGGATTAGGTTCTAGACACGGTCAATCACAGCAATAAAAATATAATCTTGTAATTGACGTAGTCCTATTGTTTGTCTATTATTGGAAATCTGATTAAAAATCGGAATCTCGGGTCGTTGTTTTTGTTCGTGACAAAATGAAGTGGAAGGGATTACATCTCGCGTTTAAAAGTCTATGCTATTTAATAAAGAATGACGTAGAACTAGCTTCTAGTTTTCATCACGTTAATTGTTACTAGTTTTAGGCGTTAAGCGGATCAAGTCTCTGTCAAGAAAGTCTAGGCATCGCGTGACGGCCAAGATGTAGAACGTGTTTACCGATATTCTACTCAAGAATTAAAATAACATCTTTTCCCCCGATCAGGATATAAAAAAATATCATATTATTTCATAATTATTTGCTAACGGAAAAAAGGGCATTTTAAAACAACATGAAATGTCTGCAAATAGATTATAAAAATCTTCATTTTTATCCAAACCTTTTTACGTAATGAATACAAAATTACATCCTTGTTTAAAAAAAGACAACATACAGTATTCAGATAATACATATCCTGATTGGGTAATATCTACGTTCATAAAATAAAATAAAAAACAAGTACGAACAATCCAAACCATAAGACACAATTCGAAGTCCTAAAAACGTTATAGGCAAAATAGTGTATTCAAGCAAAATAGCGTAATCAGCAAATGGACTGCTCCTCGTGTACAAACATACACGACCAGGGGCGGATCCAGGATTGTTTGCAGGGGGGGGGGGTCTAGGTTGGATAACTTCTTTACTAATTGCCGAAGGCGGTAAAAGTTGTAATGGGGGTATGCCCCCCCCCCCTCAAGAAATATTTGGTAATTTATATTCAATTTGGTGCATTCTGACGTATTTACGGAAGCTAAATTTCAAGACTAAAAATCTTGAAATTTCAAGACTAAAAATCGCCAATAAAATCGCATAAAATATGTCCATAAAATCTTGATGGGGAATGCTCCCTTCACATACCATATTATGGTTGTTCTTAACATTTTACAATGTGAAGAGCAAAACCCAATAATCGAACTTACCCTCCTGGCGACATTATGTGTTTTATTTCAAACTTGGCGCCTTACTTGGTGTGCAAGAAAAAAGAGAAACGAAAGGAAGGGAATTCGACAATTAGGCTAGTTAAATAAATCGATTTATGATGAATTTAGGTTATTGTTAATCTCTTATTACCCGATTTTAAACACACCAGGTGTTACGTCTCACGCAGCAATTGTTTTAAATGACGTAGTGTAGACTCTTCCACTGTTTCGCGGTAAGGGCATGTTCCAGTGACTATTTGTTTTTGTCCACAATGGAATGAAAGTCATGATTCAACTCAATGTATACAAACTCGCAATTTGGGGTCAGATTCAGGGTTTTAGATTTAAGTTTCTCGGCCCCTTCATATTGTTAAGCCTGGGCGGGCGTGAATTTTTTCTCGTAAAAAGTGTTCAATTTTTAAAAAAAAATGTGGCTGAGCAGGGGGGTGGGGGTGGGTCGGTAACAGGTGTCCGGATCATGTACTATTCAAATGATTATTTATTAATATTGCCTTCCTCGTTTTAAATGTATAGTGTGGAATTTGAGTAAGCATTTGTTATATTGCTATATCATATTTCAGTACCACCCCAATGTTAATTTTGCCTAATGCTTTACAGATTTCTTTCCACATGCCAACTGTGTGATTTGATTATATATAGACTGGAAACATGATTAAACTAATTTATCTACCAAACGTTTGCTTCAAATCTCACTCAAAATATATTAATCGAAAGGAACTGTTTAAAGCAACCCTGTTTATCACGTGACTTGATGGGGCGGGAGGAGACGAAGAGTCTTCTGGCTTAGATGCGCCGTTACTCGCTGTCTATTTACCATAAATTTAGAAGTCTAAATGAATTATTGGATTACCCTCTATCAACAGTCTGCTATATATTTAAGCCTCTCGCTGTTCTCACAGTCGCTAGCCATTACATCACAAATACCAAAATACCAAGCACCCCCACAGCACCCCCACATCACCCGAGCGGGCAGCTAGCTGATAGATTGTCAGTTTCATAAGAGGCTGGAGGAATCAGTGTTTACAATACTTCAGAAAGAGATAATTTTGGGAAAAAATATTATTATTTGTTTCATTAGAATTATTAGTTTATTGTGGAGATAAAAAAGTTTCATGTTCCATTGTTAGGCCACTGATAGTTTAAGGTTTGTTGTGAGTTAATATTTTTAAAACCACTGTACTGGTCATTTAGCTCGTATAACCTATGACCCCAAAGTTACGCTCTAGCTTATAGTCCCGTCTTCTAAAATCGACGACAAAACTATCTGTGTATGGTTACATGTGATTATTCTTTCTAAAACTAACGTCGTTTCATATTTCAACAGGGTTTAGCTAAATATATTTCAAATATGTTACTGCCTTAATTTGCCATAATACATGTAATGCCGACCGAATGGGAATTATATTTATATTACTTGGGGGAAATATAATGGACTTAATAACATGTATTACATCTTCACAAATTCGATTAAAGTTTATTTTCGATAGAGTTTACAGCGCGTTTTTAATTAATTGTACTTTGCGTACCGCTCCGACGCAACAAAGGATGAAAAACTACGGTTGCTGATTTAGGACACGCAAGAAAAAAAATACCTCGAGCGCTCGAAATACTAAGTCGAGCGCTCGAGATAATTAAGTAAAAATACTATTAAGCATTGTGGATCAACAGGGAGTAAATATTCGTAGACTAGGGCGACTAATTAATATTTTGCTCGCGGTCCTAATTTTATCTGTCATTTTGATTTCGATGTCAAGTTTAAACCGTACGGAATAGCTATAAATAGATGCTTTGATGGGTTTTCGCGATAAATATTGCATGGTTGAAGGCAAATTATACGGCCATTGATCCCAAAGTTATTGCTGGTAATTTTTTTAGAATCAGTTGAAATGCTGTGTGGGTGTCCAGAATATATGAGATGCGACCGAGGTACAGAAAATGGCGATGTTCGCAGGTGGCGAAAGAGAAGAGTCTGAATACATATTTTTGTATAAAAGATCTACAGTAAATCAACGAAACCGTGTCCCGACTGGATAGCGTTTACACTTCGAAGATTTAAAGCGAGCCGTATCTTGTACAATCACATTTCAGTAGGCCAGATTAGCACCGTACATTGTACGGCACGCTTACGTTTGACCCTCTTACACTACAAAAAAACCCCCCGAAGCGCGCCGTGCCTGGTACGCTTAAAATTCGTAATGCAATCTGGGTTAATGAATAGGAATTAGCGTGAATAAAACACGATTATATTATAGGAACCCGAGCTGACATACGACAGAAAGACAGACATACATGCCACAGATTTCTTAAAATGCTTAGGGCCGCGGGTTATACAAATCGAAATACATTATTGTGGGGGTTTTGTTCTGGAAATAAGTCACGATTAAATGTTATGATCCCGAACTGACAGACGAAAATTAAATTTATAGCCATCGTTTTCTTGGCATGCTCAAATAGAACTAGGGCCGCGGGTTGTTCTAAATCGAAATACTCTATTGTGGTGTTTTGTTCTGGAATAATAGCGGGTCGATTTCGATCGCTAACTAGTTTCAAGGTCTCTACTTTTCCCTCTTCATTCAAGGGACATGGATACTAATTGACCCATGATTGCCTACTATTAAATTAAACGTTATGATAAATGTGAAGTTGTCCCTTTAATTAATATTCACCAGCTTTACACTCGACTATTACCTGCTTTGCAGTTTTGTGATGATGTAATAAATAATTGATAAGGTCTCCCAAGAAAAAAAGACGTGATATCTGGTGTTCTGAAATGTTTAATCCAACGCGAAACCACGGCATATAATATTAAAAGGTTATTACTTTCAAAAGAAGGCGAAATAAAACACGAACAAGGAAGCTTGTATCCTCTGTCACTTTCCCCTCCCCCGCACACACCCACACAAAGTTCATTGCTTTTAAAGCGAGCGATTAACTTTGTCTAACCATTTAACAATCTGATTAAAACACAAATCTATTATCGTTTCGTTTTATAGTTCAATATTTCGTTTCTACCTGTCTTTACTACTCTTTGATCTGGAAGACTTGTTATTTTAATTCGTGTTCTGCTTGAAATGAGGGGTCATCCAATCAAATGGTCTGTCGAATCGACCGTTTGACCTTTTCATGCGTGGAACTGTGTGTAGACATTACCAGCCAATGACATCTATACTAACACCAGCGATTTTAAATCAAAAAAAATAAAAGTAGATTTTTAAAGGCGTGGCGGTCGCTAATTATTTGTTAATAGAATGACTGACGTTATCGGGTCAAATGTCGATTGTTTGATAACTGACGTCATAAAACGTGAGCTCCTACTATAACTTGTGAGATCTACATGTAGTGTAGGCCATCGGAAGTATAAACAAACGAAACTAAATAAAGATCTATATTTTGATTAGATTGACCATTAACATGCTTCCCATGTGTAATAAATGGGTTAGACGTTGGCTCGCCAGCCCGGAGGTTCCGTGTTCAATCCCTGCTTTGGTCGAGAAAGTTCATCGGGGTTTTACGGCGTGGATCCCCCTTGTCAGTGGCGCAGGACAGCGGGCCTGACAAAGAAAAGTGTATAGTCGTATGTTGTGCACATAGAGAACCATTACTAGAATAGGCCATAGCGCCGCTGTCCTGGCAAAATTCCCCCTCATTAGCCCAATCGGGGCAGAAAAGTAGTGCCTTAAACCCCATTTCCTTTTATTTTATTTTATATATGATACTCTCTTTAAGCCTAACGCGAGATTTTATATTCTGTCTAGAGTCGTTCAGTGTAGCTAATTCGACACTTTGCGGGAGTTCAAGAGTCTAATTTAAATAAAATGGGAAGCCGAGAACGTAAACAGAACATTTGAATTTTATATTGAATGAAACACCGCTTTCAACGGGATTTTTTTCTTTTTTTGTCATCAGATATTCAGTGTTTTGAAACAGTTTTATCAAATTATATTTTTTCATTGTTGTCGTGACATTGTTTTATCATACAGATATACTGGGAAAGTTGCTAACAGTGTGGAAATAAGCCTATTTACTCAACATGTACTAACTACCCCACCAAGGGGCATTATGGAAGACCAGATAACGAGCTGACCGGTCTCGATATTATAGTTTAAAAATAGATAATATAAAGGGAATATGTTGAAAATAACAGTTAAATTACTGCACTATGGGTCTAGTTATCGCCGTTGCTACGGTTGTTGCAATAATAAACAAAATCTCGGCTACCTTAAATCATCAACCGCAAATCGTATTTAAATCTATAGAAAATCTAGAGTATTCGATGGGATTGATAGTTGATTGTGGTCTTTTATTAATCTTTAATTTTAAGGCACAAATAATGACATGCAATTGATTGTTGAATATAGGCTCGAATTTTCAAACGAAAATAAATGTAAATGGTCAAGATCGAATATGACGAATAAGCAGTGGTTCTTGAATTTCTACTTAAGATCTGATATATTCTGAACGGCAGCCATTCAGTCGTATGGGTATTTATAGAACATTGAGTGCGGCATCACAGAATATTTAAGAGCACATGACTAAACAAAATTTTCTGTACGTGTAGCCAGCACTTTACAAGTTCACACCAATCACATTAAAATTAAATCAGCCATCTTCCCCCAAAGTTGCACATATAAACCTCCCGTAAAAATGACTTTGCCAACCACAAACACTTTTAATTCCCAGTAACGTCACATAGAGGTATACTATAATGGGTCCTTACGTAAATTATAATATTGTGTTTTTCATTTCAAAAAAGCCCTCCCCATCCCATCTCCCTAAACACAGTCATGTACTTACACATAATATATTTGCGATATAGCGATTACTTTACAATCCATACGAAAGGGTATTGTGATTGAAATATTTAAAATGCTTGATTAAACATTTATGAGCTAACTGCGTTAGCAACAAGTTGGCGTTTTGTTCTTGTGTTGATACTTGATGTACTAGATTACCACTCAGATATGTTTAAGAACCCAATCTTTAACTTTCAGTCGATATCTTAAATGATGTTTGGGAAATTTATTTGTAAAGAAACGATTAGGAGTTAAAGGTTTCGGCATTATGTTCTGCTGAAACTGTTCAAGTATTTTTACTTTGATTTATTCTGACAGGATCTATGTACCCCCCTTAAAGGCCCAATCTCTTGTTGTAACTACATCATATGTCCCAATCATTATTCTGGTCAACAAATTGTACTATTTTACAATAATCCAATTTATTGATGATACAAATTTCATCTTAACACACCCAATCTAAAAAAATTGGAAAAATTCCACTACATGGTTTAAAAAGCTTTACGTAAACCTTTTCAAATGTAACTTTAAAACATTTTCGAACCATCTGGACAAGTATAATATGATGTAATGGATAATTTACACACCAGGTAGGACTTTTAAACATCTAGTAGTTAGAATAAGGCTATTTTTTCCTGGACCTGTCAAGCCAGCAAGAGTGTTATTGTCCCTTTAACATTGGATTTATATCTTATGAAGAGGCTTTGTGGAACCTGGCCATGATCCTGTTGATTGATGAAAGGAGTTTTACGCCGCTTGGGAATCCAATTCATTGCAATGAGATGTTTGGGAGGATACAAATGAAAATAAATCCCAAAGAACCTGATCTACGATTTGATAATATTATTCCAATAATGTGTTCGTCAGTAGCATGAATACTATATAACACAGTCTAAATTACATCTTATAATACCCCAAAACACGTACTCGATACATGAATAATTGGTTCCTTGGGAAACTTTCCATGGATGGCCAAATGCTTCAAATATTGAAACAGATTTTTAGCAATCCGCAGAGTAAGCTTGAAAAATATCCTCCGAGACATTGATCCCCAGACCGACACGATGCATATAAATAGCTAGCTAGACAAATACAAGTAGTATATAAACGTAACATTTTTTTGCTATATATATATATATATGGTAAGATATACTATAATCTGATATTAAATCATGTACTAGTTTAAACAAGTAACATAACAAATCATGTACTATGATGTATAGAAGTATATAAAAGTAACAGTAACATATCCTGATATTAAATCATGTACTATGATGTATAGAAGTATATAAAAGTAACAGTAACATATCCTGATATTAAATCACGTACTAGTTTAAACAAGTAACATAACAAATCATCTACTATGATGTATATAAGTATATTAAAGTAACAGTAACATATCCTGATATTAAATCATGTACTAGTATAAACAAGTAACATATCAAATAATGTACTATGATGTATAGAAGTATATAAAAGTAACAGTAACATATCCTGGTATTAAATCATGTACTAGTTTAAACAAGTAACATAACAAATCATGTACTATGATGTATAGAAGTATACTAAAGTAACAGTAACATATCCTGACATTAAATCATGTACTAGTATAAACAAGCAACATATCAAATAATGTACTATGATGTATAGAAGTATATAAAAGTAACAGTAACATATCCTGATATTAAATCATGTACTAGTATAAACAAGTAACATAATTATCAAATCATGTACTATGATGTATAGAAGTATATGAAAGTAACAGTAACATATCCTGATATTAAATCATGTACTAGTATAAACAGGTAACATGTACTATGATGTATAGAAGTATATAAAAGTAATAGTAACACATCCTGATATATATTATGAAATCATGTACTAGTTTATAAAAGTATATAAATGTTATATAAAAGTAGCTGTCCTCGTATTAAACCATCGCCTAGTATATAATGGAAGTATATAATATGTTTTGTGTTTTGTTTTGTATTTTGTCCATAGCAAATATACGAAATAAAATATAGTTGTCTCACGGTACATTTAACGTTGTTCATTTTTAAACGCGTAGCAAAACATGACCATTATCGCATGATTAATAATATTATTTTTATACCATAGTTCACTGATGCCTGTCAGATCCGCACCTTATTCAGTCTATTGTTGACATTATGGTGAACATTATTTCTTTAGTAAAGTTAATGTGATGAAGTCTTCGATGCTTTGGAAATCGGAAAACAATTACACAGTTAACAATTTGATCGATAAAGCAGAGGAAAGCCGCTTGGGAATTCAATTGATTTGCTTATGTGGCATGCTATGTAATGTAATTAAATCCATTCTTTTTTATTGAATAAACGTTATGATTATCGTTATGTGTCAGAAATAATCCACTTTACATTCGAATATGCTAGGTTTTGGTTTTCTAAATTTCCCAAAAAGCAAAACGCGTCCGTTAAGCGTGCTATCTGAATCGACTAAAATAACCCTAAAGCTCAGCTTAATATGAAGACGTTAACTCTCGTCAAGACAATAGATCGACTATTTATGGGGATTACCATAATTTGATAGTCCAGGGCTATTTGCTAAATGCTATTGCGGGAAGTATTGTCCAAACGGGGGCGGTGTCGCCTACTCATCTTCGATTATCAATTGTCTATATTGTTCTTGTATACAAAGATGGATTTCCTCAGGTTTTAGTCACATCTGAACGACCGAACTTACTTCCCTGGTCAGACTCGCCACCCATGATAGTGTTCATGTCATGCTCTGTCGGGATTTAACCATGAAACACTTCAGTCGTGAATCCATGGCTTGGCAGCTAGCAAAGTTTGATCGCTATACTTTTAATTTTCGGCTCCGCTTAAATTTCGTCGAATTTCATTACGTTGGTATGTTTCACTGAGGATGTTTTACGTCTCTAGACAAAGTCAGGATTTAGATATGTCTGATTCTTTGATCGCTTTATCGTTCTAAACAAAAAATACTGTTTTTAGCATGCCCGATAAGTAATCGAAAAAACAATCAACGGTATTTTATATTCCTTTATTTCAAACTAAAAACAACGTAAAAGAACCACAGGCAGTTGAAATTCAATTGCTGTCTGGGCAAAGTTTCCCGCATAGCACACTACATGGACCATACCCGTCTTCAATAGCCCAATTATGGGACAAAGCTACGACATTAAACCTAATCTATTCTTCCATTCATTCTATTTAATGTCTTGTCGCGGTAGTCTTGCGTATGTATTTTGTACTTAACTATATATGTACACATAAAAAGTTATGTAGTAATTGAAATCTTCTGTCATTTTAACTGTGGTTTCGCGGTATTGTTATGACATAACATAAAGAAACTATATCTGTAGCCACCCCCACATTATCTTCATATAATTAATTTGCGTTTCCTGTTTCATCTTGTTTTTCTATATACTGCAGTTTTGATCTTTTATAATGGCTTATTATCATTAATAGCCCGTTTATGTGTATTTGTTCGACAGAGAACATAGCATGACCCCCTGGAAAATATTGGTAATAATAAAGCAAACAATTGTTAAACAAACATTAAGCAAAAGCTAACTCTGGCTATTCCATGTCTTTCTTTAGACCTGAAATGTTATCTAAATTATTAATTAGATATTCATTAACCCATCCAGGCCATAATTAACTCACGATGGCACCGCTAGCCTGGGAACTTTAGTGGATTATGAACCGATTTACTGCACCCCTTTCCTTCGTGATTTAATGATTATACGGATAATCGAGACAATGCCGTTCATCGCATCGACTTAAGTAATGATGATCGGGGCTAGGCGGAAATTCCAATCGCTTTATTCTCGATTCATATAGTGGATCAATTTGACTGAAATTTTTACATACTATAGTGAGAACTGCCAACTCGTTATCTAATCTCCCACAATATATCTTTAACTATTTTAGTTTGCGGGCAACTAACCATGATGTCTGCAAGTTCGACCCAGATGCTGCCCATGAAAGTTCCCTGATAATTTCTTGTTAGAGTTTGAGGTGTAAGACAAAAGCAAGGAACAGTGTCTAGTCGATTGGATAGGACAATTAACCGATGTCCTATGTTCAAGTTATTGTAAATGTTAAAGCACCCTTGGCAGTTGGAATTCTTTGAAGGATACGCGGAAATCCAACCGACGATTTGTATAATATTATATTGTTTAATTCAGCCCATTAAAACTAAAATATTTCAATGTACGATTACGTAAGAAATTCATGTTACTTAAAGTTACATTATTCAAGATATAGATAAGAACTGGCCATTCTTGCTATACTAGTTCGAAAGTAGATGATGTAAAATGAATAATTTTAAAATTGCATTCAAATTACTCTATTGCAAGCGAAGATATTGGCATTTGAAGATTTAGCCGACCTGTGCAATAATTTCAACCACGGTCCTGGTTGATCAATGCTAAGACGCGAAGCGTCTGGGCGCGCCATATTTGATTTATCACTGAAACGTTTTAATCTGTTTAATTTCGGAGCAATCTGATGCCATCCAAAGTTGATTAAGGCCTGGATCAGTTAATTAATGTCTAATTAATACTTTAGAAAACATTTCATGCCCAAATAAAGACCTGCACTAGGTAGATTTAGCTCTTGAATAATGCATGTTTAAATAGTGAACAAAGCGGTGTATGCTGACTCGTTCCAGAACACCCGATACCGCCCCGTAATTGAGTTCATAATCAATAGACGTCTGTTGTCTTGTACTTCTGTAGTTCGAAATTTATTGTAGCTTTTTAAACACCATATGGCTTATTGCGACATTAAGCGAGAAAACCATCTATGAAGTTGTCTGGACAGAGTAATACTGTTGATACTTATCACTCAAATACATTTACAGAACTTGCATTTTAAACATTTTGTAGGAATCAGATAGTCATGCCCTAAAACTCAATTTGATTTTGTTTGAGAGACATTTCAAATCGCTATAGTGCCTATAGTCTGGTACAAACTACCCAGTTTACAAATTGGTACGTTCGGGAGGTGAGGAAACCGCTCGTTTGAAGGACCTTTTACGCTCGTAACACAATAAGGAGCTTTGAGTTTAATTTAAAGGTAGTTTAAAGGTAGTGTAAATATGTTGATGTTGTAACCGCTACCTTTAGGCTATACCGATCAAAAATAGACCTTATACTTTCGTTTCTTTGCTTTTGTGTTTTATTTTTACATTAACCCGACACTGACAGGCAGCACAGATTAAAATAGGACAGAAAATGGAGAAATGACAAATGAAAACTGTACACCAAGTGTAGGAGTAAATCGTCGATATTATGAAATGTAACATTACATTAATATATATATATATATCGAGCTGGTGACCTTTGGGCTTTGACCTAATCTTACCTCAAAGTTAAAACGTGTAACGTTCGAAATATAGAAGAAGTTGACTTAAATTTGTTGCGTGTGAAATTTGATATCTTAGTTTTTAATACATGAGGGGTGGGCTCCTACCTGATATTATATATCTATATCATTTAATCTCGTATCCAGCTATGTGGAAATCTATTGTAATCGGTTCAAAGTTAAGTACATGAATATGTTATCTTTGCATTGGTGAGTCTGAACTGAGGTGAGTCAAGATTACCAATAACTTTACCTTTATTATTTCAACACGCAACACGCTTAGCTACGGCAAATTACCCAAACGATTAACCTGATCTCTACTTATGCATTTAGGTATATTTGGTTTCCTGCACACGTATTTGCTTTACTTTTTTCGAAATGCCAGTCATTTTTTCTCTCATATTTCTCATTAACGTAAACGAACCGATTAACCGTAATGCCAGCTAAGATTTATTCTAATTTAATGAATCTGAGGAAATTAGAAATGTCGATCATGAAATCGCCGCAGATAATGTGTCCGAAATTAATTGTAATTTGATGATGCTACCTGCCCAACCATTGCCAATGTACAACTGAAGCAGCAAGCTCTCTTTGTTTCATGCTCGCAGGATTTTAGTCGCCTGATTGGTATTACAGAATGTCCCAGGATGCGAATGGTTTATCACATTCCCGCGGAAATTGGCATTACCTTTGAACTAAATGACGTGTTTAACCGAGGCGATATAATCGCGAGGCGGAGGTCTGTAGTCTGGGTTAGTTATGCTTCCATTAACGTGGAGGTGTTAGAAAACAAGGCATTTCCGTCCGTCAATAATTGGAGATATTATAAGCATATTGTGTTTTACCCTGAAATCTGTAATCAATAATATGGTTTAATTTTGGATTACATTCTAAATAAATCATAAAAATGATAAATGGGATATTAAAATAACTCTTGAAAAGTCTTTGTCGTTTTAAGTGCTGTCATATTAAAACAAATTTCAATAAGTACACGTAGTAATCTTGACATAGTTTCTCACATTTGTATTTTTGCCTATTCATAATAAACAATACAGTGTAAAGCGGTTCTGCTACTTTTATTTCGAAAATATTGACTTTGCCATCGTCATGCCATTTTGATTCGGTAAACAATTTTTTTTAACAATCAGTATTATTCTCAGATGTCAGTTTACTATGAAATAAAATGGAAAAGGGCTTTACGTCCTATTTGTCTGCAACGACTGAGCTAATAAGGACGGGAATACGCCATACCTGTATACAGTTCTAACTCCAACTGTCAAGGGAGTTGTACGTGTATGCCAATGTGTAATTGGGACCTGCGCCACTGACAAAGGGAAAACCTCGCCGGAACTTATTCGACCAGCACTGGTAGCGAGCCCGATACCACAGTTCCAAAATATTGAACGTGTCATCAATAACATGTAGAATTTAAAGGGGTCTGATAGCTCTAGCCACTAAATATGTTAACTGATCTAAGAATTGATTGCAAGTTAGTTTTAACGCAATATACATCTTTTGGGAAATGAACAACACCTATCAAACACCAAGGGGTGCCCCCCAAAATAAATTAAGATAAGTAAAAGCGTAATAAGTATATGCAAACCAGAGAACTGTTGTCATAAATCAGCTTTTAAAAATGCATAATAATTTAGAAATTCTAAAACAAGAACCATTCCCGGTACATACAATCTTCTTGAATATTGCCTGCTGTTTATATTTCCTTGACATCATTTTCTGTAAACACGGGTTTTCAAGCGCTGTACTTGAGATATGTATGATTAAAAACAATATTGCATCTTTAAGATTGCATTCTATGTAGTATTCTTAAGGTGATGTTAGTTATTCTATTTTTCAAGGTGGGTTGGATGAATGGATGATAAGAACACGCGTGCCGTATCATAAAGCATGTCATAGAGTCAACTGGAGTGGTTTCGAATCCCCAGTTGTACGTGACAAGAACCCGTCTTCAATTGGCCCAGGTTAGGTGCTTAAGCGTAGGACGTTAAACCCCATTTCATTCACGTGACAAGAAGAAGGGTCGCCTGTCCAACCCCGTGTTTTTTTCGGGATTTCGGTTTCCTCTCAGTGCTAAAGACCCCTACGCAAGCGAATTATTGAAATAATATTATAATGAAACCATCCCGAAATGACCTAGTTTGTGTCGAGTGGACGTTAAACTTCATTTCCTCCCCCTCTCTCTCTCTCTCTCTCTCTCTCTCTCTCTCTCTCTCTCTCTCTCTTTTTTTTTAATGTTCACTAGATGGCGTCAATCCTTTTTTAAAAGCAGATTTGAATATACTCTTGTCGTAGATTGTAGATATTCGACGCTACAAAACACCATGTCCGTGTTACGTGGCTTTTATGGGCTATGGGTTTGTTTGCTTAACGTTTAGTTTGTTCTGGATTTATATTTGGTTGTTAGGTGTGGTGCGGTTCTCCTGCACTTACTATGTGTACAAGCTCTAACATAGCGGTCAATCTGGGAAATGTGACAATCGTAAACAGGAGATTGGGATACATGTATATTACTGCATTACACCCATATTATATTAATTTATACAGGTTTTAACGATCGTAATTTTTCTTTCAATAGTACCAGAAAGGGGGAAGGTTACCACTGTTTTATGGAAGACCAAACAGCTCTTTATTCAGTGTTCTTAGTTCTTAGTTCTTAATTCATAGTCCTTAATTCTTATTTCTTCATTTGTTGTCGTATTTCGACATTTGTAGGCCAAAATTAACATTTGTAGACTAAAACCAACATTTGTATCTTAAAATCAATATTTTTAAATTGTATCTTTATTCGATTTGATTTTATTATAAAATGAAAATTAAATTTCTTGTAGAAATATAAAAAAAATACATTTACATTTTATCAAAATTACATTTACATTTCATCAAAAACATCGACTACAAACCAATCTTGAACAAATCTCCAAATAAAAATCTTGCAAAACATTTCTCGAAATACACTTCTCGAAAAACATTTCTTGAAATACATTTCTCGAAAAACATTTCTTGAAATACATTTCTCAAAATGCATCCAAGCGTCAATGGTTGAAATAGACTTTAGAGATGAACTTGACACAACAAGATTGTCTTCCGACCGAACGTAACTAACGTGACGAAAATTAAATGGTAGCTGGCTTTTTCTTCGCACGTACACAGTGAATGGCCATTTTGCGCAGTAATCCCAGCCAGGGGACTACAGGGGCGGATCCAGAATATTATGAAAGGGGGGGCGTAGCCTACTTTGAGGGCGAAGCCCAACTAATGAGCACCCCAGGTGCGAAGCAACTGCGAGGGGGCTGGGGGTCCTACCCCATAATTTTTTTTTAGGACAAGACTCCATATATGCGATTTACTGGCATCTGATCTTCAAATATTTTAAAAACACAACTCTCACTCTATTTTCAGTGTTTATTGTCGGTACAGGGGGATCACGGTGGCTAAGTGGATAAGGCGCTGGTTCGCTAGCCTGGAGGTCGGGTGTTCGATCCCTGCAATGGCCGAGAAAGTTCATCTCGATTTTCCTACGTGATTTCCCCTTGTCAGTGATGCAGAAGGAGGGCCTGACAAGGACAGCTGCCTAGTCGTTCGGATGGGACAAAAAACCGAGGTCCCGTGTACACATTGGAATGCACGTAAAAGATCCCTTGGCAGTTGGAATTCGATATAAGAGTAGGCCGTAGCGCCGCTGCCCGGGCAAAATTACCCTCATAGCACACTGTATGGGGTATGCCCGTCTTCAATTAGCTCAGGTTAAGTGCATAACAGTAGGACGTTAAAGCCCATTTCATTCATTCATTATTGTCGGTACAATTTTTTTTACAGCTTGCCGGAATAGGGGGGGGGGCGTGCGCCGGGTGCGCCCCTCCCCCTCTTGGATCCGCGCCTGACAAAATCGATTGTGTATATCTGAAATATATCCGACCGAAGCACAATGTATAAACTGTGAATAGTGAATGTAGGCCTAACTATCGTTTTTTGTGCCTGACACATGGAATAGCCTACAACTGACATGTCACCATGACCTAAGGCAAGGGGAACATAACAATAGCACTGTACCAAAGACTACGATTATGATTAATTTTCAAGTGACTTACGATCAGCAAAAGGATCCCTTCTCTGGCCTATCCAATGATATGGATATTGATTCATTGTTTGTAGAACTGTAGATACATGTATATGATTTAATAAAAGCTTGGACATTTGACTATCGGCATCGCTGTAGCCTATGTTAATTTAGGGCGAATGTTATATATAGTTTCGAAAACACCATTTTTCTCTCTCTGTGTATGAAGTCCTATGGCATAGCCTACCCTAATCCTTATGATTTTTTTTATGATATCACTCAGATAATGAACTGGGAACACTACTTATTTTCGCCCTCTGGCCTCTCATATTTAGATAACCGAGGCCCTTTTTGAATTGAATTATCAACAGATCTAGACTATAGTCTGTACCGTACCTAATGCAATTTGACTTTCAATATTAATATTAAATTAAAGATTTATACATGTAAGTATCCAGATTTGCTCATTTCTAAGATAGATCTTATTTACATTTTCTTTGTAATTGTAAGGCCTGGAAGGCCTGTGGGGCCTAGTGACAACAGTGGCATCTGCGTGTACCAACACATCGGAAGACAATCTTGCTGTGTCAAGGTCATCTCAAAAGTCTGTTTCAACCAATGACGTCATAATACGACGTCAATGGCTTCAACTTTATCAGCCCACCACGAGCGTTCCGCTTGAATGCATTTTGAGAAATGTTTTTCAAGAAATGTTTTTCGATAAATGTATTTCAAGAAATGTTTTTCGAGAAATGTATTTCAAGAAATGTATTTCGAGAAATGTATTTCGAGAAATGTTTTTCGAGAAATGTTTTTCGAGAAATGTTTTTCGAGAAATGTATTTCTAGAAATGTTTTTCGAGAAATGTTTTGCAAGATTTGTATTTGGAGATTTGTTCAAGATTGGTTTGTAGTTGTATGTTTTTGATGAAATGTAAATGTAATTTTGATAAAATGTAAATGTATTTTTTTTTATATTTCTATAAGAAATTTAATTTTCATTTTATAAAAAATCAAATCGAATAAAGATACAATTTAAAAATATTGATTTTAAGATACAAATGTTGGTTTTAGTCTACAAATGTTGATTTTGGCCTACAAATGTCGAAATACGACAACAAATGAAGATATAAGAATTAAGGACTATGAATTAAGAAATTAGAATTAAGAACACTGAATAAAGAGCTGTTTGGTCTTCCATACTGTTTGTCGTGTATTTTGTACACGGTGAACAGTCCATAATGCTGATTACACTATAATGCCTTATTAAACATTTTGTCTATACCGTTTTTTAGGACTTTAGTCTAATGGTTTTTATTGTACGTACTTGGTTTTATTTCATGATCACATGAAGCAAGTATTCAATTTTACACTTTGTATAAAGCCAAACAGATTCAGTTTTTCCCCAATAACCCTCCATATAAAAATCAATTGTCTTAAATAAATCGTTTTGACCTTTATTTGCATTAACTATTTTTCTTCTGACCTTTCCCGTTAAAATTTTTTGTATGTTAAATTTGGTAGACACGGTAATTGCTTCATTTCATTACATCTCGCATCTAGTAAAAAACAAATAAGGGAGCGTATGAAAACAATTTACTAGATTGACAAACTTGTCCTACGTTAGTGCCATCTAATTATATTAATATAATATGTTAGTAATGGAACTTCCGTGACGATCTTGTCCGGGCTTTTAACACATTATGACTGACTTCGATCACTCCGACTTAATAAAATGTCATAAGTCTGTAGAAGCTACTCAATTATGTTTAGATTTTAGTACGTACAAATCAGAGCGTTTTTGTTCAATCAGATCTGTTTGTTTGACATAAAATCAATTCTTTAATTATTTATTATCTAGCAACATGCAAAACTGATTGTATTTATAAATCCACGTCGTAGTGTTTTCATTTGTATATTCTATTGTTGATATATATTTGATAGTTGCTTCAGTTTTGTGTTAGCAACAGTATACACAACACATGTGAAATGAAATGGGCTTTTCTGTGCTACAAGGAACATTTTGCTCGGACATCGGCGTTACGCCCTACTCTTGTTTTTTATTCCAACTGCCAGAGACTCTTTGACGAGTAATCCATCGTGTACACATGACCTTGCCTATTCGCCTCATCCGAACAACATTTTGCCCGGACATCGGCGTTACGGTCTACGCTTGTTTGTAATTCCAACCGCCAGGAGCTATTCTACTTGCACTCCATTGTGTACGAGAGACCTCGGTGTTTCGCACCATCCGAGCAACTGTAGCACCGATAAGGAAATCACCAGAAACTGTTTCTGTTAATACCAGAATCGAACCCAGGCACTCCGAGTTGGCGAGTTAGCGCATTACCTGTTGCGAGATCGTGTATCCACACAACACATGTATTAAATTGGCTACTTAGTATAAAACATACAATATAACCTTTATTATTCTATAGGGGTTTGTCTGCGATATCACGTAGTCAACCATTTTAACATCAATATTCATTTTTTGTGATGTAATGTTAGAGAGGGGTTTCTTACAATAAATACAATCTTGTTGCAGGATAATCCTGCCTACAACCTTCATTTTCTTTTGTTTTCCAGGGACTAATTGAATTTTGCAGGTTATTACTGCATTTTGATTAGTTCTCAGCGAAATCGTGAAATTGTACAGAATAGTTACGTTTATGAGATCATTTCAATAATAAAAAGAGGCGAGGGCTAAACTGTTTAGTTTCGATATTTTGAGCTGAAGCCGTTAGACAAAGAAAGATGGCAATTTCTTATCATTTCTTCGAAGACACCGTGAATACTTTGGATTCTCCTTTAAGATAGTGTTAATGAACAATTTAAATGTGTACTTTTTAATGAACAGTTTTTAAGACATGTTTTATAAAGAAGCATTTAGTCAAATATCACACGTCATCAAAATATTGTATTATCGCAACGACGGCATGAATGAAAATCGATACTAGCCCATAATTATATCGCCGATTCCTTGACTGCGAGTGAAGTAATTTGACTGAAATTTTCAAATAGTCTCTTTTCATTATATATTTAATTTTAACTATTACAGTGAGAACTATCAGCTCTTTATCTAATGTGGTATATCTTTTTGGAACGCGCTTGTCGAATTTTGTTGGTGATTAACAGCCCCCCGCCATCTTTATGTGAGATTCTATGACGCCGGTTAGATTCGAAGTCTTTATTACAGTTTGCTCTTTGTGCTCGGGCGTCTCATTACAATTAGAATCTTTACTTTAGCCCCTGTGGACTATCCTACCATATGAATGGGAGTTATTTTTTAGAACTAGAAGAACATGTTCTACTGAGAGTTAGGAACACGTCTAGACGTATGTAATGAAACAATTTTCTTTAGATAGGGAGCTATTTTCCGTTCGAACTCTTAAAGACACCTCCCCGTATACAAACTGGGTGATTTGGTGATATATTTGGACTAAAACATATTCAAACTTATTAATCTATGAACATGAACATGTTGATTCAAACCTTCTCAAAACATGGTTTCGCTAGGGAATACCCCAGCTATAAACAAATCTATTACATTCTTCGACTATCAACTGTCAACGTTTAAAGGGACTACCATGATTTGGAAATTAGATGCCAAAATGTAGAGGAATGAATGATGTATAATATTGAGTCGTTTAGACGGACACGTAACCCTTTTAAGATTTCGGGCCAATTGCATCGTTGGTTGACCTTATAATCGATTTCCGTTCCTTTAGAGGTCTATACAGTAAATAACCCATGCTGTACTTGATAAACAAAGGCAATTTTTACCTACACATTATTTTTATAAAATGAAAGTCTGGTTTTATCCAGACACCGTATAATACAGCTTAGGATACCGGTCTCCATTTCCAGATGAAGACTGATGGTCTTAGGATGTTGACCCTTTAAGCTTACCATCAAATTTATCAACATACATCAAACGCTAACTAACTCGAGCAGACATCCCTAATCGCCAGGTTGCTGGTTAGGGAAACATTTACATATTTATCCTGTATGCCCTCCACGGGTGTTTTTCAGCGAATCCAGTATTTGTTCTATTAGATGCGTCTACTTCCATATTGTTCCAAAATTGCCATAATTTTATTGAAATAACCACTGGATAAATATCTTTGTGGGAAAATAACTTTAACGTAAAGAGTTAACAATGAAGATCTTTGGCTGCTGGTGTGATTTAAGAACTAAGAATACCGAATAAACTTCTGCTTGGGCTTCAATATTTCTTCAGATCAATATATTTAATTTCGGTGAATTTCATTTTTTTTATTAGTAAGGGTATTCTTCCCTGTGTGCGAGAGCACCTTTGCAGCTTGTCTTCAGGCCATTTTGGAATATTATCAGATTCAGCAAATTTTCCGGTAATTTCATATTTCCATATATCCGCGAAGATATTCCTCGTTGTGTCGCAGTAGTCTGGTCGAAATATCCCATTAGATCTTAACAAATATGTCTGTTAGCCAATATCATCCTCTTTGTTCCTGTCATAATTGTCGTAGCATCTCAAAAACTTATTCTTAACTTAGATTATAAAACCTGCAACTTAAAATGAGAGATCCTAAAATAGGCTGAAATGGAGAATAAAATAATGAAGGATAACTGACTATGGCCGTCATTCGTAGCAGCTTCTTCATTTATCAAATGACGTGTCAGCATTTAGGGTGGTATGAATAAATTCAAATTGAACAAACATTTCAATTAAGTTCCATAGATAATAGTTTAAATACATGTTAAAGGTCCGTTCTCACGGTGCGACTTGTAGTAACTACTTGTAGTATAGTATCTACATGTAGATTACAAAATCGTATATAAATGAGTAGATACGACTTGGAATCTCGCGATAATCTCGTCTTGTCTTAGCATAATGGCGTCATTAAGTAACCGAGAGACGTTGGCTATTATTGCCCTATATTTGATAAATAAGAACAAAAAGAAACAGAGAAAACCAAAATCCGTCTGGGTTAGACAGAGGATACTGCGTAGACCCACTGTCGGTGCGTACAGTTCCCTATTACGTGAACTTGAAGAAGAAGACCCTCTCAAGGTAGTGATTTCGTGTTTATACTAATTACTCGGCGTCTCTGAATGGCCATTTTCATACGATCTGTTGACTGAAATAGGGAAGTTTCTATTTCGCCCATCTCGCTTTCAACTGGTTGGGAGCTTGTAAAAGTTGGTACGACTGGGGTGTTCTCACGCTGCATCTCGGGTCGATAGTACAAGTACAAATGTAGATACTACTACTAGTCGCACCGTGAGAACGGGCCTTAAAGTAGATAAAGTACAAGTACTTCTTTGTTGACGGTAGATAAATGCATAAATAAATAAACTATACGTCCAGGTAAAAAAAAATCTTCCACTTTACTTCATTTATGGCATACATTAAATCATATAAGCTAGCTATCTGCCTTCTATGGGTGTCATCAGATATTAATAATGTATACAGAATATTGCAACTACGATACATATATATATATATACATTTTTAGAATAATAGATATCCATGATAATGGATTATAAATAATATTAAGTAACGTACAACAAAAGGTTTAACGTATAATACATGACTTGACATTAATCTACATAGTACATGTAGTTTGACAATGGTCAATATATGAGATTAATTAAAGTTCATAGACTAATTGTGTAATCTGGCTTTAATAAAACTTAACCTTTCATTAATTTACATAGTCTTCTTGATATAATTAAAAGTCAATAGAAGAATTAATTATGCAATTTAGCTGTAAACTTATTTATATCCACCTTCTTCTCTAATAAACTGATTATAGAGAAATAAAGATATACTACAGGGTTTAAAATTCCATTAGATATTGTTGAAGTAAAAAGTGTCAAAATATATATATATTTTAAGATTATTTAAAATTAAATACGGTGGGGAGGGGGCAAATTAAGCATTTAAATCTGGTTTGAACCGGTCAATATAGTGTGCTTCCATATTCCGTCTCTTGATAGTATTATAAATGTTGACTTTATAAAAAGGAAAAATACTAAATTTAATGTTTAATTTCTTAGCACAAGTATTAAAATTTAGAGACTTTTAAAACATGATTAGTTTGAAAACTCTGCCGTGTATATGGATGGTTATTGCCGTCGGGGGATAAATGAACACGTATTTTTAACAACTGTTTGTTCCCCTAACGAGTTTTAAATTAAGCCAACAGAACAACAAGGTTTGCTGTCGCCATTAGCTATTAACACACGAAAAGAGAATACACGTTAAGCTATTTTTTAATATGGACATGGGAATAGATTAAGAACGAAGAAATATAAGAAAACGACGGGTGTCGAATAACATGTAGTTAAATCAGGTGTCTCGTATTGTTTTACACCTTGGAACCAATTTATTAAATAGGTAAAACAATGGCGATAATTTCATTAAAGATTAAAGCATATATTTTAAAGGTATATAGCTTACACAAATGCCTCATCATTCGCATAATGTAAATTTAACAAAATATAGACATTTGCTATTTTTTTATTTTTAACAATGTCTATTTTCTGTATTGTCCGCAGGTTTATCTTGTAATTTTTATACGCCCACATTTTCATGTGGACGTATTATGTCGTCGCCCCTGTCCGTCCGTCCGGACGTCCGTCCGTCCACAATTGTTTGTGGACTCTCTACAGGTCACAATTCTTACCCGATTTCGACGAAACTTGAAATATAGGTTTATCCCCCAAAGATCTCGGCTGCTTTCGATATTGATGAAACTTGACATGCATGTTTATATCCCAAAGATCTTGGTTCCTTTCGATATTTGCGCCTATCGGAACGTTATTTCCTGAATTATGGCCCCTGATTGTCCGAAAAATCACCTATTTTAGCTCGTGGTACCTCTGGAGGTCACAATTATTATCCGATTTGAAAAACCGTTCGATTATATCACCGTTACACCCTAAGGACGGTTGAGTTCAAATTTCGGAAAAATCGGACCAAAATTACCATACAAAATGGCCGCCGTTCGTACGCGAATACTGTTACAAAATGGTATATCCAGGTTGTGGACCCTGTAGGGATCACTATTTTAATTTGATTTTGATGAAACTTGAAATGCATGGTTATAACCCAAAGATCTTGGTTCCTTTCAATATTTGCGCATATCAGATCGTAACTTCCTTAATAATGGCCCCTAATTATACGCAAAATCGTCTTTAATTAGCTTGTGGTCCCTCTGGAGGTTACAATAATTATCCGATTTAAAAAATCGTTTGATTATATCACCGTTACACCCTAAGAAAGGTTGAGTTCGAATTTCGGTAAAATTGGACCAAAATTGCCATACAAAATGGCCGCCATTCGTACGCGAATACTGTTAAAATATGGTATATCAATGTTGTGGACCCAGTATAGGTCACAATTTTGATTCGATTTTGATGAAACTTGAAATGCATGTTTATAACCTAAAGATCTTGATTCTTTTCGATATTTGCGCATATCAAATTGTAATTTAATGAATTATAGCCTTTGATTGTAGGAAAAATCACTTTCGGTTTTGGTTGTTCTCTAACCATCTCTCGAAAATGTGGGCGTATCCTGCCTGGCAGTGCCAGCTTACTATCTTTTTGTTTTTTGTGTAGTGTGCCCCCCCCCCCTGCACTTAATACAGTTGAAATAGATTTAATGAAGGAACCTAAAATAAATGAATTATTTTATGGCTGGAACTTTGAAATCGAACCTTAATATCTGTTCTTTACCCATTAAAGCGTTTTGAATTACACACTGCTACCGGCAATTTTCTATTATATCAACATTAACAAATTATCACTCACAGCTATTTCTCAAATATCCACCCAAGAAAGATGAACATTAAGAAGGAAAAGCTCATATTTTAAAAAAATAATTTTGCTGATGGTGTTATCTGACCATCCGATGTACGCGTCCGTTCGGGTGTACTGTAGCCGTGTATGACGTTTATTCTTATTAGAACACATCCCCAGTCTTCATTAGAAGGAAGACCTTACATTTTAAAAAAAGAATTTTCCTGATGGTGTTATTTATATCTGTCCATCCGATATACGCGTCCGTCATGGTGTACTGTAGCCGTGTATGATGCACTTCATGTTTATTTTTATTAGAACACCCTCCGGTCTTCATTAGTCCAGTCGGGGCAGTGGGTCGTTCATTTCATTTATAAGAACAGCATATTCAACGAACAATGTTAATCGTGTGTGGCCATTTGTTTTGCACTTTCTCATTATAAACATTGATTGGTAAATGCAGGGTCCAATTGGGGAAGGGGGGGGGGGTGGGATGGCCTAGTGATCTGGATGCCGCGCTTTGAGCTAGCTGGCCGGCCACCTATGGCCTGCTGCTGTGGTTTCGAGCCCCGGTATGAGTTTGTGGCATGGAGATAGGGGCGCCTTCTCAACCTCGTGGGTTTCCTCCGGGCTAAAGACCCCTACGCGCAAGCGAATAATTGAAATAAAATTAAACCATATTATGTTAGTCCCGAAATTACCTAGTTGTGTTGAGTGGACGTTAAACCCCATTTCCCCCCCCCTCTCTCTCTCTCTCCCCTCTCTCTCTCCAATTGGGGGAGTTCAATACTCTGCATTTACAAGATGACAATATATGGGGTGAGGTTGTCCAGTGGGCATATGAATGGTGAAAATGATCGAGACAGTATTGTGACTTAACTTTTGATTTGAAACAAATAACTTTTCGCTAAATGATCACCTGCTTGTTGCTGTAATTTGAAATCAAAGCTTCCATACTTTTGCAACACCTTAGCAAAGACTGTGTAGTTTAGAGGCCACGTGGACAACTTTTCGATCTCACAATTCACAATGTACGTAAACTGTCGTATCGTGGCCACATAACATACTTATATGTAACAATAAACTTCGTACTTTAAAATTTCACTAAGCATTTGAGTATTTGGTACGACTATTAATCGGAACTAAAATTCTGCAGTTGTGACGGAAAGTCAGAGTTATATACATTTTGTCAGAGATGTGAATTATTCGAAGGATATTCGATATCTGGCCTACTCCTTTGGCTGCAAGCACCCTTCCCCCGGTTATTACGGCCTCCAGACTCTCGCTTATAAGGACCTAGGATGGAAGCCCTCTAATCAAGAATTGCTTTTACCGTCCCTGGTTTTGATCATTGTAAACCCCGCTCGTGCCAAGGAATAGTTTAGAATTGGGGAATTTAGGGTGAAATATATCTTAGGTGATGGTTTTAATGTATTTTGTCCATTTCACCTTGGTCACTTGACGGGGGATTCCATATCTTATAGGTATCGAATTTGACTTTTATCCACTGATTAGGGCTTATTGGGTTTGGCTTATTAGTATCATTGTTATTTATTGGAAATCAGTGACCGAATGTTATAGACTTAAATTTCTACATAATTGGTTCTACAATTTTTGAATGTCCGGAAATAAAGTCTGGTACCGTTAATTGGTTTGACATTTTCGAGGATACGATTTATATTAAAACAATGTCTGTCTTTCTTTATAAAAAAACAGTATTAAACTAGCTTAACATTATCGAACGGAAATTAAACGTGTCCATCGTTTGTCCAGTTGACTTTTGAATATGGTTGTGTGTTATCGTAATATTACCCTTATGAAAACTTGGGGAAAAAAGAAAAACGATTTGATAGAATACCGTATTATTTTCTATGGAAAGCACAGTGAGTCACATTTATTTCTTTTCCCGGGATCTCGAATCTGCTTTTATAATATTATTAGTACAAACTATGGATTATGGATATTTTCACTGTACTTCCTTATCTCTCGCGTGTTCAGTTTATTTATTTACAACTTCTTTTTTCTTATTTAGTTTAAATGTGTCCACATGTTTTCCATAATTTTCTATCATGTCGTGTTCTATATACCATATTTAGAGCGAGATCTTCATATTTTCTAAGAAAGTCAAAACATAATTAAATCTGTCATAATTTTCTCAATAGGTTATCAACTCACTATTATACGAACATAGGCATTATTTCCCACCCTCAAAAAATCATTGACAGAAGAAATAATAACACAATTACCTCCCCTGTTTTCCCATTGCCTCCCATGCATTAGCTATCTCCAATCGTTGGAATTTGAGAAAGCGATAAATGGGGTTTAACGTCCACTGGACACAAACTAGTTCAATTTGAAGTTGAAAATGATATTTTTTCCAATTTCACATCTGGCAATAGTGAGTTATAGTATTATTCTTTAACAAGGTAGGACTGTTTATGGATACCATCTATTTCAAGCCTCATTATCCATCTTATATGAACAAGAACATGATTTGCACTCATGTTTTATGTAATTAAGGTATATTTTAATCCTTAACGTTATATAATTACACCCAAAAGAATAGAAATGTGTAAAAAATGCAAGATACTAAATTTCATAATATTAACAAATCGTGCCAGAAATCTATTAGATAACAGGTGTATAGATCAACCTATTTTAGATCATGAATATTTTTATTTAAAATTTAATTTGGTAATAAGGAAATAACATTACACAATTATCCAGAAATAGGGTTGATAAATTTAACTGAAAATATAATAAAATAGAAGTAAGTGGGTGTATATTAAGATAAGAGTACATTATGTAGGTTACTAGTGTCGTATCCGAGGTAAAGTATGCTTACCCTTTCATCATTGATTAATTCATGAAACTAGCATTTCGTATATTCCAGTAGCCACATCCTATTATTGCTAAATTCGCGGCTATATTCTTTGAGATGCTCTGAGTATTTAACCCGTGTTTCTGACGATAAATGCGGCCATTTATTATTTAAAAAAAAACCGACCATATAATGATGCAATTCAACATCATTATTCAATTGATGTGACATTAACCGTACACCAAATAATCTTTACTGGGCAATTACTGGTCATTGTTACGATCCGTTGCTTATTGCTTTAATTGTAATTGTGTCGTCTTCACTAATATTCGCGCCTGGACAGGAAGCAATTTCTGCTTTACCTTGCTGCTTTCCCGGTGCTTTGTTGATGCCAAGTGAACCCATTGAGTGATAACTATCGCTACAATATCCTGCGTTTACCATTACCATTTCCTATGATGCATGGAAACTCAGAGTTTATCTAAATTATGGGGTTTATCCACAGCGGTTAAAGTGGTTTATTAAAGCCACCTTGAAGCAATCTAGACAAGTTCTGTGTAGCCTATAATCCCACTTATATCTCGATTTGGTAGCGCATAGAAAACTAATTTAATATTTTCCTTCTAGCAGTATATTTCAAGCAACCTTTTTCCAAGCCAATAGACGTGCAGCTTCCGTTAGACTTAGCCAGACCCGATCTGAGCTATCACTGTACTCATCGGCTGCCAATGACCGATGGTCACTCGCAAGGGTTTCCAGGGTGAGCCCAGTGAACAAACGGAACACCGGTTAGTGCATGGCAAAGTGGTTCTTGGACAATTACCCCCGGACAATTAAAAATGACAACCATGCCCTGAAAATTACATCCTATACCCACCCATAGGTCACGTAGTGGAATTTTAGGCACTTTAAGGCCACGCATAAACATTGTGGGCCGCGTAATGGGTAAGGCTAGGCCACACATAAAATTTGAATGGAACGCTACATTTTGTGGGTGACCACCTTTTTTTTCGATGTTTAGTTTTGCCTGACAAGAACAATAATTGAAATATGACTAACAAGGACATACTTATGAGCTATCGATATGCATATTGTCCACAACATATCCAAATTGAAATGTTTCCATTTACACGTAAATTACAAAAGTTAGGATAGTTGATATCTGGGCAAAGTTTACCCCATTTAAAATTACCGCATAACTTCTATAGTGCCTTCAGTTTTTATTCCACCAATACTTATCAGATTGTAAGCATAGATCTATTATACACTGCTTCTTGTCGTTTATCTCATAGCTTGCTACTTGTTTGGGATTGTATTTTTATATATTGCAGTTCTTGATAGGATAACTATAGATATATAATACATTGCTCCACGTCGTAAGTGTAAGTCATAGATTGATACTTATAACAATAATAATTTATTGCACTTGTATAGCGTCAAAATCCAGCTTGTAAAGCTGCCAAGTGGTGCTTGTACATAAATAAATATACGATTATGAGTACACAATGTAAAACAATAAAGATAGAAAATCATATACAATAAAACAATAAAAATGTTTGGTAAACAAGATAATAGGATTTTGAAAAAGAAAAAAGCAGGTTACAGGTACAAGTAAAATATAGATAGAAAACGTCGAAACTTGAACTGGTCCTTGTTTCAAAGGATATGTCGTTCCAAAGTTTCGGTGCTGCTACCGAAAAGGAGCGTTTGGCGAAGAGTGATTTAATTTTTTGGCATCTCAAGGAGTGATTTAATTTTTTGGCATCTCAAGGAGGTGAAGAACGAAGTTGGCGTAACGGTTTATAATGGCTAAGAAGATATTTTCACAAGACATACAGGCGATTCAGGACAGTTGATTGATAGCTATGTAAGACACACAATTTTGAAATCGATGCGAAAAGAAACAGGTAGCCAGTGAAGATGTTCAAGGACAGGAGTGATTGGCGAATAAGGTGTTAGTCAAACGATACGGACAGCTTTATTCTGAATGAGTTTGAGGGTATAAGCTTTTTCCGAGAAGTGCAACAAGCAGTGGGTTACAATAATCGAGTCTGGGTGAAATAAAGGAGTTGACAAGTAATTAACAGTTTTCAAAATTTATATAAGGACGGATTCTACCAAGTGAAAGTTGCATGATTTACAAATAGATGAGATGTGGGATCGCACAAAGATTTCGCCTATATGCTGACAAAGGAATATTGGCATACTCATCTTTGACAGAATTATGCGTTAACTTAAGATTTGTATTACATTTAGGTTAAAAAAAAAAGTTGTATCACTTCTGTTCTATCATCGTTCAATTTTAAAAGATTAAGTGTCACCCAGGACCTTACATCCACAATGCAGGCCTCGTTACTTGTTTTGGATTGTATTTTGTTTATTGTTGTTCAGAAATGCTTGGGATTTTAAAACCAGCACATTTTCCTTAATTTTACCGTTCAGTTAAAATGTTTATAAACATATATTTTTGTTTGTGAGTTTGATAAATAGTTTATCCAATGTAAGCGAGATATCCCTTTGGTATTACGTCACTTTGTCAAATTTCTTTATCCACGACTTTGTCAAAATTTTATGAAATCGAAGAGGAAGATAACCTTTTACGGTATCTTTGACGCCATTGATAAACAACGTTCTTTTGTAGTTTGTGTTCTATTCAAGTTAAAATGTAGGCTATGGAAGATAACAGTTATATAAAGTTGTTGTTGTTCTGTTTATTATTTATGTTTCGTGGTATTAACATTGTCTGTTTGATCAATCAATCAGGTGGAAGGCAGAGGCTAATTTTATTTTATCTCATTACTCCTGTATTATACTATTGTCAGACTATACCAGGAAGACTGTGTAAATTAATGTCATGTCAATGTCATGCATTATATACTTTATAACCTTGTGTTGTACATTACCCTATTCATTACGAGGGTATATGTATATAACCTTGTGTTGTACATTACCCTATTCATTACGAGGGTATATGTATATAACCTTGTGTTGTACATTACCCTATTCATTACGAAGGTATATGTATATGGTATTGTTTAATTTTTTGGGGACACATTATTAATGTCTGAATGAAATAAAGTGGCGAATTTTCTTTGGCTATACTATATACCAGAAAACAGCGGAAAACGCCGAAAAACAGCGAAAAACAACCGAAAAACAGCGAAAAACAACCGGGATATACCGACAAAACTACCGGAAAACACTATTTTATACTGAATACCGGTAAACACCGGAAAACACATTACATACCTGAAAACACATTACATACCGGAGCCTGGTCTTCATGAAAACACTAGAAAAACATAACCCTATCTCTAACCATAATCCATCGCTGGTCCTCTGGAAAACCCCGGGAAAACCCTAAACAAAAGCCTAACCCTAAACCCCCGCACACAGAGGGTTACCTATTTAGGATGTTATCTATTTAGGTATTTAGTGTGTTTTCCGGTTTAGTGTTTTTGCGGTGCTTTCAATGTATTCAGTATAAAATGTTGTTTTCCTGTGTTTCCGGTTGTTTCCCTATTTTTTCTAGTTGATTTCCTCTGTCTTCGGTGTTTTCAGGTATATAGTGTTGCCGGAATTTTCTAATGTATTTATCTACCGTAAACATAGAAGTACTTGCACGTTAGGTACTTTAATAAATATGTCCAAAGATATATGCACAAATCGTAAAGCTGTACTACTTTGTTTCACTGTAAATGATGAAAAGATAAAAGGTATGCCGACACGAACAGATTTCAACACTGGTTTAATAACATTTTAACAATTTAAAGTATTGTTCTTCAGTCTTGGGACTATTCACAAATGGTGGCCTTGGTTTACTGTGTTTTTCGGTGTTTACCCGGTGTTTCCGGTATATAGTGTTGCCGGAATTTTCTTATGTATTTATCTACCGTAAACATAGAAGTACTTGCACGTTAGGTACTTTAATAAATATGTCCAAAGATATTTGCACAATCGTAAAGCTGTATGCCGACACGAACAGATTTCAACACTGGTTTAATAACATTTTAACATTTTAAAGTATTGTTCTTCGGGTCTTTGGACTATTCATAAATGGTGGCATTGTATAGAGATGAACACTATAGTATCGGGTTATTCTTCCAGAGTAGTTACCCAAAAGAAAACATAATATAAAGTTTTTCTTACTGGAATTCTGGGACATTCTTATCTTACGTACGTGTAAACATAAACGCGATATACGCAAGACAAAGTCCTCGATTTCGGTTATGCTGAGGAAGAAAGACTTCAGAAAAAATCCTCGAAAGATAAACCACGGCTTACCGGCCTCGGTTTTTCTTTTCCTCGGGTTTTTTCGTCCGTATTTCTTTACCCAGCATAACCTTAGTCTCGTACGTTACCCTACACTTAATCACCCAGTTGGGGATTTCACTACATACATATATCCACCCAACCCATGTAATTCTCAGCATTTTTATAAAACATAGGTACACGACACAGTGTAAGCTATAGGAAATTCACAAATTAATCAGAAGTGGTGGCAGGTATTTTTGAAAGAGTAAGTATTTAAAAATTGGCATAAAGAATAATATACTGCGACGTGTCAGACCCTCTATATTGAATATAATTGGAAATGTTGGCATCATTTATTTTTTTTAAAATCTTTAAAATAGTAATTATGATGGTCGATCGCTATATTTAAAATGATGATGGCGGTTGAATTTTATAATGGTATATTTTGCGACACCTGTCTTATTTTTTCCTATTAAAGCTGTCTGATTAAACATAAGAGTGAACAGAAAACTCATTATACACACATTCAGTGAATCTTTGTTTAACAGATGATATGTACTTTCTCGTCAGGAAATCAAGGAAATCGAGTTATTACCCCAAAGGCAAGCACTAGTATTTTCTTAAAACAACTTAACCCACGACATATACAGTTGGGCTTATGTCGCTCTACGATACGACACGACTGGTGGTATAACGGACAGAAGCCACGTGATGATCTAAATTGCGACATGGCGACTCGACGTACCAGGTGTTTTATAACGCCTCTTCTATTGGATGTGCTACCGCCACAGACATATAAGAACTCATGTTAGACGAGATTGAGCCTGGGAGGGGGGGGGGTGCTAGTGGTCTAGACTCTCTACGATATTACTTTCCGTGGAAGAGGGCGTTAAACATAAAGAACAACAACAACGAGATTGAACTTTTTTTCGATGTCAACCCTGATGGAAGTGGACGTTAAACTCCAGCACGAGATTTGGCAGTGGACGTTAACAAGCCCGACAATAATAAATAACATATTATTTCTGATTTTATTGTCGTCTTTTCCCACTTGCACTGGTTGTACGCCATTTTGAAACTAGCTGACGAAGACAGCTCGGGCGGCTATTGTTCGACTCCGGGCTGCTCTGTCAGTATCTAACAAACGCATTTAGTTCGCGTACAACTTTTAAAAACCGAATGTCAGTGTGGTATTTCTCACATAATTGGTTATCGCAAAAACTATAGTCGATGGCCTACTTACTACACTATACATATTATAATATTCCATTTACACCCTTGTTAATTAACACACCTTATCAAGAGTTATAATCAGAATGCTATTTTTTTTTATCGAGATCCGTAGGTATTTACCATTTTGCTGGATTTTTATAAGGCAAACGTATGTTTTAACCTTGACCTTTTACTCAGTGATATTATCAGTATAATGACTTCCTCGTGTGCGGCAGGTTAGTTTGCTTCTAAAATCACTGTTTTCCGTTCCAAAAAATACAAAAGTTATTTTCTACCAGACAACCATGGTTCTTTTCACCGAGACTAGATAACTTCTCTCGGTGTAAGGATATTATCGCTATGGATAAGTTCATACACTGTTGAGAAAATAATCCCATTGGTTTGCTTAGCAACAAATCGAGCGTGAATCAACTCTGTACTGAAAATTTTGTGCGTGATATATATCAACCGTCTTCACACATTCGGTTTATAATTAGCGATACACAGGTACAGTAGCAAGTGTTCTACTTCACAGACTAATACCTCAAAAGTACCTCCGCGCGAAATCACAGATTTTGGTACATGTAAAAGAAAAAGAAATAGTGCCCGTGCGCGTGCCAGTAATAGAAAAACTAAGAATTCGCGCATAAAAATGCACGAACGTACCAGGGACGAGGTCATCTAGAAGACGGTATCGTAATTCCTTTGTGCGTGGGCGCACTAGTTGATTTTTAAAATTGTTTTGGTGGTAATCCTATAATCCTGGCGATTCTTAGCTCTTCCGGCCTTCATATTATTGGTTTTTAATTCAAAGTGTTGCTATTGTCATGGGTGCCAATATTAATCCATGAATATATCGATTCCTGTGTACATGTATAGCTCAAAACAATTCAACACCATTAATAGTGACCCTCTCCCTTGACGATCTGTCTTCACCAACAATACACCAATAAATTCTAAGTTATACTCTTCTCATAAACACTATCATAGTTTTGATTTATAAGCTACGTTTAACTCATCAACCCGGGCTTAATAAATTAGAAGCATAATTGGTCTTACTTTGCAGACAAAATACCCAAATCCCGTGATCGAATTCAAAGACATTATGTTTATTTAACTAATGTAAATGTTAACGGGTGCTGTCTGCATTGATCACGACAAGAATGTTGTTGATGGCCATGTATTGGCCTTAGGGGTTAACCCTTTCAGGCCCAGGTGGTTATGTTTTAAAATAATTTCTTGTTGTATTGTATTTTATAGATGATTTGGGTTTAGTTAGGGTATCCACAAAATTTATTTTTAATTTTTACAAAATTAGCTGAAGCGGATGGGGGTGGGACGCCTGGTAAAGGGGTAAATTATTTCCAATACGAAAAATACAAAAAAACAGTTTAAATTTTTCTTGAAATCTAAACAGACAAATCAAGCAAAGAAAACTATATTTTCTCAACAATTTGTAGCAATAATCCAGAGTTAGATTCATTCAAATAAAGGCGTAAACAATTTTAACTTGAAATACAACTGTATAGCTTATTTCCAACCCCACCTGGAAATCTAGAACACGATTTCTTGATTTATTACAGCTTAGGAATATATCACATGTAACACATTTACTCTGGGAGCGAGATTCGATGTTTTTCACAAAACCCACATCGACCACGATTTTCTGAAAACATATATCATTTCACAGACCAGTTGGAATTTAAAATCTCTTTGCCATCTATATAAAGGGTAAATTCAGACATATTAATCAATTCGCAAAGGAAAAGTCACATAAATTTGGAAAAAACGCATGGGTACTTCAGAGTCCCAGGACGTGCGATCTGTCTGACGAGACTGGTACGTCCAATCGAAATAAAATATGGGAGTAATTGCGAATATTACCCATTTTTTATAGAAACTTTATGAAAGGTTTTTGCGTTGGATAAAGTTTCATGAACAAAATTCACAATTATTTTACTTACATTGAACTTGCACTGTGCCTTCAAACATGCACACTGATTTTCTTTCAAAAAACATCATCGTGCTTTGTGTTTGACATTGAAATGCCACTATTGTCACTCTACAATTTTATTTGCACTAAGACTGGACTACTTCAACTCATCCCAGACCTTCCTAAAAGACCTTCTTAAAACTGACTGATAATGAAATACTGGCAATAATACACATATGCCTTGCAGCATTGTATTCACTATATGATAGAGCATGAGAGTCCCGTCGGGCCGGAAAGGGTCAATATATAGTAGGGGAGAGGTGAGTGGTTATAATATGCGCGCTGCATTACAAGGTCTGGCATTGAGTCAACTGGCGTGGTTTCGATTCCCCGGTTGTACGTTAAAAGGAGACGGATCGCCTATCCACTGCTAAAGATCTCTACGCGCAAGCGAATTGTTGAAATAAAATTGAACCATGTGTTAGTCACGAAATGACCTAGTGTGTGTCGAGTAGCCGTTAAACTTCGAGATACCCGAGATTTTAACGGTTTGAAATTTAAAAATTTCATTTAAAAATGGGGAAGCGAGCGTAAATCTCGAACATACCAGTGTCCTGATTACCACAGCGCACACATCTTGTCAAAACTACAAATAGCGGTAACTTGGTTCCGAATGACATAATTTGAATTATAATTAAAAACGGAAATCATTGAGTGTAAATCAGTTTATATACATTCATATTGCAGTATTATATGCGTTGCGAACCACTTTTGTGAATTTCTAGGTCCCAAATGTTAGCGATTGAGCTCCTTTAATAGGCCTATGGCTCTACACGTATCCGGAGCTTAGTCCAGATAGGCAAACGAGCTGGGGGGTTTTCAGGAAAATGGACGGTTCGCCGGCGTCGCTAAGATATTTAATCAAACCAAAATGAGGCCTGCAGATTAAAATGCAACTGATTCATTTAAAAATTACATACTGCCATACTTACTAACTACTTTGTGACCTAACTAGGCGTAATAATTGATTTTCTAATTGTTAGTGAGCCGATTTGTTATACTCCGCACCCCTAAAATATGTTTGTGTGTCCCTGCCAATACCCAGTTGGGTAACAACCTTTACAGTATATGTAATAATGTACTTTTATTGTTTGAAAAGCGAACTAGTTGATTATCTCTATTATGGAACGTCTCTTGTATTTGGGATGTTTAAGTAACTAGCAATCCCCCCCCCCCCCGTTTGCATTTCACGTATGTGGCTTTCTTAAACGTAAAGAAACAGCTTCGGATATATTTCTTAACATTACACATTATGCGCGAAAGAATCGTAGAGGCGTGTATATTATCCTAGTTCTGTGTACATATTTGAAGGCCAATAATACTTTATCGAAGAAATTTAAAATTCTAGTTTCCATTTATGATTGGCATAAGTCACTACACAATAGACCACCTTACTCTGCGTGATTTTGATTGTTCATTCAGAAACACGGCAATTTGCAAACACCCTTATCCGGTAGCGTAGGATACACCCATGGTGTCAAACCTGTACATGTAATTAGGTTTGATAATTAGTCACAGAAAACTCGCGCTATGTCAAATTGGCAAACTGTAGCAAGAAAATTAAAAGTGCCCCCAACAATATTTTCAATAATTGTATCAGACAAATTCGTCGAATGATCAACTTTCCGCTAGCATAATTTGATTAAATGCCCATAGGGGACGTTATGCTTCGTATTTAGATGAAATGTCGGTGATTTGATGAATTGTTGTGTTACGAAATCATTCTTAAGTCGTCTCCTTACTATGGTATCGATGTAATGATTGTGTTAAAGCGAGAATTTCAAATTTTCTAAGAAACTCAAAACATAATTATTTCCATGTCTTTTGCTCAATAGGTTATCAACTCACTATTATACGATCATGGGCATTATTTCCCAACCTTTAAAATCTATGACACAGGAAAAAACAACACAATTACCTCCCCTGTTTTGCTATTGAAAACATGGGCAGCCATTTTACATAGTTCGAATTTGAAGTTTAAAATTATATTTTTGCCAATTTCTCAGTTTGCAATAGTGAATTATAGGATTATTCTTTTACAAGGTAGGACTGTCTATTGATACCATCTATTTTAAGCCTTTGTTTTAAATTTGTTAAAAAATATAACTTAAACATTTTAAAATGTAGCTTTAAAAGGAAAGGTAATGGGATTTAACGTCCCACTTTTCTGTTCCATTTGAACTAATGAAGACGGGCCTAACCGATACAGTGTTTTGCGAAGGGTATTTTACACGAACAGCGTCGCTACGGTTTACCATTGTTTCTAAATCCAGATGACAACCGTTATTTTACGTACACGCCAACTTGAATACGGGATCTCGTTTTTTGTCCCATTCGCATGACTAGACCCATATCCTTATTACACCATATTACGTTATACATTAATGACAAGAAAGCGGGACATCTCGAAGTACTTTCTCGGCCAATATCCGGATTTAGCCCTTAACTAATTCCCTCAGCGAGCCTGTGTCTAACTCAATGTATACTGTGTTAAAATGATAGGGGAATCAAATACCAGGGGAATTTTCATCGGACAAAGACTAGCATTAAGAATCACTTTCGTTTTTCAGACAACTTCCTTGTACACGCAGTCAAACTCAAAGAAACAAACGATACGGAACACGGACAAAGACATATTCGACGTCCCTATATTTAGGATAACATATCCAGACTTCCAGGAAAGTTATATTTCATAACAAGTTTTAATATAACCACCAATATCATGATTTAGGATAACAGCGTCAAGTTCTGTGTATGACGCTCTGTAATAATTAACTTATTTAATGTATTGTGGACTTAAGAAGCCAAGTGTAATGTATAATACAATTCCGTTCAGTATAAACGTTGTTTTAGAGAAAGAGAGAGAGAAATAGGGTTTAACGTCCACTCAACACAACTAGGTCATTTCGGGACTAACATATGGTTTAATTTTATTTCAATAATTCGCTTGCAAGTAGGGGTCTTTAGTAGTGGGAGGTAACGGGAGTGCCTGGAGGTAACCAACGAGGTTGAGAAGGCGCCCCTGTCTCCCTGCCACATACGCTCACACCAGGGCTCGAAGCCACAACTGCAAGCCAGAGGTGGCCGGCCAGCTAGAGGTCGAAGCGCGGCACTCTAGATCACTAGGCCATCCCAACCCTCCACACTGTTTCAGATAACATTAAAACGCTAAGTGGCACATTTGTTTCTGTTTAAATATCTTTAAAGGACAATATTGGTGCCAGTCATTGTCACATATGTGATAGAACTGGTTAAACACGTTCCAAATAGTATTTTATCACAGACATCATTGCTACGATAGATGCGTAAGTAATGTTTCAACAATCGGAAGTGACGAACACCAAAGGAAAACACGAGTTTATCCCTCTATATAACTGACTGAAGTGATGGGTGGTAACAGATACATGGGCGAATTTCTGCTCATTAATAATTCCTTTAAAGAACAGAAGTTGTTGTGTGAGACTGTGAAAGGATCTGACAATTCATAACAAATTGACCATGAATGAAAAATATAAAAAGTCATTACCATGTTTTTATAAGTATAGAATGAATAAACACGTGTGAATGTACGGACTGTTTCTATTCTTTATTTTTCTCGTGTTCTCTTATCTAATGACAGTCAGATATACTTTACAGTCTCATATATAACAACTGGAAGGAATTATCAGTGAGCAGAAATTCGCCTATATATCTGTTATCACTCGTCACTTCAGTCAGTTAGCGGGAGAATTCGTGTTTTCCTTTGGCGTTCGTCACTCCCGATTGTTGAAGCATTGATTACGCATCTATTGTAGCAATGGCCTCTGTGTTAAAATTAAATTTGGAATGTGTTTAACCAGTTCTATCACATATGTGATAATGACTGGCACCAATATTGTCCATTAAGAGAAAAATTGAATGATATAGTGAAGTAGGGTGTTAAATTTCATTTCATTTCAAGCTAGTGGAGAAAAATTAGAGAATCATTAGCCCACAGATGTTGTCAAGTTATTGAAGAACTTTCGAAAACACAGTACTTTTACTCAAATTAATCAAACGTTATTTAATAATGAAAATGTAAACTGGAATACGCATTAAAAGTATGGCGTATGTTTTTTTCTGATTTATTATTCCTGAAATAGATGAACACCTGATCTACCATGCAAAACAACAAACAAACTGAAAAAATGTTGGTTTATCATATTGAAAACACCTGATTCCATTTTTTCTTAAAGTGTGGGATGTCGTTGTATTTGAATAACAACCAGCGCTTTATGAGAGTTTAACATCCACTCGACGTGGATGTCTTTAGCATTGTAAGGTTTCAGGTTGGACAGTGTTTTTAAATTAAAATTCTTAATACATACCCCTTAAATTTATTTCTACGTGTGTTGTCGTACATAGACATCTGTATTATAATAAAATAAAAATCAAGTACGATCAATCCAAACCATAAGACAAGATTTGAAGTCCTAAAAAACGTTATAGGCAAATTGTGTAGACTTTTAGTTATATACAAGAATGTGCATACTAAAATTAACATTTGCATCTTAATATCAATATTTTATTTTGAATGTTGTATCTTTTTATTGATATGTAAACGTTAGTGAATAAACTGGGTTAAAACAATGGGAAGTAAACACCTGTATGCAGCATTTCGTCAGTGGATTTTATCCAATGCAGCGCTTATTACAATAATCTCGCAATGCGCCTTTTTATTACCCAGTAATACATTTACAGTAGATTTAGCTTGTCAGATAAATTTCATAACCTAGGAGAAATCGTTTTACATGAATTTGATTGGTCAGTTAAAAGGAAACTATTTTTTTCAAAGAACAGTTCATTTTTTTATTAAAAGTAACTTCTTTTTCTTTTCTTTATTATTAAAAATGAACTATTTTTATTTAGTTGACATTGATGGAAACACTTGGTCAACGTAAAGGACTTTACAGTGGTTGAATTGCTGTCAAAAAATGATGTATCACTACGCGTGAATGTTGTAATCAGGTTCAGTAAATGTGGAATCTATAGCAAATAATTATATTTATTTTTATGAGCACGTGAGAAAAGATTGGGTAATAAATAAAATCTCCTACTTGACAGAGTCTTTTTTTTATTTTAACGACTTGTGTTGATATTTTTTGATATTAAAAAAGACTTATAGGAGATCCTCTATATATTAATCTTACCCATTTGATAAAGGGACATAATTTATAGGCGAGGCGGTCCCAAGTTACCTCATTGTTTACCTTAAAGCACAGTTTTCCTGTACATTCAGTACGAAATTGTGTGTTGACAAACGTTAGTTTCTGTCATTAATACGGTATTTAATATAGATACGGTTCTACTAACATCGATAAGGTCACGTGGAACTGAGTTATTTCTAGCGATACCTGGTGGGAATTTCTTCAGCGGGGACGCCCATTTATCTTCCCTGATTACATTCGGCGTTGTTCAAAATTAACGCTATATAAAGATGGACATAGTCACAGTTTGCAATTAGGGATAGTTTGCGAGGACAACGGTCCTACTAAATATTCTTTTTCGAATTCAAACTGTGTACAAGGGAGTACTAGACAATGTTTTGTCAGGTCCTGCTCCATGTGCCAATGATCATGACGAAACATCAAGAGGAAATTTCTCGGACAACACCTGTAGGAAATTTGATGCCTCCTGGTTGGCGAGAAGGCGTCTTATTATAGTATATGGTTTAAATATGTCCGATTTATCAATTATGAAATATGGCACTATTAAAATACATATTATTTAGTTCTATTGTAAAACATTCAAGAAGTATAAGTAGAATGTTGACAAAACATACTTATAATAACGTCCCACAACATTTCTAAACCGAGCGGGTGGGAGGGGGTCGAAAGGTCAAACGTGCACGCTTTAGATCATAAGAGTAATATTGATATAAAATTGTACCACGAAATGAAATACCCAATCCCGCCCCCTCTCTTTGGCGCCCTCTTCCCGTCTCTCGTAATTACGAATTAAAACAATAAAACGCCGCGATTCTAGTTTGTCACTCCACCGTTTTCGAACTTTTTACCAATATCAACGAGGCTTGTGAAATTATATCAGATAATTTCCGAAATCAATAAATAGATAAAAATAATAATCTATATTTATTAAAATACTCATGAAACACATCGTCTCTCTACGTAATCAATTGACACCTACACGTTCGCTTCCCACCCTTGAATAATTTCAGTGACTGTAGTCACTAATATAAACCATCCTGGCAATGGTTATTGGCAGAAGCTGATACGACGGTACTTTGTGTGTGTGTGTGTGCTGTGTGTGTATATATTACAATAACTGTTCATTGAACAGTTGAATACTACCATCAGGTGTACTATTATCATTCCTTTATCGACTGGCAGAGATTGTGGACATATTCAATGGAGATACTAGTATAATATTTCTCGCTCTATATTGGATTAAGACCACTTTTTATATTTTGTTTGTGTCTTTGTGATACGCTGTCTACGTGTATATCATTTGAAATTTTTTATCAAAGTTTTATTCAGCAAAAAAATAAAATAATTGACATTATTTTTAGAAAGTGACTTCAATCATTGGCTTTTGAGTGGTTTTTGGATTGACGTTGCTAACCAAGTGAAACTATCTTGTTACGATTTTTTTTTCTTCTCGATTCTTAACTTTGTGAAAAAATTGTTTAATTTATTTCCAATCTTTTGCAGAGCTGGTGGAAACAAATTCAGAAACAAGTTATCACTCAAACTTATCAGAAACTTTTTAAAATGAAGTTAACGCTCGTGTTAGTGACAATTAGTCTTACAATAACAGTTTTAGCAGAAGCCTATCCACAATCTTCGAATAGCCACAGAATAAAACGCGGATTCAGAGCCAATTCAGCAAGCAGAGTAGCACACGGTTATGGTAAAAGGGATTTCCCTTCCTGGAAAAATTCTTTTAGAAACGATGATGGGAGGTAAGTACAAATCACTTGTTAGTTTAATTTCTATTTTTCTTTATTTATTCCCCAAACTGTTGGAATACATAACTTGTTTTCATTTAACGGGTTACATTCGTTATGCAGAATGTACGGTTCCCTTGTAATACACATAGTGTCGCTTTAATATGGGAATTAGCCACATTCTATAAATCATTTTGTTCCATTCGTCCATGGTTCCTTGGTTGTTTATTTTTATATTCGATTAAGACCGATTGCCTATTGACATCTATGTGAGCTTTTCATCTATCATATTTTCGGATTCGTGCATCATATGCCGTCATTTCTTTTAGCTAAATACAGCAATAGATTTCCAGCATTATGTTTAACTGGCTTATACGAGTTCCAATCATTTCGTTTTAAAATTAACTCATTTCATCTTTCATTACATTCTTGTATAAGGCGTGTAAAATTGTTTAACTTCAGCCTGTATCGATTTAAAGGCACAATTCAAATGTCTGGAAAGTACCTTTTTCCTATTTTTTTTATATAAGATTTGATTTTTCTCTGTTTTCTTGTCTTTTTTTAAATAATACCTTTCTAGATTATGAATTTGATGTTAAAAGATCTGATATTTCATTCTTAAGACAGACTTGTACGCCAAAGATTACTATTTTTTATGATTATTTTATGTCATAAGAAAAAATACAGGATTTTTGATTAATGTTTCTGTCTGCTTAGTTTTTAAATCCAAGTATTTTTTCGGTGTAACAATGTTTAAAAAAACATAAAAACATTTTGTACGTCAATCTCCTCGTTATTAACAAATATCACCAACATTCATTTGGTTTTAATTTCATTTTTAATTTCATAATATATATTGTGTCGACGGCATAATTTAGAGAATGATATTTTGTAATAAATAATTGAACCGGTAACTGATTTAACACGAAAAGGCCACAGTCATTTGAATTGTTATTTTATAATAGGTGGCATAACCAGCTGATAATTAATTAATTTCACACGAAAAAGTCACGATCATTTTATAGTAGGTGGCATAGCGAGCTAATATAATTTAAAAAAAATACTTGTTAGATTTGTAACCCAGATGGTGTTTAAATTGCTTTAGCGAAAATACGATAAAGGGGACATAACAAGTAATCGAGGACATTATTTTACTAAGTTTCAAACGGAAATGAATCGATTTACTTTACTGATGTTTTTACATGGTTTTCATTAGAAAAAATAGAAACAACAGACATCGAAGTGATCTGCAAACTCAATTTATGTAAAAAGTCATGATTTGCTTTTGCGAGAAAGATCAGAGCGCTACTATCAGTTACGGAGCCACAAAAGGAGAACATTATCAATCATTCACTGCTTCTCACAGTGTAAAGAAACGGATCCTTGATAATGGCCACCTATGTTCACGAAATATCCAATCTGTGATAAAATCAAATACATTGGAGAATTTACCTAATATGTGCTAATATTTGCAGATGCTAGCCAATTATGGAATCGTAAAAGTAGTACTGTTTTTAATGACATGATTACTTAAAGGTCCTCTTTAAACGATGCGGTGCCATGTAGAAAATATGAAAACCTTATTTAGCTCAGATGTAACCGATAATTCAATTTAATGCGTGTGGGGGGTATGGATTGAATTACTTTTAATTCCTGGATATCTACCAACCAACCCCCAGTACGGGAGGAGGGGTCGAATATGATGCCAGAGGCCGGACAAACAGATCTTAAAATTCAAGGGATTAGATGGCTTTATATTAAAGTAGGAAATCACTAATCAACAAAATATGGCTGCTGTTGAGAGTCTTACAATAGTAGTTCTATGAAAAGTGCAGAAGACATTTTCACCCCACGTTCTTTTAAAGATTAAAGTCTGTAAAAATTCGATTGAAACGGAACGAAATTCGATTGAAACTAATCAGTAAATACCTCAAATATACCACAAAGTCTGTCGCAGACATAATAAACGTGTTCCTTAATTGGCATTAAATTGTTTACACCAGTAGTATTTCATATAAGGACACTAATCAGTAAAAAGATTAATTGTCACAAATCACAAAGTGTTGATCAGCAGGGTAAAGGCAAAAGATCGAGCTTTTTTGAATGGGGAGACCTTTGGATGAAACTAGCTGCAATCGTCTTGACTATTATCGGCATTGATTTTTCCGGAATTAATACATCGAATGAACACCATTTATATTGATGTAAACGAGTTTTATTATGTCGTCTTACGTCAAGAGACATATTACCCTTGGGAAGGGCTTTCCGCTTGTCATTTTCATCCGCTCTGCTCTCTGATTGCACGCAATTTTGAATGTGTGCAAATTGTAATAGGATACATTGCTCTTAAGACTTGATATTTTTTGTTAATTCTTGCATAATACATCTCACGCATTCTGTAATTTGTAATTTGTCTCATGCACGTTAAGTTCAGAAACCTAAAAAATGATTAGGATTACAATATTAAGCATCGCGAACGGTTTAGAAAGACATTGATCCATACTGACGTCGTGCATGTGGCAGGGCATGAATACTACTACATAGCATGTAATCTATGAAAGTGTAATGCTTTCGATCCCACGTATACTTAACCTCGTGTTTTCCTTGTTCGATTTTCTTTAATTACTCAAGACCACTGCCTCCAAAGAGAATTATTGAAATAGATGAAATATGACCGCACATTAGATAATAATTGCGTTAGTCACGGTTATTTTACAATGACGTAGGAAGAATAATAATGTAATTTTATATATTGCAAGTTGCACACATACAACCAGTTTCTTTAAAGAAAAGGAATAATGAAAAAAAAGGGGGAACATTGCAATAGCAGAAATCACATTTACGCGGTTTTGCGTTTCTTAACTATTTTCATTCACAAGCGAGTAAATTTATAGGCTACCCATTCATTCATTTCATTGATAGCCCCTATAATATAATGACGCAGTGGAGACGGTATCGAAAGGTCGACCATAAGATAAATTAAACAGTTGTACTTGTAAACGTGATTAATCAGACACTAGACTAACACAATACTTTTAATGAAGTAGGATAGCAACCCCGGATCATAAAGTTACGAAAGTCAACTTCAGATGATAAATTTCCCATTCATTAGCTTGCGTGGGGATTTGTATTAGTAATCTGTTAAGCAAATATATAAGCGTTTTGGCAAATAAGATTCTCTCCTTAATCACGTGGGTCTATTCTTGTTATTTATTTCCCCTTTTCATTGCTTGATTAAACACTTTGCTGAGATTTATGAAAACTTTGATTAAATTCTATGAACGTAACAGACTGACTGACTAGTTGTGGGTTCCTTGTTGCCATATTGAAAGAGAAAAACGAGTTTTTGTTTCTATTCTATGACCTTTATGTCATGTTCAGTAGTATTCACTGTAGACTTATTAAATAAAATGATCGATTGATTTTCTTTTTTTATACCGTGTTTTCTCATTTCAGTGAAGTGTTGTCAGTAAATGATATGGCAGATTTGGTAGCAGAAAATCCATCTTTAGCAAAAGCGTTAGTGAGAAAATTTGTAGACATTAATAGTAAGTGTGTTTGTATTGGTTATCGAATCGCCTTCCTGTGTTTCCGGCCTGCTTCCCCTTGTCAGTGATGAAGGGCGGAGGGCATGACAAGGACAGTGAACACCAAAGTCCTGCGTACACATTGGAGTGTACGTTAAGATCCTTTGGCATGTGGAATCTGATATAAGACTAAGCCATTGCGTTGCCGCCGGACAAAGCACACTGTTTGGAGTATGACCGTCTCCATTAGCCTATTCGGGGTAGAACAGTAGGGCGTTAAACCCCATTTTATTTCATTTATTATATTCAGTTTGGCTTAGTATTCATATATCGAACTCCGTAGCCACCAGGGGCCTGAATGTACATATCGAGAAGGGATAAAAGCAATAAGGACGGGGTAATGGAGGGACATGTTATTTTGTATCTATTGTTGCGCGTCCGATGTCCCAACGCCGGCGTTTCTGTTCACTCTCTCTCCAATCGAAACGATTAGTTACGTCATTTCCTGCCGGACTTAACGCCGTTTACCAAGATACGCCAGAACTAGGCTTACACGTGTCTGAAAGGTTTTGTTTTTCTCGGCACACACCCGAAAGGTGGAAACACATCCATTTTACTTTTATGTACCAGTTACAGATTTGTTTCCGACAAACAAGGGACAGCCATATACAAATATTCATATAGCCAAGGCCATCTTGGAAACAATAACAATCAGGGTGATAAAAACCGCCCGTGTTGAAATGATGCTAGTCTGTAATTATGTATGAAATATATAATATATATTATCAAGGATGGTATTTAAAATAAATTCAAGTCATTATGAATTATCGCAATGGTTAAAGAGCAGCTTTTCTTCTCACTTGAGCAACATGCACAGACAAAGTCATATGATTACACTTGTTTAATCTTTGTCGTGTCAAACCGTGTTTGATTCCTTATTCAATTGGAAATATATTGTAGTCGTTAACCACACTACCACTGTTCTCTAGTTACGAAATACAAGAAAAAAAGAAAAATTCCAAATAATTTTCCAATTTCAAATGGTTTCTGAGAGTCTTAAAATATATAACCGTGACTGAATAAGCGCACGTCGAACGATGCAAATGGTTTTAGACTATGTAGTGCTTGCTTATCATTTCAATAGAATAAAACACCAAATCTCATCTTTATGCACGGAGTTTTTATGGTGTTTATTGGAAATTCAATGCCATGTTAATTTTTTCCTGGGGATTTGGACCACGCAATAGATTTTCAAATTGTATCAGAAACGTAGAAATGTTATTCTTTTAGTGACATTTAGTGGCTGAGAAACACATTAATAGAACACAATTTTTATGGGAAACAATCGCTGGTTTTATTCTAAAAGCTCGTCGTTTCGGCAAGTTTCCTATTACCGTTATTAACCTACCATTGTGCTTAATAATGATAAGAGGTTACTTGTAAAAACGTGGCGAACCAGTAGACATGGTACAAGGGTTAATCAGCGAAATGGAGGTATGAGATATGTTGTTGACGTTTGGGAAAGTAGACGAGGGAGTGTAGGGAGTGATAGTTAGGTGTATTATGAATGGTTAGAGTGGCTGTGGTGTTACGGTGAAATACTATGCCGCCACCGTAACACCACAGCTTTATGATTTGTTAGACAGGAGTGATGTAATAAGTGCGACAATAATAAATAACATATTTCTGATTTTATTGTCTCTTTTCCCACTTGCACTGGTTGTACGCCATTTTGAAACTAGCTGACGAAGACAGGTCGGGCGGCTTTTGCTCGACTCCGGGCTGCTCTGTCAGTATCTAACAAACGCATTTAGTTCGCGTACAACTTTTAACGAGAGTTGCCAGGCAACGAAACATACGCCCACAGCATCTAAATCGTCCGGGCAGTAAACAAGGCTTGTCGCATATTTTACTTTTTTCGTTAATGAAACATTTATAATACACTAAAATATGATTATTAAAGTCAATCGGTTATTAACTTTAGCCTCTAGAGGGTCCACAAGATTTTTTGAAGTGATCAAGGGCCATAACTCTGACAGTAATTATCGGAAATTGCTGAAAATCAACGGGCTTCTTCGTCACATGACCTAAACTCTGTGTATAAATTTAAAGTCAATACAATACTAAGAACAAATATTTTTGATTTTTTATAAACTATATAGAATGAGAGTTGAGTATTTATAAAAGAGTAAAAAATAATAAAATATATTATTTGCAATTAAAATCTTTGCCTGTCATGTTCACACTTATAATACAGGAGAATTATACCGGTTTAAGTATGTCAGTAGCAATAGTAAATTATGCTACTGGTTACTTATTATAAACCTCAACTTTATAAATATTGAACTATATACCGATTTAGACATAATTGATACCTATTGTGAGGAAGGAAACAGTTTTAGAATAAGAGCTTTGATATAATTTCTTAATAAACAGGTTGTTAATAGAGCTTTGAATATGGAGGTATTGGTGTGTTGTAACCACAGTGTCAGTCAGAAAAAAAGGTTTAAACTTAAAATATAGTATTTAATGTATCAGAATGTACTATATTTGGCGACTTTAATGCAAGATAAACATAGTATAAGCAAGAAAATTGTTTGTACTTAAGAAATTGTTGAGAAAATTTTATGTAAAGGTTTGCAATAGCAAATTCCAATGTTAAAATTTTTGAGAGGACTTGATAAACAGGATTACTATGGCTTATATAGGATAATTAGGGCTGGATGGTAAAGACTTAAACTACTGACCTAGACTCAGTGTTTACGTTTATATGACATAATAATTCAAGATAGCTGCTTTAGGAAACGAGTATTTTCTGTTAATATGATGTCACAAGAGAGATATTCTCGGTTTTAAAACCAGGTGAAGATTATTTTTACGTTATAGTAAATATGGGGACATGGGAGGGGTTTGTGAATTACATTTGAAACCTATTTTTTGTGGACAATGTCCAAGAATTGTCACTCAGAGAAGATTATGAATTGAAAGTGTTTGATTCCATTTTGTCTACAAATTATTATATTAATTAAGTTCTTTTTATTGTACACTATTATATTTGAGGTTAAAGTCATTAAAAATTGCACTATATTTATATGTTTAAGATTTATATTAAAGTTTGAGGCAATTATTGTCCTTGACACTGACTGGTCATATTGTCATAATGTAATGATATATTAATTATTTCAAAAAATTGCTATTTCTGAATATGGTTTAATGGATTTTTTGTTTTCGAAGTTAATAAACTATAATTAATCACTGGTCGTAACCTTATTATCGATCATTATGTTAATTTTGATTTTTGTAACACTATTTCACTGTAAGTTTGAAGTCACCAAATTGGTATGGTTAGGATGAAATAAAGGTAATGGGGTTTATATTCTCATAAAATGTGATATGGGGGAGGTTTTGCCTGGACAGCGGCACTACAGCCTACTCTTAAAATGATTATCAACTGAAACGAAATCTGTAACGTGTATGACACGGTGTACACAGGACCCAAGCTGCTCTTCCCATGCGAATGACTAGGTATCTGTCTTGGCAGGTCTTTTGTCTTATGTCACTTTGACTTACAGGAGACCGTCAATAATGTATGGTACTATTAAAAATATTTATTATGTCTATCCGTTACATAAATTTTTTTCTCTGTTTATTACTTCGATACATATTTTTTCAATTAGAATTAGGTTTGAATTCACCATATATACAAGATTAAAGTTTAAATTATAGTTTGTAGTAAATTGACTGCATAGTGTTTTATAAAAAAATGTTGTGATATCAAATATTATTAACAAATAAAAGGTTTTCAAAGGTGAAAGTTTTCGAGACCGTGCAGGGGTTGCCTTGATAACATGTTTCGAGAGGGGGGGGGGAATAGGTATGCAGACCACTCGGACCAAAGACCACTCGGACCATAAAAAAGACCACTCGACATAAAGGACAGTTGGGACTTCTAAGAATTTATGTAGAAATAGTAATAACTTATCTTTTTTCGTTTTAGATGATGGCCGAAGACAGATTATGAATAATAATAAAGAAATGAAAACATTATTAGTTGTCTTTTATTTAAGTTTGTAACTCCTAACTTCGACTTTGAAAATGTATAGCGTCCCGAAACTTTTCGCTCATGGGCGCTGACATCTTGGAATTATTTTGTGTTTTGGTCAGGTCTATTTCAGATATACACAATCAATTATTTTAATGTATTTAGTGTGGGGATTGACTAATAGTTAATTTATTTCAGTTCTAAACAAAAATTAAAATTTTTATAGCAATTTCAACAAAATAGCCAAATTCTGGCTGGGATTACTGCGCAAAATGGCTAGTCACTGTGTACATGCGAAAAAAAAAGCCAGCCACGTCATAAATTTCGTCACGTTAGTTAGGTTTGAAGAAAATATTTATTAAGTTCATGACTTACACGTGGTTCGTAAAAGGCCCAAGCAAACGATAAAACATCAGTTGGGTTTACGGTTGTTTGATAATCATAGTTTCCCATAAAAGTTGTATAAATTTGTTAAAAACGAATAATATACTGAAAACGACATACACATAAACAAGCCCCTAGAAATTGTTAAAGGGCCAGAGTGTTATTGTCCCTTTAACGATAATCCGTAAGCTGTGCGTTGACGCATTCCTCGACAACTGGTCGTAGATGGCAATACCAATCGATAAATTATAGTGCGTTCAACAAAGGAAGGGGTTTATTTCAGGAAAATTTAAGATCGTGGGTTGATTGGAATTATCCCGTTTAATTCACGAAAAAACATGAGCAGTCATCGGTCAATCAAACTCATTGACTATTTGAGAAAGAAAAAAAAATGAAGTATTTTAATCACTACTCAGTTATAGTTGTTTTGTTAATTAATCTTATTTGATGGGCTTCCTTATCAGCAAATAACACGGGTGAGTACATAACACAATAGCAATGTCGTACACGCCATTGTGAAACTGAAAGTAGCTGACGAAGATAGTTACTGAGTTAGGACAGTTAGTTCGCGTACAACTTGAAAAAAGCGCATGTCAGTATAGTATTTCTGACATAATTGGTTATCGGTGAGTTGAGAGCTGGTATTCTCGACTCAAAGCGATTAATCACGACTCAAAAGTATAGTTTATAAGCTACTTACTGTCTACAGTCGTCGCTAGGTTTCCTATAGTCATAAATGATTGTTTGTGGACGATTTACTACTCAGTAAGAAAGCCTGTGCCCAAAAAGAGTTCTCGTCTGTTATTATTAATATAATGACTTCCTCATGTGCGGCAGGTTCGTTTGTTTTTAAAAACACTGTTTTCCGTTCCAAAAAATAGAAAAGTAATTTTTTACCAGATGATCATGGTTTTTCACCGAGACTAGATAATTTATCTCGGTGTAAGGATATTATCGCTTAAGGACACGTTCATACACTGTTGAGAAAATAGTCCCATTGGTTTGCTTATCGGCAAATAATAGAATGGGAATAACCTCTGTACTGAAAATAACACTCAGGATCTATATAAACTTTCATCAAACACTCGATTTATAATTAGCGATACACAGGTACAGTGGCAAGAGTTAATGCTTCTCAGGCTAATACCTCAAAAGTACCTCCGCGCGAAAACCCAGATTTTGGTACATGCTAAAGAAAAAGAAATAGTGCCCGTGCGCGTGCCAGTAATAGGAAAACTAAGAGTTCGCGCATAAAAATGCACGAACGTACCAGGCGCGATGTCATCCAGTAATAATTTCCCATAAAATTTGTATTCAGTTTATATCAATTCGAACTGTTCAAATCCCATTACATGCACCCCATCTCCAATACGAGTCCCAGTTAATCCCTCAAAAGCTTCGTTTGTGGTACACACACGCCATTGTGATCTGCCAATGCAAAGGTTGTACATGATTTGTTTTATACAGTAATAACAATATTTCGACTTTACAGCACTAATAGTAAACGTTCGGGAGCGTTTCGTAGCTACTGTCTCTGGTTAGAATAGGCCCAGCGACTATGCTGAAATAGTGTTTTACCATTATTTAAATACAACAGTAGAATGAAATAGCATTCTTTCAGACTGAAAGCGATCAGTGGAAATAATGTCCTGCACTTCTGAAGTTTAAAGTGGTTGTCGGATATATTGTTAGCGAATACAAGATGTTTATTCTATGTAACAGAACACTTGCTGCTCAACCATATACATATGTGGATTCGTATCTACTGAAATTATAGAAATAGATGATTGCAGCTATTCTCAAATCGCTCAAACAACTATAGAATAGTACTACTTAAAAGAAGCACCTGTCCTAGAGAAGAAAATCATTGACGAATATTAACACGGGCCATCGGGTTTTCGACTATCAGAATATCTAGACACCGTCCTTGCCAAACCCTCCGTCCTGCATCACTGACAATGCTAAACCGTGCGGGATAATCATGAGAAAATATATCGGCCACAACCGGTAGCTAACCCGAAACCTCCAGGATAGAGCCAGTGCACCCTCTATCGCTTAGGATGAATGAGTTTACACAAGGTGTCAACATAGCAGATATATTAAGTACTATGGTGTTAATTGTGATTGCGTGTTAGCGTATCATTAAGATTTACACATTCGGGTAGATGCTATAATAGTAAATGCAGGAGGACTGCACTACACGCAAAACAAAAAATAAAAAATTAACAAGATAAACCTGCGGACAAGACAGAAAATAGACATTGCAAAAACTAAACAATTATCAAATCAAGTGAATGCTTTATAAATGTTATTGTTTTATTTTATTTTCAGAAGATGGAATTGTAACGACATCAGAGCTATTGGACAAAAGACAAGAGGAAAAATGAATTCCATCTGCGAAAGGGATGTTTTTGTCCCGTTTAAGTGATGCCTTTTGAAATCTATCACGTTGCTTCTATATATTTATATATAACTCGGGTATAAATATGATATTCTAAAACCTTCAAAGAATCACAAGAATAATGTTTTACAGACCAAAGACTATGCTGCTTTTGGATTTTTATTAAGGACTGTTCTGTCTCTCTATCATGAAACATAATCATATTATTTTTGTTTTAGCCCATTTCTTTGAAACATAATTATATTATATTTCGATCTACATGTATTTTATCTAAGTTATTTTAATACTAGTAAGGCGACAAGTTTTTTTTAAACGTTTAATGCGCAATGTAGTCAAAATTGAAATATGATGTATATCTATTTTCAATTTTAAGGATCCGAAAATAGCCAGTTACCATTCATGGTATTTGACATTGAACCAAGCGACACGGGTCACTAAGAACTCAGGACAGACTGAAAGTCAATGAATCCCGCTTATCTAAACAAAGGGGATGTCCCTAAATTTAATTTATACACTTCTTTCATTCGTTTGAAAAATATTTAAACGTTTAATACCTAGTTCTGTTTGTTATATTATTATTATATATTAAATATATATTTTGCTTTCAACATTATTTGGTTTTCGCTACGTTGGATAGAAACTGTATAACTGTTCGGTGTTATTTCGTACACTATTTCTGCTGACTTCGAATAATGTCCCATTTGAAATTTCTATGATAAAATATGAATGATATATAGTTTGTCAAGCTTATGATTAACACGATGCCAGACATATTGGTATTTTTACCTGACCATAGTCTGAATGGAAGTAGATTTCATATTATTTTCGCCTACATTAAGTGCTACATACATTTGGTAGTGAATATTGGTCTTTTTACCTGACCATAGTCTGAATGGAAGTCGATTTCATATTATTTTCGCCTACATTAAGTGCTACATACATTTGGTAGTGAATACGGACTGACACATGTACATCTCGTTGATATTCCTAACTGTGCTAATCATTTTTTAGTGTCTATATGATATAATGTCATCAATATACAAGGTACACTTTCCATATTAAACACGCTATTCAGATTTAAGATGTATCATTCAGATGGCAACGTACTGTTACATCGGATTAAAGATGGCGAGTTTTCGTATGACTACGTTGTATTGAAAAGTATGGTAATGTCTATATTTGTTGCTTATTTTGGAATATTTGGCCTTTAAACAATAATTCGAAAAACACAATTACACATAATTGTTTACATGATATACACCATGGCTTGAATCCGTGTCTCTAATGTACCATGGGAAAGAGAAAATTTATTTTCTCCCACACACACACAATTATTTGTAAGTTTCTATACGAAACATAATATTTATTGACTAGGTAAAGGTTTCAATTTACATTGATATAACACATGGTTGCAAGCCAATTGATACGCCATGGTCTTAGAGCTAATGCTTAACGATCTTCTGAACAATGCCAATAACCTGCATACCTTTTTCATTAAGAGTCATAATCAAGCGATAAAGGTACTCGAAACCCTTGAAATAATTCAATAACCATAATAAGATAAGGACCCGGGTACTTCCGATATTAAAAAATGATTAAGTTCCCTTTAATGTTCGTTGTCTAGTGTAAAGGTCAATGATTAGTTTAAGAGAGGTCAATATTGAATTATTTACGTCTTTTAATGAATGCTATTATGTTGAATCAATGTATATATATATGAACATTATTTGAGTGTATCCTTACGTCACTGGGGCATTGTTAATGTACGGGTTCGCAAATTATCTTTCTCTGTAGAATTGTAATCCGCGATCAGCTATTCGAAATCTCGCAAATACTCAAGCGGTCATGTACTCTATCATTTCTTAAAACTGTCGGTGAAGTATTTCGACAACGTAATTGGCTGAATATAATGCGGAATGTCGAGTCTGTCAAAGTGCAGGATTTGCTAACGGGGATGCATTAAAATGAATTCGAGTAGCTTTTATGATTTCCGCTTGGGTATCGTAATTTCCCCATTGAAATCTTGTAGAATGGGCGCAAGTATTAGAAGTACGAGTTACTGGTGTTGACTTGCGTTTTCTGATGCCGAACTTTTGACCATTCTAGTTCTTAATATAAATGATAGAAAAATGCTGAGTATTAATTTACAATGACCCAGTGATCAAGGAATTTGTTACAAATGTATATTATTGTATATCTAGACTCTAGAGACGGCAAAACAATTGCAGCTAAATGTTGCATATATAAATATATATTTATTTATTCTTTGTATGACATATATTACTTGGAAAAACATATTGATATCTGCAGATTTGTCTTTACTATTAAACATAAATGTTGTTTTTGTTTGTGGGTCGGGGCATTATTCAAAATTTGATTGTTGATAAATAAAACCGCTTAAGATTACATTATTCACATTGATTGTTGGTAAATAAAACCGCTTATAATTACATTATTTAAAATGATTGTTCATAAAGAAAACCGCTTAAGATTATATTATTTAAAATGATTTTTGATAAATAAAACCGCTTAAGACTACATTTTATAAAATGATTGTTGATAAATAAGACCGCTGAAGATTACTTTATTTAAAATGATTGTTGATAAATAAGACCGCTAAAGATTACACTAAGTTATTTGTGATAAACGGTTCGAAATGACACATGCTGCCAATATTGTCTTAACTGTAGAACAGTTTAAAGTTGTCTAAATGTTAAATCTTAGAGAGCAGGCAATTTAATCGATTTACTGATCTCCATCTGTCTTGGGCAATGTTATTCAATCTGTTACTGGTGTACCATTCCCAAACTTACCCTGTAAAGAAGAGCCAAAATAAGCTAAACGATTCCGATAAAACCATTTATTTATTTTTCTTTTACTTACATTATTATATCTGTATTTACCTATGTGTCTATTGTTGTATAATGTATTGAACAATTTTGTTATAAATTGTTAAACAACGTACGATGAGTTTCTTGAGGGCAGAATTCATTGAAATAAACGTGATAGATTTAAAACCTGATTTTCATTAAATGTCCCCATTTATCCAATTGTAATTTACCTCTGGATGCGGTTGGAAAATCTTACACGTGTACTTTCAATTAAGTCAGGTGTCATGATTTTGACTCTGGGCTTGTATGTGACCAGGTTTGCGTTCGATTGCCTAAAGCGGTGGACACACTAGCCGAATGATTCGGCCGAATCAATCGGCGCCGAATTTTATTCGGCCGAATGGGTGGACACACCAGCCGAATGTTTCGGCCGATTCACCAGTCGATTGCATCACTTTTCACGTCACATGATTAAAAACGGCGGCGTCTATGTCTTCAAACAATCACGTGATTTCTCGATAGGAGTGCTGATTGGCTAATGAATTCTACATTCGGCCGAATGCTTCGGCGAAGTGGACACACCAGGCGAATATAATTCGGGCGAATAAATATTCGGCCGAATATATCAAACATGTTTGATTCGGGCGAATCATTCGGCCGATTAGAAATTCGGCCGAATGACAGCGGACACACTAGGCGAATTTCGACGCCGATTGATTCGGCCGAACGATTCGGCCGAATCATTCGGCTAGTGTGTCCACCGCTTTACGTCGTGGGTTGTTCCTGTTTTCTCACCACCCACAGACCATTGCAGCTAGTGAATTAATGAATTAAGGAACACCATATATCTGAATCCTGCAATGTCCAGGTTAAAAGCTTTATGTATTATCCCGTCATCGATACATGTCCTCTGGTAAGCCCATTATGTCATCGGGTTCTATATTACATACTCTAGTCGTGTATTCTTAAAAAAAAAAATCCTCATCAGCGTGTTTCCTCATAAACTGGATTCTCAATAAGGCCAACATATCACCACTGTAAACCCGCCTACGTTTTCCCCAGCAACCATTTGGGAATTCGAGCTAACGCATTGATAACATTTTTGCTCCTACAATGTTCACCCCCCGTCTGTAACAGTAGGCAACTATACTATTGAAAAAAAGTAGGGGATATTTGATTTTACGTGTTATTAAAGTCACCTAATGAAACTGACGAAAAAACAAATGACAAAATGAAATGAAGTTCACATTTATCGATTTATTCCAAATGATCGTTAGACTAAGTAAGGCACAGACTGACCATTATAAGGGTAAAAGGATACCTGGGGTCAAACAGCAAAGTTACTACAGCATCACAACAAAGTCAGTAACGGGTAAATCCTCCTCTGTTTGCCAAACAAGCAGTGATCCGACATGACATACTCCTAATGAGACGTCTAAGGTCGTTTTGGTCCAGATTGTCCCATTCCTGTAGCAAGTTCTTGGACATTGGCAGGACGTTGTTGACGGTGACGTAACCTCTGTCCAAGCATGTCCCAGACATGCTTGATGGGGGAGAGGTCGGGACTCAGTGCTGGCCAAGGTAATGTTGTGATGTTCTGTTGTTGGAGGTAACCTGTAACGATCCTGGCCTTGTGACATCTTGCGTTGTCCATGACGTCGTGCGAAAGGCACAGCATGGACTGTCAGGATGTTGTCCCGGTAGTACTGAACTGTAACACGCCCTGCAACAACATGTAAAGCCGTTCTTCCAGCAACAGGGATGCCTCCCCACACCATAACAGACCCCCCCCCCCCAAATCGATCATGTCTGATGACGTTAACGTCTGGGAAGCGCTCGTTTCGACGACGCCACACCATCCTACGTCTGTCCAAAAAATCAACAGTGAACCTTGACTCATCTGAAAACATCACATTGCTCCAGCGTCGCTTATCCCAGTGTTGACGATCCCTACACCAACGACGTCTTGCCTGAATGTGATGATCTCTCAAACAAGGGATCACGCGAGGACGTCGGGCACGAAGGTGACCGCTATGCAGTCGATTCCGAATCGTCTGGCCACTCACACCAGTGTCTGTTTGAAGACGAGCGCTGATCTGATTTGCTGTGATGGCACGATTTCTCAAGGCCAAGGTACGGATAAATCGATCCCGGGCTTGAGTTGTCGCCCTTGATCGACCTGAACGTGGTCTGTCCTGTACAGATTGTGTATCACGGTATCTGGACCATAGCCTGCTTTGACAGACTGAGAATCATTCATCGTCCGCGCCACAACCGCCTGTGTTGTGCCGATCTGTAGCATCCCAATGGCACGTAACCTTTCATTTTGGGTAAGCCGACGCATATCAAAATTTGTTTTCTGGTCACCAAAACAATTAAACTGATGTTTCCACCCTGGAATTCAATGCCACAATGACTGTAACATTCAAAGTCGGAGTCGTGCAAATCTTGGGTTGGACCCCCATGATGATCCCAAGCATCACCTGCATTCCATGCGGAAGCTATTGGTGCGTTTGAGCGTCACATGTAACTGGAAATGTTACTTCTGTTAGGATCTATAGTGACTTTTTTCGTAGTCATTTGCATATTTTAGTATTATGCCCCCAAAATCAAATATCGCCTACTTTTTTGGAATAGTATATATGTGACAGTTGAGAAGAGCAAACAACTTGCAGGATACGCCCACATTACGCAAGAGATGGAAATAGCACAAGCTAAGAAAAGTCATTTGTCATACAATCAGGGCCATAATCCAGGATGTTACAGTCCGTCATGCGACTCTATCAAATGGAACCACTATCTTTGGGATACATACATGTTCTTTAAGTTTCATCAAAGGCATAATCCAGGAAGGTACGGTCCGATATTTAATGGAATATCCAAATGTGGGCGTATAAAAAAACGTAAGACATTTTGGTTGAGTTTTCAAAATTTCACCCATTTCCTGGTCGGGACATTTTGGTGCCGTAAGAGGCTATCCTTTGTTTAGCAATGAAATAGGATTATATCTTACACAAAAATTACTGAAGGATAACTTGGATAGCTACAATTATTGAGTTCATGATACCTTTTTTTATCTGTATGCTTATGAATTTGTTATATTGATATTGCACACATTATTGGAGTTGTATTAATCTCCATTATCATAGAAAATCAATCTGTTTTGACAAGAAGTCACGCAAATTCACTGACTTCTATACTATTTTCTATTCACTGCCGGCTAGCAAGGGTTTTGCTTTTGTTAAGCCAAAATATCAAGACAATCTTTTAAATGTAGATATAAATATCAAAATAGGCACAAATACCCCATGGCGGACTTAACCTGTGAAACAGCCTAACATCTAAGAAGGGGACTGCTAAAGATGGTCGATTTTCGGGCAACTAAATATCATGTTTTGAGATCAAATCATACCACATTGTCCAATTGTATTGATAAAACCAAGCTGGCAAAGGCGACGATATAATTTGTTTGCATGAACATGCGGGTGTATAAATCCCCCTTAACCGAAATTGGCACCTAATGGTTAACATCAGCAGTTCTATCATTGAGTCAAGAAGCGTGGTTTCGATTTGCCGATTGTACATGGCCAGGAACAGGGTCGCCTGTGCAACCCGTTGAGTTTTCTCTGGGTCCCCCGGTTTCATCCCATTACTAAAAACGTCTGTGATATTTGTTCTTATTTTATTGTTTTGTGATATATTTTAGTCTGTCTTACCTTTAAAAATTACCATGTTTGACGCAATATCAATATAGCCCGGTTAGAGCAGAAGTCTTATAAAATCACATTTCCTTAATGTATTAAGAATAATTTAATTCCGCATTCTATACGAACATGTTATATGCTATCAGTTTAACACCAGGCTCTTGGTATAGTATCTGGCATTGCAGCGACATAACCTAACAGCAATATTATTGTCGATAGATTGGGTTTAAAGATAAACATCTGTGACACTACAGGAGCGGATGCGAAACTTTCTTCTAGGCCTTGCTTCTGACTTCACGTATTTGGATCAATTATTTCAATCATCAATTTACCTGACTCTGGTAAACCGTTTATGTTGTTAATACAAAAGTTACATACAGGAAAACTACAACATTTATCATAGGTATTTTCGAATTATTAAGATATCCACGGTCTGAGACCTAACTCAGACCTAACGACTTAAACGTGCCACAAACCTCCTGATAGTTCTACAAAATATTCGCGCTAGGATGATGTGTTCGCCCTAGCCTCTAAACCGAGGATGCCATTGGTAAGGCAATCCCCTGCGCCCCGAATCATTGTCTGAAGTAAATCGAAACCCGCTCTATAATATATAGAAGTATTATGCAACATCTATTAGGGCGGGGCAATTACCATTTTTTGGTACGGTAAGTGTTTCGTAAAGACACCGTTTTACGTCAACACTATTCTAGTTAATTTTACTAATCCGTGCACGAGATCCGTGCACGAGATGGCTAGACGATAGTAACCTACTTTTAACAATGGATACTGACATAGCTGTCGGAACTAACGCTAAAATTGAAAAAGAAGAATGAAAGCTACTCCATTACCTTAGATTTCGTCACAAATCATGTAGGTAAAGATTTATATATTACACGGAACACTTTTCTTACATTGTAGACCTAAAAAAAACTTATAGTGTTATATATCTAGAAATACAAATAAAATGAATAATAAAGTATTGAGCCCTTTCTATGGTCATCCAGCTCCACAATACATTATATTATTGTAGAGTTTAAGTACATATGTTTGAACATCTTGTTGAAAATCGAGTGACATGCTTGTTATCTGCAAAAGAGAATGTAGCACAATTTCAGTCAACCCCTATTGTAATATCAACCCATATTGTAATGAATGTAATAATTGTATTAAAATTTTACTTAACCCCTATTGTAACATCAACCCCTATTGTAATACTTGTAATAAATGTATATTCCCATACAATAAATTCGACATCTAAATCAAAAAGTATATGAAATTCGATAACCATCTGAATATTTAGAAGTAATGGCATGCGTTTACACTGCATAAAATATTATAAAACACCACAACCGAAAACATGACTAAAAGCCGTTAAGGAGTTTGGAGAAATTATTAAAATGGAAGGTCCAACCCCTATTGCAATCAATGATATTTGTATAAACGTAAAGTATGATCTCTGAAAGATCGGTCGTCAGGGGATTTTTATCATATTTTTCGTATGCATATCTGTTAAAATAATTCTCCTTATAGCATTTTCTAAAACCTTCTCTACACTTAGACACATTTATTACAATAGGGGTTGATATTACAATAGGGGTTACACGACGTAACCCCTATTGTAATAAAATTTCTGTCAACCCCTATTGTAATAATTGTTATAAATATGTTTTGCCATGCCAATAAAATCGACATCTAACTTTAAAGGGACAATAACACTCTTGCTGGCTTGACAGGTTCCGAAAAAAAAGTCTTAAGCTGCGTTCACACTAGGGCTTTAACCTGCATTGCATTCAGAATAAAGTCTTATTCGGGACTTTGGCGCCACACTGAATTCGATAAAAACCGAACTGAATCTGAATTAACGAATCCGTATATTTTTCCGAATTCGACCCGGAACAATTATTCTGAACGGGTTATTCGCAGTCAACGTGATTTTCTAGCTTGGTTTGCCATACCAGTGTTGCTGTTGCAAGGCGGAGGGCCTGATGGCTGTAGTCGTTCAGATGGGACGAAATACAGATTTTCCGTGTACTCAATGACGTGAATTCAATCCGAATAAACTGTAATGTGACGCACCACTTTTAATGAGGGAAAAACCAATCCGAATTCCGGAGGCCGGTCTCCGGAATTCGCATCCAATGCGCATTTAGTGTGAACGTAGCTTTATTCTAACTACTAGATGTTTCAGTGTCCTAACTGTTGTGTAAATTATTCATTATAACCTATCTTACTTGTCCAGAGGGTTCGAAAATATTTTACAATCCAGGTTGCATTTGAAAAGGCTTATGTAAGCCTTTTCAAACCATGTTACGGCATGTAGTTGAAATTTTTCAATTTTATAATTAGGTGTGTTAAGATGAAATTTGTATCATTTATTAATTGGAATATTGTAAAATAGTACAATTTGGTGACCAGAATAAAGATTGGGACAAATTATTCATTTACAACAAGAGTTGGGGCTTTAAAGGTCTATGGATTTTGATCACCATTTCCGTATAAATATATATGAGTACTGGTATGCCTTTACACCGTATAAAATATTATGAAACATCACCACCGAAAACATGCAGGATTATTAAAATGTAATGTCAATCCCTATTGTAATCTTTACTGTATAGAATATTATGACCCCCCACCGAAATCGTGTCTCAAAGCAATTTGGAGAATTAAACGAATGGAATGTATATTCTCTGAAAGATCGGTCGTTTTGGGATTTTGAACATATTTTAGGTATGTATATCAGATAAAATAATCGACCAAATTGCATTTTGTGAATTGTCATCTTTAGTTAAATACAGTTATTACAATAAGAGTTGATATTACAATAGGGGTTACACGGTATAACCCCTATTGTAATAAAATTTCTGTCAACCCCTATTGTAATATTTGTAATAAATGTTTTGCCATGCCAATAAAATCGACACCTAACTTTAAAATTCTATGGTTTTGATCACCATTTCCGCACCAGTATCTACGATAATGGTATGCATTTATACTGTATAGAATATTATGAAACAAAACAACCGAAATCATATCTTAAAACTGTTTGAAGAATTAGTCAAATGAAATTTCAACCCCTATTATAATCATTGATATTTGAATAAACGTAAAGTATGATCTTTGGAAATTCTGTCGTCTGAGGATATTGAAAACTTTTTCTATTTTCACATCAGAAAAAAAAAATCCGTATGCATATCGGATAAAATTATTCTCCTTATAGCATTTTTTAAATCCTTCTCTACACTTAGCCACATTTATTACAATAGGGGTTGATATTACAATAGGGGTTACACGACGTAACCCCTATTGTAATAAAATTTCTGTCAACCCCTATTGTAATAAATGTAATAAATGTGTTTGTCATGCCAATAAAATCGACACCTAACTGTAAAAGTCTATAGAGTTTCATCACCATTAGCGTATCAATATATAAGGTAATATTATGCTTAATACTGCATAGAATATTATGATACAAAACCACCGAAACATGTTTTGAAGCTGTTTGGAGCATTATTATAATGGAATGCAACCCCCTGTTGTAATCAATGGTATTTAAATAAACGTTAAGTATTTTCTCTGAAGTATCTGTCGTCTGGGGACTTTGAACATCTTTTCCGTGTGCATATCAGATAAAACAACCCTCCTATAGCATTTTTAAAATCCTTCTCTACACTTAGACTTATTTATTACAATAGGGGTTGATATTACAATAGTAATACAATTTCTGTCAACCCCTATTGTAATAAATATGTTTTGCCATGTCAATAAAATCGACACCTAATTTTAAATGTCGATGGATTTTGATCACCATATCCGTATCAATATGTAAGAGTACTGGTATATTTTTATACTGTATAGAATATTATGATAAAAACCCCCACTGAAATCATGTCTCAAAGCCAGCCGTTTGAAGAGTTAATTTAATGGAATGTCAACTTTACGTTTATTTAAATATCATTGATTGCAATAGGGGTTGGAATTCCATTTTAATACTTCTCCGGCCTTCGATCATGTTTTTGGTTGTGGTGTTTAATAATATTCTATGCAGTGTAAACGCATGCCATAACTTCTAGATACTGATACTCAGATGGTTATCAAATTTCATAGACTTTTTCATTTAGATGTCGAATTTATTGTATGGTTATATACATTTATTACAATAGGGGTTGATATTACAATAGGGGTTGATTGAAATTTTATTACATTTATTACATTTATTACAATAGGGGTTGTTATTACAATAGGGGTGCATACCCTACTTTGACTGCCATGTATAGATATATACTTATATTTATGAAAGTGTAAAAATGAAGTAATTACTCCTTTAAGGGGCACATTGTGTATTTCACGATTTCATTTGACAATCTATTCGAGGATATAATAACCCCCCCCCCCACTCCCAAATACACACACAGAGAGACAAAAACCATAACCTCTGTAAATTTAGCAACTTTAATAATAAACAGCAATTATGGCGTTATTTAGGCGCAATAAGACTATATTATAACATAAGACGCCGATTATAGCAATTGATAACATATTGACTAGAAACTACATGTTTGCGTTGAAATCATATCGAACAACAACGCTTTATATGAGATGAAGTATTGAAAAGCATTCCGTAAGTATTTATATAGCATTTTCGACTGAAATTGAAGGAACTTGTTTCTTTGTGGGCAGTTTGTAATAGTCATTTTAATATTGCTACATGCACAATCCCATAAATATACTTGTACCCGCTGCCTTTAGGTCGCCTTCCTTTTCCGGATTTTCTGTTTGGCTGATTTGTGGGAAAATAAAAAAACTTCCTCCAAAATACATTCCATAATGCGATTTAATGATTATTGGGAAAACATAGAAACCGAAGGCCCTTAATGAGCGGTGTCAAACAACCAAAGCAGAATCACTGACGCCAGAGTTACGTCATTGTTCAAGGTAGGTAGGTGGCTTGTTTAAATTTCAAGTTTAGCTGTGTTAGCAGCATACAAGCCGTAGTTAGTCAAAAATTGTTAGGAGCCTTGGTGGGGGGCAAAGGCTTCCGGTGGCGCCGATGGGTTTTCTAGGGAGTGTCGATACCAGTACTTACACTTGACCGTCCACGCGGAACGGTTCCGTGGACACGCCTCCCTTAGGAATGGTGCTCTCCCCCGATAAAATTTATATTATGGGCGCCCATAATGTCGTTGTGGGCAACCCACCAATTTCAGCATTATGGACGCCCCTTTGGGATGAGGCACCATACCTATCATGTCGTTTTGGGCGCCCCAAACAATCTTACTGAGCATTATTATGTATCATGTGCGGCCCAACAATCATATATTCTCATAATAAGGCGCCCACCAATCATACCATTATTGGCGCCCGTCCAAGAAAAGGCACCCGACAGATCCAGCCATTTTGGGCGCCCATCAATCAAGTTGTCTTGTTAATCGTGTGAGTCATTATGAGGCGCCCCACCATATAACGACATGATTGGCGAAGCGCCCATAAACAAATTGGCATTGCTTGGGTGCCCCGCCAATCTTGTTGTGGGCGCCCAAAAAATGTAACTCGGTTTTGGCTTCGTATTGCGTCCAATGGAAAGGGCGTCTTTGATGCTCATTCGGAGAACCGATTTTCTCTCATATGGGCAAAGAGCGCGGGTGCCGAATTTTTCCAGCTACGGGCCTGGTATCACCTAACACGGTCTTGATCTGTAGATACAATTACCAACCAAGACAAATCAGGCCCATAACTGTAACGCAACACTCCCCGCCCGCCCCCTGTTTGCTTTGAGCTAGTTACGGCCCATTTTTATTTGGGGAGGGGGGGGGGCGGTGAGGCATTTCACGTGTGAAACTAATGAAGCATAGGGGGAGGGGGGAATCGTTCTTAGCTCAATTTGATATCTGTTGTGTATTTCTTGCAATATCCGTGTTATTACTATTACTGTTTTGATACCAACCCATTAAGTTCTTAATACAGGAACGTCCCGTGGGGGTCGTTGAGGACGAACACATTAAAAGAAAAAAAAACATTATTATAGATAGAATTTAAAAAATATATATTCAAAGGAGTTACAAATCAAGGCCATTGATAACATCGATTATGATACATGTGACGTACCCTGTTGGAGACCGAGCTAAAAATGTCGAAGAACTTAAGAATATAATTAAGGTTATTCAACAAGTCAGTACAATCGGAAATGAAACGTAGCAGAATAATTAGTTCACGTGTCATATAAAAAAGATACATAGATTCATTAAAGCTATTGTAAAAGTGAAATTCTTCACTTAGAGAGCCCGCGCGTATATATAAAAACAAATTTAAGTACGAAAATCCATCGAGAAACAGTTTGTTTAATTAATAAATAGATCTCTAAACATTTCCGTGTATTTTATTCAACAAAATATTGTAATGGTATTTTTGTTTCAAAATTGATTTCAATCACATTATATTTCACTTTTTATTTAAATTTCAATACTACGAAACTAAATACCGACACATCAAACACGTTGTAAAAATTGGTTTTAGAACGCCACTGCATATAAAATGTTAAAAAAAGCCAAATACATAAATACATAGAAAATCCCGAAATTTCCTTTGTGTTAATTGCTTTCTTCCACAGAGGAATATCTGGCGACTTAATGTTAATGTTATTCCCTTTGTAAGCAAATTAAATATGAATAACGCCCTGTTTAGTTCAATCGTTTATGGATTTGTATGTGCCAGTTTGAACAACATTGGTCAAAACCAATTTTAATAAGATTATTTCTAAGACTGTGCTCAGTTATTCTCTATAGTTGGGGTTAAAAGTGCGGAAAGGGGTTTTAGGGTTTTCCTTTTAAGTATATATAGTATGTTATTATATGCTTGATGATTTTCTTAATGTATTTTGGGTGTGTAGTTGTCATTGTCAAGATCGCCGAGCGAAATTTTCTTAGATTTAAAATCAACCTTTATTTGTGCTTTGCGATACCGTAAACGGTTCCTACAAACATATAATCTACAGACAATTGGCTTGCAATTGAGTGCGTGACTGACAAGGAGTGATCTGCAATAGTAGGCTTGATCTAATTGCTTAACTACGCACTGCTTATACATTCCTTCATTTTTCGTCACTAATTTCGATTTGTTACAGACCCAGCTGAGATGCCTTGATAGAAAATTTTATCGCGATTACCAAGTCGCGCGCTTTCCATCTGAAATTTCTAGCTGTGATACTCGAGGGTCAAGGTTCGCTCATTAATAATAGAGTTTTTGGCCCAAGCTAACAAGATGCTCCATGGCGCTCTTGTCAAGGTTGCTGGAAGTTCCCGCTTTTCGGCCATGATTATGGTATGACCCGCTTCATATTTAGGCCAAACGTTTCAAATTTAATATGCTAGTAATTTTGTTGGTCATCCGTGTGTTTGTATCGTGTACCTTTTGTAAAGGGAGATAACATGGCAAAAATTTGGAAATTCAGACTAAACTCGCAGTCGTTGCTTCAGGAACATGACAGGAAGTATTATCCACTGCTTAACATCGAGCGTATTCATCGATTTTCTTTCAACTCCTAAATATTCATGCGCGCAGTACCGGATATAGTGGGTGGGTGGGGCAAATGTCCCTGACCCCCCACATTTATCCCGGAGTTGACTCTTTACTTACATTCATTGCTGATCAGAGTTTAATTTTTATGTCACCTAAAATAATTCCACTAAAATAAAATAAATGAAAACACCATAAGAGAAAGAGTCTGTTTAGAATACTCAAATTGTAAACGTCAATGAAATCGCTGCCTAAATTATCTCAGATGCATTAAAATTAATCCCAATTTTAAAAAATCCCAGACACTCAACAGGGCGGAGTACATACTAGTACGATCCACGGTCAGTACGGACAATTTGAACAAACAACAATGGGGGCCCCGCATAGTTGGTATTTCCCCGGCCCCTCACAATGTTAATCCGGTCCTGCATGCGCAACATATTGAAATATATAGTATTGTGATAATCTTTGAAATGTCACACTTCGTATATAGTTAAATGTACCACCATGCACCTCACACCCACCCACCCTCTTTTTTTTGTGTATTGATCATGAGAAGTCGGATCGTGACCGTACCGAATATATTCATTTAAAACATGTAAACTGAGACTTAGAGACTTACCAGGAAGTGCATTTACGGAATGCCGTGGGTTTAGCAATCTTTAAAACTTCCAGCATAAACGCCGACGTGTTTTGATTAATTTTTTGGGGACACCGAATTAGCTATAGATTAATTCATTTTTAAACCCGACATATTGTGTTTTGTAGTGTTCACTAAGTTCCGTCTCATAAACAAAGACCGGGCGCTATAGACAAATGGGTGGATAAGTCAGGTAAAAACCTGTATTGATTAGTATTGTGCTATAATAAATGTAGAATGCAGAAGAGCTTAAGTCAATCATGATAGATAAAAATAGGTAATTATAGCGCCATGGATGTATATACGGAACACAGAAAGAAAGCACTCGAAATAATGAACAGGTTGTGTGTCTTTGAGTGATTCAATTGTTAACTATCTACCATAATATTATGAAATTTAGGCAAAAACAACTTACAATTCTATACGTCTTCGACTATAATTTGTGTACCGAAATAACACTTAAATTGACAGGTTGTGGACTGACTGTGGTCAGATTTTGTTTAATGGTCTTCTGTTTTGTTTTAATATTGTATTAAATAAAATGCCTGAAAATGTCATCCATCTGAATCCACAAGCATTGGTGAACTGGCTGTAAACGGGGGATTTTCATTTTGTACACGCCTGGAATATTTCCCATTACCGTAGATTTATCTCAGAAATTGATATAGAGAATAAGAATCCTCGTTGACTTTTGATTTCAACATTTTTGTGACAAGCGAATTGGATTGTGAATATGGGACAGGGGGGATTCCTTAATTGCTCAACTGATATTTTCTAACTGTACGGTTTTATTATGACACTGAACAATCTGAAAAATGACACTTTGTCCACTGTGACATCCAATTCAAATTTTAGGAAATCAAAATACAAGACAGGAAAAATATGAAAAAATGCAGGCAATACCTAATAGCTCAACTGATATTTTTTTATTTCTGGACAGTTTTTATTACGACATTGAACAATCTGAAAAATAAGAGAGAGGGAGAATTGGGTGTTAACGTCCACTCGACATAAACTAGGTCATTTGGGGACTAACATATGTGTTGTTTTTTTAAAAAAAATTATTTCAATAATTCGCTTGCACGTAGGGATCTTTAGCAGTGTGGGGGGGGGGGGGGGGCCGGAGGCCCCGGAGAAAACCCACGAAGTTGGACAGGTGACTCTACTCTTTGTCACGTACAACAGGGGATTAGAAATCACGTCAGTTGACCTCAATGACAGGCTTTATGATACAACGCGCACTTGCTAACCATTCGGCCATCTAACCCTCCAATCTGAAAAATGACAGACAGGAGATATTTAAATAATAGTGATTTACCGCATTGCATATCTGACTGACCGAACAAAAAAGAAATACATGGTATAATATCGCAGTGTTGTAGGTATTGTTTCTTTTAGACCGCTGTAATGATTATAATGATATGAGATCCCGGATTTGATAAATCCCCTTACAGTTGGCACAGGAAAAAACGTTGGTATACACGTAAAACAACGCGGCTGTCAGAGCCATTTTTTCTCGTTGCACACTGCACGGTGAGTGCCCATCTTTAGTGGTACTGAAAGGTAGTATGTTAAGTCACATTTTAATCTTTATTTCACTCCCTTCTTATTTTATCACCCCAGTCCTTGGTGCTATTCATCATCCGACGACACTTTACAATAGCACCTACACAATTTAATCAGAGAAATGATTCCAATCATCTTCTGTCCTTGAAGCGACGTGTAGAAATATCACAAAACAAATTGCCTTAATCCCTGGAATAATAGTTTACACTGAATAATTGACAAGTCAATGCCATTCTCCATGTTTCATCAACGTTCCCTTAAAGCAATTAACATGGAGACAAAAATTCTAGTATCCAATAATAATACAGCTGATACGATTGTCCCGAAAAAAAATCCAATTGGCTACATGTATATTAATTACTGTAGCCGGTCACATAGAGCAGACAAATAGTTGTGCATTTATCTTGATGTTCGGTTCATATTTGGTACTTTGTATTTTATTATTCCATTGTGAAAGGCCTGGTCACATTTTGGATTGTTTGTCATAGTATGGTTGTTGTAGGGTGGGTGGCCCTGTTCCCTCCATAAATTTGGTATGCTCCGATACAAATTTATAGATGTCTTCATAGTTCCAGCTCTGCATATATATCAGAGCTAATCAACCGTTACAAGCCCGTAACTTGAGATCACACAATTTGTGCTTATTACACAAGGTTAAGAATCTTTTTAGACTCCAGTCTAATAATAGAAAATCATGACAAAATCTGTAATTTAAACTAATACCCATTAGTTATATCAGACACATGCTAAAAAATGATGCTACTCCCACACTTGTCAGATCATATAGTGTTTTCGAGATTGGATTACTTTAATAGTATTCTTATTACACACTATAATCTACAAACTTTCGGCTCGAAAACATTCCAGTACAGTGCACCTATATTGTGGAATTATTTACCCCATCACCTTAAAACAGTCCCATCACTTCAATCTTTTAAAACAAAACTAAAAACTAATCTATTTACCAATGCATTATAGTTAGAGTAAATCCGGACATATGTGTAAATAGCAACCATAGAGTACGTAGTACGCGTCTAGAACATGCATTTGTGAATGAAGCGAAATGAAATGAAATGAAATTGGGTTTAACGTCCTACTGTTCTGCACCTAATCATTTGCGAATGGATTGGCGCTTTACAAGCAGACATTATTTTCAATACTATTATAACTTGAGCTATAATGTTATGGTTACCTTTTGTACTAGTGTGTTTGGCATAGGACAGTCGTTAGTTCTTCATGGTGATTATTTGTGCTAGTCTGTTAGTTCTGCGCGGTCTGGTAACTGTAAATTTCGTGTACGCCGATTCCTGTTCAGCTAATACATTAAGAAGGAAAGTCAGAAGAACTTTAAATCAACAGAGTATTGATGATAGTATGATATTAATTATACTCTAATGGTTTAAAATTGAAAAGTACAAAGCTGATTAAAGTACAAACTGAAGAATGTATCGTACCACTTTAATGTTGTGCCGTGTCCGAGTTAAAAGTGTCGATGGTACTATGTCGAGCATCTGGATATGCATACTTTATGACTATAAACAGCTGTTATTCAGATGTAAAATGACTATAAATGACATTCAGATGAAGTGTGTTTTTTTAGCAACAGTTTTAAAACTTTATCTTCTTGTACATCCCAAAGGCACTAAGTTTCTAACGTTTCGATGAAGTGTGTTTTTTTAGCAACAGTTTTAAAACTTTATCTTCCTGTACATCCTAAAGGCACTAAGTTTCTAACGTTAATGAAATTCTTTATCCTCTTACACTCATAACTATAAGAAGTCTAAAAAACGTCTTTGGTTGATTAAATTGTCAATATGATGTGTTAAAAGTCGTATTTCTCTATTTTTGGAAACCTGTAATAAAACAAAAAATGATTCTAAAAGCACATATTATTGTTATATGAATGTATGTAATTTGATTTATATTCAATTATTGAAAACAATATTGTAATTTCTAATCAATTATGTTCAGTGAAATACGTGAACTAATTACTTCCGCACTGTGTTGTATGATATGTTTTTTTCGTGCATTAAAAAATGGCACCCGAAACCTTTAGTTACACAACTTAATATTGTGTCTTAAATATTGATATAAGGATATTCTAATTTCGAATATTATGGAAAATAAAAGGTTAGAGACTTCGCACCAGGAGAAACCTAAACCCAATTTCATTTCGTTTCATTAATTTTTCACGACTTTTATTTGTTTTCTAACTTTCAAACTTTACGTCGGTAGATTGAACCAGTGGCGAGATGTTATGACAAAAACGAGAAAAAGTTAACAAGCAAACCAATTTCTTTTTACCTTGACGAAATAAAAATTTAATCATCAGCACAACACATCAGACATGATTGTGCTTTAACTTCGCTGTTTTATGTATAATCCCTTCAGTAACTCACTTGCTTAACTGTGCAATGGCATGTGCTATTTTGACGGATGTTCTCTAGACCCCAATCTTTGTTACTTTAATAAAAAAAACTAAGTCAGCTCTTGACCCGAATAAATACAGGAGCTATCCAACACTTTCCACTATCGGTTTTGTCTCGAAAATTCTTAAGAAATACATAGCTTATTTATTAAACACGTTCAGTTCTGACAACAACCTTCTTGAAGTATTTCAAACTGCATATCGCAAGCATCACATGTCTTACTATTCTGCTTACACTGCGCTAATTGAGACCGGCATACGGCATACAGTGTGCTATAAGGGGTACTGTCTCCTACAAATTCCAACTGCCAAGGGATCTTTTACGTGACAAACTCCAAAAAGTGCAGAAATCAGCAGCAGGACTGACGACACACAAATAATATAATGAGCATATTACCCCCAACTTTATTTCAACTGCACATAGAATTAACTATAAAATACTTTTATTGGCGTTTAAATATTTTAATGTTGTGGTGTCCTTTTACTTGTCATGTCTTTTGGTTATTTATAAACCTTCTCGGACGTTACGGGCATCCAGTGACAACTTTTTTTTATTAACGGAAAAAAGGCTTGTGCGTAGGGGTCTTTAACAGTGTGGGGGGGGGGGCGAAGAACCCGGGGAGAACCCACTCCTTGGTACATCGGGGAATCGAAACCACACCAGTTTACCCAATGACAGACCAAATGATACAACGCGATCGCTCTAACCATTTTCGGCCATCCAACCCCCTAGCCTGCCAACTTTTTATGTTATAGAGAGCGAGTTTGGGCCACGCTGACAGTCAAGCCTACAGCCCCACCCACCACACCCAAGATCTTAGCAAGCTATATGGCAAAGCGGGCTAGACTAACGCCCGCTCGCCATCCCCACCCCTTTCTGAAACCCGGATGCATTCCTTAGGATGATACTTAGCTTTGGCGCTCCCCACAGAGACAATTACGCCGGCCGAAGCCTACTTTGTGGTGTCCTCTGGCAAGTTTCTTGGACACGCTTGACTACGGCATCACCCTAGGTGGAAGTGGACGTTAAACTCCAGATGCGAACGAACAAACGAACTGTTATCGTTATATAAACATAGTAATAACATAAACAGTGTCTCAGAGTCAGTTAATTGAAGGCTGAGACAATTGATCCAGCATCTTGAAGTTCGAAGCAAGTCCTAGACGATAATGTCACACCCATAGTGTCACATTGTCTTTTTGGTTGCCGTGACACAGGATAGTGTCACATATCAAACATGTATTAAGATCATTATATAGAATAATGGTTTCGAAAATGGATATTTTACATCCATTAAAAGCTGGAAGCTGACATTTGACATACCATTAAAGAATAATGGCGGCTATATTGGGTTATAAGAAGACGGCGTTTCCTGTCAAATGCTATGAGTTCACCTTTTAAATGATTCTACACATTGCCATCACTCCAAATCTCGTTCTTTATTTTCAATAAGTGCGCAGTTCATGACTTTAAATCGAATATCGCTTGCACCGAAAATGGGTATTAGTTGAGATTTGAATGTTTATTACAGAATAATGGCGTCCCCATTGGACTCGAAGAAAGTGGTGTTTCTTACTAAAGTAAAAAAAATGGTCTTCTTTAAAATAAAGCTGCCCATAAAACCATACCATTATTTAAATTTTACTTGGGCGGGTACATTTGATCCTTTAAGAGTAGTCGGGGTGGATCAGTAGGACGTTAAACCCCATTTCATTTTATTTATTTTAACAGAAGGTTACCTTAAAGTGCGACATTGATGAATTCGTATAAATACAACAGTGATATTTCATTCTCAAGATGGGATTTTGATCATGAATACGGATATTGAGACTTGATAGCCCATTAATCAAGAGATAAATCTGCCTTTTGAGAGAGAAAGATTGGGTTTAACGTCCATTCGACACAAACTAGGTCCTTTTGGGATTAACATATGGTTTAAATTCATTTCAATAATTGGCTTGCGCATAGGGGTCCCTAGCAGTGGGGGGTAACGGGAGGAGCCCGAGAAAACCCACGAGGTTAAAAAGTCGACCCTACTCATTGTCACGTTCAATCGAGGATTCGAAAACACGCCAGTTGACTCAATGACAGGCTTTTTGATACAGCGCGCACGTGCTTTACCATTCGGCCATTCACCCCCCCCCCCCTATCTGCCTTTTGGAGGTCTTTCTTTAGCCCTAACTTAAATGTTATATAAATTATTAAATAAAAATTTCTTAACATGATAAGGCCATAATCAAATCACTATCGAATAAGTAGATTAGAACGGTTCGACCAATCGAAGCCTCTACTAATACCAGTACCGTGGTTACGATACTTAACGATAAATGCATATATCTTGTCTAAACTAAAAACAGTGATAATTTGGCTCAGAATGAATCAGTCTGAATGAAAATTTCAAAATATTCATATTGCATTACGTATTTTCGAACTACCATAGCGAATAGCAAGAATTGTCTACTTTAAATGAGTATACACATACAACTCGAACATCATGACGGATTTCCCGTTTTCTTCAACAATATGAACAATTAAAGATTCTTCCATTACGCCCTATTTCAAGTTTTCTTCCAAAATGTTCAAATATGAGGATTAATTGTTGAAGTTTCGAATGCAAAAATTAAGCCGAATGAAACAAAAGGTGGATTTCCCACTAACGTAGGCCAACCAAATGTATTGGGAATTGGTAAGCACATCGCTCTGCCTCGCACGCGACAGGAGCTACTGCAGACATTCTAATCAGAAAGCCGAGCTTGACAAAACTGAAGTATTAGACCCGTAATTACTCTACCCATTTCTACATCATTTACATGGACAAAGGTCTTACGTTTTGGAAATGCGGATTTTATAGTCAACAAAACTAACCATAAACGCGATTTTACTATAGTTAATGTTGCTAACTGCAATAGAGTGATATTGCTCGTAGCCACTGCTTCAGGAATATATTAAGAACTTACTCATTCTACAAGCGATGGCTCCACATCAACAAATAACACAACAGGTTTTGTTAAAGATGCATTATGTACGACCCAACACTGCCTGTTGCAGTTCGTTCTTTTGGCCCCAAATGGTATTTAAATTATTTTATTCTACTCTTATTCACATGATAATCACTTAACCGAATGATCGTTATATGTAATGGACTGTAACACGATCATCATTTAATAATTTAATTTAAGAAAGACCAAATCGAAACAATTCTTATCAAAACAATGAAAATTAATATCTTCCATCGGAATAAAGTAATGTAACTGAGATTTTCCTTATACTCCTTCTTCATCTATTTTTAAACGATAAATTTCAGCTATTTGAACAGAGTCTCAAAAATTAAAGTCCAAGTTCGTATGAAATTTAAGCGCCAAAATAAAGATAAATGGTGTATTTACCTTGCCTTAAAATTTCAGCTCAAAATAATGAGTTGTTTGGACGTAAACGTCAAAAATGCTTATCCGGACACGTAACCCTAAGATTTCTGGGGTTTTTTTCGTTGGGTGACCTGATAATATATTATTGCCGTTCCTTAGAGGTCTATACAGTAGATGACCCGTGTGCTGTACTTGATAACGAAACGTACATTTCACCTAACATAGTTTTTTATAAAATACAAGTCTAGTTTTATACAGGCACCACATAATGCAGATTTAGACACCGGTCTCCATTTCCAAATATTGATTTAGTTGCTCGGCCCTTATGTACATGATTTAAGGGGTTTTCACACAAAATTAAACAGTTTTATTTTCCAAAATATTATCGAAACTAGTCCTTTAATCTTACATAAAGCATTTTTAAGTGAATAATGATAATATACTTTGTTGTGATGTAACATTTTACATAGACATGCATTTAAAAAATGAATCTCTATCATCAACAATAATGCGTGACATCAGTCGTTTGAATAGTTTATCTATCAGCGCTGTTAGTCTAAGAAATGTGACATACAAAGATATACCCGACATTTGGAAACAAATAAAAATATAGTGGTTGGCAATGAAAAATGGTCTTTTCAACAAATTGCAAAAAACACGATTTGATGTTGGCAATGTAAACTTGTCTTTTCAAAACAAGGCTGATCATAACTGATTTATCCATCACCTTCAGTTGAAACATCAATTTTACTGAAAGGTGCTAAATCTTTTACCCAATATTAACTATAATATTGGAAATTAAAATTCAATTTTGGCCTATTTCAATCAATATTGATTCTATTACCTTACCGTGAAAATATGTAATCCTTATATCTAAATTACAATGCGCATTTTTAATTCACTACACTATTCGTGTATTCTATGAACATAATGGTTTTGAACGCCATTTGTAATGGCCACTGTCTTCATTAGCCAAGTCGGAGCAGAACGGTAGGACGTTACACCCCATTTCATTTCATTTCTTGTAATGGCTAACGAAAACATATCCAAGAAGACAATGCGGAGGTAATTAATAATCGCTAATTCACATACGACAAAAAAACGTGTAGAATGGACAAAGCAATTAGTGCCAATGACTGCCGTTAAATATGGACTATCCGCGTTATTCACCGAACATACAGTAACAAATTGAAACATTGGATGCGAATCACTTTATATACACTTATATTACATAAAGGTGTGCTTTGAGAACCGTTTGCATCCATTTTAAGGTTTGAGGGAATAGAGTTATTCGCCCTTTAAAGTGTGCCAACACCTGACAGATTCACTCTATAATGTAAAGTAGTGTGTTTTAAAGGCTAAATAATAAATGCCGAATATTAAAAAAAATATGCAATTTTGCAAATGAGGTCGGGTTTTTTAGGAAAGAAATAAAATGTCTCACAAATTTTTCATCAAAACATTTTTATTTATTTAGAAAAATATTGCTTTCATTTTCAATTCAATTTATATCGCTAGGGCTGTTGGTACATGAAATACCGTTTAGTTTCACAATTGTTGAGTCTGGTGGCATTTCATATCCCGGAGTCTACAGTTTAATTGACATCGACTTTCTGTCAAAGCGGTCTTGCTTATTTTCGGGTCAATTATTGGGGTAAATCTCATCGTTTATCTAAAATAGATGAATTGTAAACATCGCGACGGTATTCATTTAGCTAAGTAGAGTTTTTATTATATTCTTTAAAAGTATGGCGAGAGTACTTTATTAACGTCATAATTTGAAGTGGTATATAAAACGTATAGGGCCCATATTTGTGTTACATAAAGAACAAGGCCATGTAAGAGGAGTTAAGTTTATAGCGTAGGATATATTTTAAATTAAAGTGACATTGGCGCTAAGTAAACAAATATTTAGAGTTCCGGTAAGTCAGTTAGTATGGCTCTGGTTCACCGACAAGTAGAGGTCGATTCCTGTGTTTGCGGAGGAAATTCCTCGGAATTATCTGCCTATGGTACAGGTCGAGGGGTCTAGTCGTTCGAATAGAATCCGTGTAAATATTGGCGTACACACTTAAAATAAACTTTGGAAGTTGGAATTCGAAGTAAAGTGGATTGAAATTGTTTTCGTTGCCACTGCTTAGTAACATCCTGCATTTTGAGATTTATTAGGGTGTATGATAAAAGTTTGAGATAAATCTACCAGGCACCCCCGGATTTATTATTTTGGGATTTGGGGTTTCCAGGAGAGAAATATTCGTTTACCTAAGCAGACACGTCCTTGGATTTCGAAAATTAGGCGATGTTTATTTTCATAATGAGAGTGCTGTTACCTTTTTAATCAAGTTACCCATCACGCATATTGGCAATAACATAGCGCTTTTGTTTGAAATCTGTGTGGGCTATAATTCATTTATCAACATTTTATCCTAAATCACAAACAATAATTAATTAATTATGTCTAATTAAATATATATCAGATTAAATAAAAATATACCAAATTGATTAAATATATATCAATTTAAATATAGCAGATTACACATATCAATTTAAATATAGCAGATTACATCAAATTAAATATAACAGATTACATAAATCTGATTAAATAAATCATTTTAAATTAGCAGTCTAAAAATGTCACCCCGTCTTCGATGAGCCCGGGTTAGGTGCATAACAGTAGGACGTTAAAGCCTATTTCATTTATAAAAATATCAGTTAAATAAATCATATTAAAAGAGCTCAATCGCTCATATTTTTGTCACCTACAAATCGACACAAATGCTTCACAACGCAAAAAATAATGTAATATGAATGTATATAAACTGATTTAGCATTCAATCGTCCCTGTCTTGATTCTAATGTCAAATCTGTTATGGTCGGCGAAATACGCATGGAGTCACAATCAAATGAAAATATCTAGCGTCTGGTTATTCCAGTCTAAATAGTATTTATTGCGTATGCTCTCCAGATTAGAATAGTTATGCATCACCATCTAGCGTCGTTCTTCAAGTCCCTTGTTAAAAAAAATGGACCCGAAACTCATCATGGTTCACGATTCGTGTACCAATAGTGAAAAAATAATTTGTCTTAAATATTGAATATCAGAAACCAACCTTTTTCCGGTAAGATCACAACATCAATGCTGATTTAAATTGAGAAATAATTCGTGTTTTCAATGTAGAAGACTTTGGATGATATTGAGTTAGAGACTTAGCTACTTTAAATACAGCAGATGAAAAACAAAATAGATTAACGATAAGAATAACGGAAATCGACTGCGTAGTATTTTCTTGTGAATTATAACAATTAATCACCTTGGTAATGTCATTAGAAATTGAACGTTACAAAATCTAAAGAAAATCTAGGCCTTGCATCTGGGCTTTAATAGACGTACCTACACAAATCAAAGTGTCAAATCAAAGATTAAAGTAATGAGCTAGATAATAAAAAAGCACCTCATTTATAACGGCTGTATACAATTTAAAACAAAAATACATGTATTATGGAATAGAAATCGTTCAGACACGGACGATCGGTTTAAAGGGTCTACAATACAAATAGTGACATACGTAAAATCGTTTGTCATTGTTCTCTTGTCTATTTATCAAATTGACCGAAATGTGAGGGTTCGTATCGGTCAGGTCATCCATATAATTGAAAGAATGGGTCATAGAGTGAGCTAATCTATAGTGCTGTAGACGGCTGGGCTAATCGAGAATGATTCAATGCATCGATCGTTCACTTTCCGTTATTCGGTTGATTTTAACCAATCTTCAAGAGAACGAAGAGACCCAGGAAGAACAAATTGATGAGGATCCTTTATGTAAACGCTACATTGCCATTTATGGTTCCCACAACAGATAGTCTCAATTGATTTATGAAATTATTTATGAGTCATTTCAAGCAGACAATAAATGTCTTCTGTATTAACAAAAACCTCTTCGCTATTTACGTCTTACAAATGTTTCCTGACGGGTAACATGCTAATTTGTACTTTTATGAGTAAACTATAAAAATGTTGACCGGAACATTGACATTTTGTCTGAACACTAATTCCATTAAATCGGGAGTTATATCGATAAAAATCTGGCAGTAAGGAAATGGGTGTTCTATTTTAAATTTTGATTTTAACTGAGAAGAACTGGCCCTGAGGCCATTTCACACCGAATGACATGAAATGTGTACCATGGGCCTCGGGGTTGCGTCCCCTCCGAACCACAAGGGGAAGCCACGCCAGAAAATCCCGATGTACTTTCTCGGACAACACCGGGATCGAACCAACGTTCTCCAGGCTAGCGATCCAGCGTCGTACCCACTTAGCCATCGTGGCTCCCTAATTAGTGATCTCTGATACGTGGCTGTGACGACAAAATCTGCCCAACCTTACCCGGGTAGCAATAGTAAATAATCTATGTTATCGTATCTCAAGATGATCCTAAATTTTACAAACCATCATCATAGACTTGGATGATGATATCCAGATTTATTTGAACTTTTTGTCCCAGATTATTTAATATTTGTCTGATAAAGAAAACCAAAACCAATTTGCAGGAAAATGTTAATGACAACACGACTTAATGTTTCGAAACATTCGGCACCTTATGAAGACGATAAAAAACCAGATACGGCAAGAGCCGGCACCACCTATAATCGTAGCTAAATTCTTTGAAAGCCTTTGTTTTAATCGAAATGATTACTAGGCGCGGTTATGTATCGTTGATATTTTGTTTATTAATCAAATGTTAGATGATCAATTTAAGTACATTTTAGACTGGAATAAGCCGTTGAATAATTTTCTATCTTTTGAAAAATGCAAGACCAGTTGATTCATGTGTATTCTACGGAAGCGTAATAGCGCCACATAATGTTTGTATTATTATATTTCAATTTTTCAAGTTACTTACTTGAATTTTTAAGATACTTATTTAAATGAATGAATGCATGAATGAATGTGGCCCTATTACGCTTCCGTAGTATTCTTATACGGTACTATATATTATATTAAGGTCAAACCGACCCGGTTCTAAAACTATCTGAAGTAGTTTCCCAACGATAAACCTTTTATTTACTATTTCCCTTTAACACTTATTGAATACATATCGACAATTAATACGCTTATTTAATCGTTGAATATTACATTTAGCAATTAACAGAACACAGGGTTTTTTCTTTATTGTGGTTGATAACGATGAGTGGATACTTGTCGAAACGTCCTGCCTTTCAAATACGATCAAGTGATTGTTTGTCTTAAAAACTTGTTTCTGTTAACATTATTATTTACGTAAATACTAGAAAAAGACTTCATCTAATATTTAAAGACAAAACAACACAGCATCGCTTTGAACAACAGCTCGATGAAATTACATGTTTTAAATAATTTATATTATGGTAGTTAATGTTTCGTTATTATGCTAGTTAAGGTCGGGTGCTCGATCCCTGCATTGGCCGAGAAAGTTCATTCATATTTTTCGGTGTGGTTTCCCTTGACAGTGATGCGGGACCGAGGGCCCGACAAGGGCAGCTGTCTAGTCGTTCGGATAGGATTGAACAAGATCCCGTGTAGACATTGGGCGTGCACGTAAGAGAGAGAGAGAAATGGGGATTAACGTCAACTCAACACAACTAGGTCATTTCGGGACTAATGGTTTAATTTTATTTCAATAATTCGCTTGCGCGCAGGGGTCTTTAGCAGTGGGAGGAAACCGGAGTGCTCGGAGGAAACCCACGAGGTTGAGAAGGCGCCCCTATCTCCATGTCACATACGCTCACACCAGGGCTTGAAACCACAGCCGCAAGCAAGAGGTGGCCGGCGAATTTTTATTCTCAATCAACATAGCAATGGCACTTGCTAATCGGCCTTTGATTGGCTGACAGTTTGACGTCATATTCATGATGACGTCATATTCATATTGACGTCATAAGCTGAGCGACTGACATCCCAGTCATACGCTGTCAGTTTCACTACATCGCTTAGGCAACGGACGGCACGGTTATAGACCGAAACACAAGGCTTACTTCTTTTTATGATTTTCGAATAAGGAAATTCGCATATTTTTGGCTTATGAATATGTAATCGTTGTTGGTTTCCCCCTGCAGCGAAATTACTCCCCACTCATTAGGCAAATCATCTCCGATAGCGCATAGATTGGCGCAAATTGACCAGATTATTTCGGTGTCGACGTGTCATGAATGTCTCACCCTAACTCATGGTGCCAGACTAAAAAAATGTCGTAACAGACTTTAAACAGACTGACGGTAATACTAACAGACACCAGACGGACATTATACTAACAGACACCAGACGGACATTATAAAAAAAAAACACGTAATGACTAATTTTGTACTAGTGTGAATTGACAATTAAAAGTTCTTACTGAAATTACATCCTAATATTATAGAACCTGATTTGATTTGGGCTTCAGTTTCAAATTTAGCTTACTGAGTACGTCGTTTAATGTGTTTTTATATCGGTTTTTTTCGGAAGTCTTTCTTCCCCATATGGTGGCTTATAGTAGCCATTTTAAATATCGCCCTTTTCATAACGCGACAACACGACAGAATTGACGCAATCACACGACACTTTACTCTGTCGTACCATCGTGTTGTTTTTTTTATCGTAACGTCGAGATGTCGACTTGTCGGCTTAGTCTCTTTCTACAAGTCACAAAAATACAGCTCTACCCATTACATCATAAAATTAGCAAAATAAATAAGACATGTGCAAAAAGATGATAGAAAAACGTTGATTAATTATTTGTTTTCTCAAAATAATGAAACATTTTGTGCCCAAAAGTGAATTAAATTTGGTATTATGTTCAAAAAATCTAGAATTACTATAGCAGGACCAAAGTGAGTTAACTATGTTAATTCCTTGAATTAGAAGTGGAGTTGTGAGGTATCGAACAAGTACTCATACATTGCCTCGTGTACGATATCCACCAATACTTATAGATGACTGAAGCGATAGTCCAGAAGAGATTTCAGAAGATTTCACATTGGTTTTATTACAGGGTGGGAAGGTGATTCTAGAAAGAATCAAATCGGGCCACATTCTTTAAAATCACCGCATTATAGTGTAGCACGCCACCCCAATAGTTGCAGCAGAAAACGATTCGCAGCTGTTATTGACCTTATAGCATATTCACCCGTTTGGCATCAAAAATGGGGTCGAGACCTTGATAGTTAAAAATAGGCCCAGTATTGCCTTAAACTATGAACACACTCTAAAAGTCCCATACCCCCCCCCCTCCACGTCTCTTTTTTTATTTTACAAATAATTTCAGAATCAATAGAATGGCATCAATGATGTTTGATACGACTGGAAAATAATATGTCTTAAATGATTAAACAACAAGTGCGTTTCAATATGACACAAGAGGGTCGGGCATGCATTTACATCAGAGGGTGCCATACTTGAGTGTTTGCGCCCTCCCCTCAAATAAATAAAAAATCGCGTAGTTTTCAATGTGGATTTCCACGCTAATAGCATAAACTTGCCATATTTGTTCAAACAGTGGCTCAGATATACCACAAATCGACTCTAGCATGTACCAAGGCCCAAGAACCGAACACGCCCCCCCCCCCACACACACACACACCCTAACGATGCATAGCGTGTTTTTTGTGCCACCTCAGGGGTATCATTCCCCATACAAAATTAAGTGTCACCACGCCCCTGGCAGAGAGATCAGGGCCCTGTTTCACAAAAACTTAAATCTCCTTAAAATCATTGTAAACTAAAATTTCATCCTAACTTAGGATAGAAGCGTTTCACGAAACGATTTTAAGCATTGTAGCTAAAATCCACTAAAATAATATTTTAAGTTACCACTGTAATTTAACTTAAAATAGTGGCGTTTCACCCGATTCAACTGATGTTAGCTGCTTCAAGAGGACTTGGGTTAGTGGTGTTAGCCGCTTCAAGAGGACCTATATTATTAATTTATCATAATATATATTATTAATTTGGCTTATTGAAGCGGCTAACATAAACACAAGGTATTCTCTATGGAGAAATATTGACCAATCAAAATCATTATGTGGGTTTTTCAAGCACGACCAGACGGTGCGGTTTTTGTTGTTGGTTACGTAGCCTACTGTTCCGTACTGCCGTTGAGGCCTGGTGGGGGTGGGTGCGATTAGATAACAAACCTCATCTCTCTACCCTCCGTTTTTCAGTAGGCCCATATATCAATGTTTTAAGATAGCTAGGGTGCGACGTGTGTGGATGTTGGCAGTACTCCAGTAGGCCTATGTGGTTAATTTCACTCCTCGCCTGTTCCCAAGTCATGCTCCCAAACACAAGCACCGACTATATAAGGATCCGCCATTTTAAGTACGATCGATCTGAAATTCGGCATGCCTCTTCTTTATGGCGGGGGAAAGCGGCAAAAACCTAATGCTATGTAGAAATGTCTAATTCAAAACACACATGTAACATAATGCCATACCAAATACCTAAAACGTCTAACGCAAAAAACAAAATACAAGAAACCTCTAATACAAAATACCTCATACGTCTATTGCAAAAGACAAAATACAAGAAACCTCTAATACAAAATACATATAACCTCTTATGCACAATTGATTTTACAATCTGAAACATCTACCATAAGCATTAGATGACATATCGCGTTGTCATTACTTACATTTCTCCACTGAATTACCTTTATTTAGGTCAATGTCAAGGTCGAACTATTTTCTAATCGACACAATAATTTCTCCCAAACGAAGGGAGCTAACTCTAGTTTGTTGTTCTCGTCATGGCTGTCGAAATTATCAGCGAACTCAAACGACTGATAACAAATTTAGCTTATAAACTTGAAAGTAGGCAATCCATTGATTATGTTGCAAGAGAATTAGACATGGTGTCTGGTATCTTGTCAGAGGAATCGGTGGAGTTTGAAGATTCTCAAATAGACCATGCCATGCAATGTTTGTCTTCTGCATCTGATCTTGTGAATACGGCCATGCTTCAAGTTGAAGTTCAAGAACAAGCGCAAGGAGAATCTTTTGGTGTACAACCAACTTATGTGTACGGGGAAACGGGCAGGCCAAAGACTGAAATACCATTGAGCCAGCTGGAATTTTTGATAGAGTGTAATTTCAAGCAGAAAGATATTGCCGAACTTTTTGGAATTAGTGGCAGAACCTTGAGGACAAGGCTTTCAGAGTATGGCATCAAATATGGAAATAAATTCAGTACAATATCTGATGAAGAACTGGATGTAAAAACTGAGCAGATATTAATAAACCATCCAGATGTTGGCTATAGATCTGTGAGGGCACACTTACTTAGTGATGGAGACAATGTTCAAGAAATAAGGGTTCGTGAATCTGTGAGAAGAGTGGATTTAGAAGGGTGTATATTGCGGCATCTGACCATTTTGAAACCAAACCGACGCAAATATAATGTGAGAGCGCCAAACTCCTTATGGCATATTGATGGCTACCATAAGCTCATCAGGTAAGTCTGCCAAAACTTCTATCACTAGTATTTCCATTGTACGCTCACCCTGTGACTGGGTTTGATAGACAACTCGGTTAAGGCTTTAGTAGAGTTCACATATTTTTTTACTAGTTACATTACACACCAATAGACCAATGGTATTCCTGGAGGATAAAGTCTGATAAACCTTTAGCTTCAAGTCCCAATTCAGAATATTTTCTTGAGCTCCAGAATGACAAATACTCTGCAGAGGGCGCTTGGGAGTCAGGTATGTTTACCTGATGCCATTCTGCAATTGGGTTTGTTACCTCTCCATTTTTTTGGGTAGTAATATTTCTTTCATGTAGGCCCTACTGTTATGTTAATTACAAATGGGCTATAGGCAAAAGCCTGTTGATATTCATTAAATTTAAATTTTTCTTCATGGAGTTAATATGTAAAAGTCTGTTTATTAACAGACCAAATTATATTGTTACAGAGTGTGACTATTTAGATTTGTAATTAGATTTTTGTTTACTTTTTGCAGTTGGAGAATGGTTATCCATGGTGGAATAGACGGTTTTTCCAGATTACCTGTATATTTAACAGTTTCTGATAATAACAGGTCTGAGACTGTGGTTCAGAGTTTTATGGTATGTTACAGCGGGTGTGGCAGGAATTCCACTGCTAACTTAATATGTGCTGCCTCACCAGTATTGCCCATATCAAACGTTTGTAATAAATTTGGAACAATTTCAAATTTGTAAAATTAAACTCATTTTTAACGGCTTAAATGAATTACTAAAATAAGCAATACAGGGCATGCAACCCTTCCAGAAGACTTGATGCTATTCCGACTGAGTTTGCAAACTCTGCATCCATTTCTGATATTCACAAAGCTAGTATTGTCTTCATGGTAGTTCTGTTACATAAAATGAACAAAAAACATTCATATTCTTGTCCCTGGCCATGTTCACCAGATATTCTATGTTAGCTGAACTGTGCCAGTGCTTTTGTACCATTGCTCTTGCAATTTTACAACCCCTCTCCCCTGTGATAGGTGAAGTTGGCAGCACCCTTTTTTTTTCGAAATTCTTGCTGTTAATATTCTTAAAATGGATAAAATGTGTGCAAAGCACCATAATATTCCTCATCACACCACAGGGTTTAGCACAAGGCAGGGCTATTAGTGACAAAATTATTTGTAAAAAAGCAGTAAAAGTGTCCAACTTTCCAGTGGTTTACGGTATATTAACAATTTGTAATACCGGTAGTGAGAAAAAAAATAAAAAATGTATCTTACTTCTATCTGACATACATAATCACAAATGGGTCTTATCTTCGTTTTCTTTGATTTGATAACAGGCAGTGCATCATCACCCTGTAACAGGAATAAACAATAAAACAGAGAATATAGGTTCGGATTTACAAATACTTTAATCTTTTATATTTCATTCCTGTGAAGGACAAATTGTTTCTGATAGCACTGTATTTCATAGACCACTTACTTACCTAAACGATAATTATAAAAGATACAGCAATATCACGATGAAAAAGTCAAAGGGAATTGGACAAAATTCTTTGTCATGAAAACATAAAAACTTTCAATTCCAAATTCACTGTCGCTATCAAAAAGAACATCTGATTTTCTGACTTTTTTCAAACTAAAAATTCACAACTTATTTGAGAACTAAGGCCCAGCTATTTTCGTATGTTTACAAGGCCTTGACATTCATCTATCTTCCGTTCGATGGTGAGTTGGCACAAACTTGGACACAAGTCGTTCTGAATCATACCTTGTGTTGCATTAGTGTGACTATGGTGTTTGACCGAGAAGTCGCAAAAACGTGACTATGGCATTTGAAAAAGGTTAAGGGGCATAGTCACCAGTCAAATACTTTTTGTTGGAGCAATTCTTATTAATTCTAATTACATTTACTGGTATGTCTACTTTAATGCTAGCTATGTCTGAAACATTTGTTGTTATCCAGAGTTTTATTTAATTACACAGAGATTCAAAATTAATGACTTTTATTTTCAAATGTGAAAGATTCTTACTCTTTCTAAATCTGGCATTGTGTCATTTCAATTATTTTGAATTGACTATATGACAATCATTAAATAAAGTACCACTGCCGTTTGTCTATTCCAAATCCAATAACTCACCTCATGTTCTTCTTTAATATGGGACTTCAGTTGTATTATGGGAATGTCTTTCTCACAAATAAGACACTTTTCAATGGGACAATCATCTGTTGGCTACAATATTAATAATAATAAAAAAAGCATAAACTTGTGTTTTACAAAAGAGCCGCCCTAAAATTAGCAACCAAATGATATGCTCACTTATGAATAAGTGTCAATGATCTAATGTCCTGCCTCGGACTTGAATAAAAAAATTATTTTGATTGTGCCTACCTCAGATTCATATGCTGAGATGTCCATATTCAAAGCTTGCTGGAGAGGCCTGATGAAAATAACACACTGTCCAAGACTACACGAGTCAGCCAAAAACGAAGTTGTATAGCCTGATCTTTGGGGTGGAATAATTTCCAGGCATGTTCTGTTGCATGTCCTGAGTAATTCAAATCCCCCTCCTCCTTTTAACTTTGGATAATGTTCAAGGACGCTCTCCTTGAAATAAGCTGGATCTAGAGATTTATCCAATACTAGCCTCTTTTCTCCTAAACCAGCCATAAAGAGATTTACTTTCATATCCTTGGTTGGGACATAATCCTGAAGGCAGAAATAAATTTGTATTATAAGTTAATGAATTCTGTGAGTATGAATAGACCAGGCTACAAAAATAGAAGTTTTACACTTGTTTGTAGAATACAGAAGGTCTTGTTATATTCAAGCACACATGCATCATATTACATTTATCAAAGCATATTTTCTGTAGTCATTTAATGCCATTTGAAGAGCACTTTAAATATTTAAAACATTTTAAAGCGTTGATGTGTAAAACTTAAGATTAATTTTAATTAAACATCTGTAATAAATACCTGCTGTGGATCTGCCAAGCATAAAAATTTATGCGACCACTTAGACTGTCTCTGTTGAGTTACCGGTACTCGTCTGGGGTTTGATCTATTGTATGGAGTAAAAAGCCTGCGAATTTCACTAGATGACGTACCGGTGGGCCTAGTTATAGGGGTGCTAGTAGTAGAAGTGTTGGTTAATAGTCTCCTGATTTCACCATCGGCACAAGATGATCCAGGATCATTGACAGCAGGTCTCCTTGCAGTTTCTCTTGGTGTGACGCTCGCTTCTTCTAATGCAACTACAGCTTGTCGTAGCAGATCTACTGTTTTATTAATGTTTAAATTCATTCTACTGAAATTAAAGAAATGAAAATGAAATGAGATGGAGTTTAACATCCCATTTGTATGCACTGTAATTCTAATTAGAGACGGGCATATGCCAAGTGTGTGCACTGAGGGTGAATCTTTAACGTGCTCTATCGAATGAGCACGGGACTCCGTTTATTATCGTCTCCAATGGACTAGAACGCTTTTCCATGTCAGCCCCCACCTGACAAGGGGGAACCCAGTCGGAAAAATCCACAAGGTTGACCTTGACCTCACCGGGATGCGAACCCTAGACCCCCAGCATGAGCGGCAAGCGTCCTAACCACTCGGCCACACCGGGCCCCCCAAAGAGCAGTAACATCAACTGCTTCACATGAAAAGGTTCATACTAGAAATAGTACAGATCCCTACTCCAAGGCATATCACAGATTGTTAAAATGGGCTAACAGTGGTTTCACCTTTTTAAGTTCACCCATGGCGGCCATGGCCATAGCATAGTGGTTTCACTCTGGTGTTTTCAGCGAATTTAACATATTGGTTTGGCACAGTCTAGACCTATGAAAATATGAGTATATTTATCCTAGCAATTCAAGTATTATATATCCTGTACATACTGTAGTGTAGTAGTCATTGACATTGGATAGGGACATCGTCATATATGTATTGATGTATTCAATATTCATATGACATGTGAATGTATACTATATAGTATAATAGTCATGACATTAGTCTGTAGTAGTACTAGTAGAAGAGAGAAGTGATTTTTTCGTCTTTTCACTTTCGAAAGAGATCTAAAGGCTAGAGTACCACAATAGAATCATATAAAGGAAAAAGTATACGTACCATTGAATTCATTTATAATATGCCTATAAATAATAATACTTAATGTTGAGTAGGCCTGTAAGTACCCGGTAACTGCAAAGGGATCGAAATGCCTGGAAAACGCGTCTACGGCCGTCTGCTTTTCAAAATTTTCTTCGAAAAGTACCGCGCTTCCGGTAGTACAACAACAAACTAGAGTTAGCTCCCTTTGTTTGGGAGAAATTTGTGTCGATTAGAAAATAGTTCGACCTTGACATTGACCTAAATAAAGGTAATTCTGTGGAGAAATGTAAGTAATGACAACGCGATATGTCATCTAATGCTTATGGTAGATGTTTCAGATTGTAAAATCAATTGTGCATAAGAGGTTATATGTATATGAACGACTAGACAGAGCAAGCCAGCGTCGAATCCACAGTGACATACATAGCCACATGACCCCCCCTGAAGAGTTGGTACGGTACTCTCTAGTGCCTTTATTAGGCCTAATATATTATCATTTTTGGAAAAGCTTAAATTTAAATTAGTTCAAAGATGCCTCCCTTCATTCTATTAGTAAGTGCAAGAGGTCCGCATCAGGGGGTTGGGATAGCCTAGTGGTCTAGAGTGCCGCGCTTCGACCTCTGGCTGTTGTTTCGAGCCCTGGTGTGAGCGTATGTAGCATGGAGATAGGTGCGCCTTCTCAACCTTGTGGTTTTCCTCCGGGCACTCAGGTTTCCTCCCACTGCTAAAGACCCCTATGCGAAAGAGAATTATTGAAATAAAATTAAACCATGTTAGTTCCGAAATGACCTAGTTGTGTTGAGTGGACGTTAAACCCCATTTCTCTCTCTCTCTCTCTCTCTCTCTCTCTCACGTCCGCACCACGCAGCACAGCAAGTAATAATATCAAATTATGTGAAAGGACATGTCATAAACATTCTTTAGTTCTAAGAGCTTAACTTCTAATAATTATTTCCAAATATTAATCTACTAGAAATTGTTATTACAGGTAATTAGTTAAGCGGTGCAGAGAAGGCTTGTATTATAATAAGTGTGGCCCCGGGATGGGTGGAGGGTCATTGGAGTAGTGTTCGTGACAAATATATAGTCGTCAGAGTCTCAAGCGGCCAAAGGCAAACCGCTAGCTATCACACTCTTTTTGTGTTAACGAACTAAGGTCATATATATGTTTTTGTTTTTTTTATTTTTATATACAATATTTTTGAGCGACAGAAAGAATGCCTGAATTTCAATCAATTACTTTCTATTCTATGATATAGATATTCCATAAACAGAAACACTACAGGATATGCATTCGTGGGGCCCGGCCTGTAATCAATTGAATGAAGAAGAAAGAAGTAGCTACCCAAAAAAAAGCCAAACGGTTTTTCATAATGTATTTTATTTTTTCATAATATTCTATTTTAGATAACAAAATTACCAGTATCAAGTAAATATGGAGTTGATTCGGTTGTGGGCCATGACCTCATCAGCCAAATGCCATATATTTCTATTTGGAGAAGGTAACCCAAAGGAATTCCAAAGCATACCTTTCAAACCTATATACTGACTGCTGCGCGTGAGGTATATATATTTTATTTTATAACTATAAACTTGTTACACCCACTGTCTTCTTAAGTTAATAGTGTTTTGGTGGTTTTGGATATGTAAATATATTTTTATTAATAAGCGGCATTGGTTTTTTGTTTTTAGTAGATGGAGTCAACGTGACAAATAAATCCCTGAGTATACAACGCCAAAGTGCACAAGAACATAATTAATGTGTTGTATAGTAAGTAAATTTTGTTATACCCACTATCTTTGCAGTGTTTCTTTCCGTACGCATAAGTTTTATGTAAAACTAGCCAATCCAATGTAGCCTGAATTTTTTCCTATTTTCTCTTTGAACAGACCCAGACCCATGTTATCGTGGTTATCAGTCTATGTATAAAAGTGGTTTTATTATTTGCGTTCACAATATTGATTTGGACGTATATTGTTGTCTCCCATGCCTGTTTGTACATCTTTTCACATTTTGACTGTGGACACTCTACAACAAGTCACCATTTTCATCCGATTTTGACAAAACTTGAAATATAGGGTTGTATCCCCCAAACCTTGGCTCCTTTAGATATTGGCTGGTATCGGACCGTAACTGAATGGATGATAGCTCCTTGTTGTTGGAAAAATCATGGTTTTAGCTTGTGGACACGCTAAAGGCCCGTTGTCATGGTGCGACTTGTAGTAACTACTTGTAGTATCTACATGCAGTATCTACATGTAGTATCTAAGACCCCTGCGCAAGCGAATTATTGAAATAAAATTAAAGCACATGCTAGTCCCGATATCACCTAGTCTAGTGTGTGTCGAGTGGATGTTACACCCCTCTCTCTCTCTCTCTCTCACACACAAAACTTGAAAGTTGCCATTTGCATATTTAAGATCCATTGTTTACACTTTTATGTTTTGTAAGTTGAAAATATGGAGTGGTTTGAAAATATATCCTGAGCTAAGGAAATAAACATTGTCTGTTTTATTTTGTAGAATTACAAATGATGACCCACAAATCGCTACCATCACAGGTACAGTATTGTTATACACTTCCATCAGCTACAAGTATATTAGAAACTAGAAATATAATTTCTTGATAACATGACATGCGTAGCAGACACTGCAATAATCTACAAACGTTTATAAAATTATATATGTAAACTGTATTGACGACTGTAATGGAAGACATGATCTTGGTATTGATACAAAAAGAAATATTTATTGTTCAGTAGCCCATATTAGAGTGGCAGAGTCTATTCACGAGACTGTGTTTACATGTTAAAACCTACGCTTTAGATCATATTGTATGTCATCGAATCATGCGTTGTTGTTTCGATTCCGGCATTGTGGACGACAAAAAGTGGGGTCAAGTTTCCTGCCACTGTTTTGGATGCTTTTTATACATCCACATCCAGAGCTGTTTGTGAAGTCTCTGCAGGTCACAAGTTTCATCCGATTGCAACGAAATATGAAATATATGTTGATCATTCTAAGATCTCAGTTCCTTTAGTTTTTGGTGTGTATTGGACCGTAACTTCATGGATTATGGCCCTGATTGTACGAAAAATCATGTTTTTAGACTGTGGTCACTATTGATCCAATATTTATCCAATTTTCTTTAAACTTGAAATGTATGTTTATGACCCACAATATTTATTGGTTAGTAGTGTACATATAGCATACAATCTGTGGCCGGATGCCCAAATTTACAGAATCATTCCATTAGATTGTGGACCCGGTAGAAGTCACAACTTATATTCCATTTTAAAAAATATTTTAATATAACACCTTTACACATCAATGAAGTTTGAGTTCGAATTTCATAAAGATATGACCAAAAATGTCAGACTAAATGACTGCTCCTTATCTGATTTTGAGGAAACTTAAAAGATGTTTATATCTCAAAGATCTTGGTTTGTGTAGATATTAATGCATATCGGACTGTAAATTCCTGGATAATGGCCCCTGATTGTAAAAAAATCGCTTCTTTTTTTTTAGCTTGTTCTCTGTCCACCTCTTGCAAATTATGGGCCTATCTTGCATGGCAACCCCTTGTTGTAGAGTTTGATGATTGGCTTTATGATTTTAGGTGTAGAAAGCATCCTTGTAGACGAAACCTTAGATATAAACAGCACAGTTACAAAGGTAAAATATTCTTATACGGTCCCTTCCTTACTTGTGTTAACCGGGGCTGCTATAAGAATGGAATTTATATGGGGGTGGGGGCTGTTTATATGGCCAATATGTATTGGTCAGTAGTGTACATATAGCCCCTTCATTTCCTATTCTCATAAATGTATATGAAAGAGAAGAAGTGATGTTTATATTTCCGAATTTAATAGAAGCTACAGTTTTAAAATTATTTTGTTCATAATTGATGACATCCATTTGGATAATGAAAGGGTTATCCCAATTGAATTTCCCTGTTCTCTGTATATCTTATATATTTATATATGCATACCAAATATTGATAGTTGTGGAAGACAGTGTTTTAAGGTGGTTTGGGGTGGGGGTTTGTAAGACATTGAGGCATGTCAATGTTTTTTGCCGTTATAGAGTTTCCCCCCATGCTTATTAGACCTACCTCACAAACTATGTCAAGTTATTAAAGTTGTCTGTACAAAACAAAATGATTGAAATATATCAAATCTTAAAATTATATTTTGCAGAATATGAAGTAGAGAAAATAATGAAAAGGAGGAGGAAAATATGAGTTCTATCTAACTGAGGGGGAAGGGTTTTCCTTCATCTGCAGACTCTTTAAAAAGGAAGAACACCTCAATCACAATCTTTTAAATATTTCTAGACATTAAAAATAAATTATTAAAAGAAATGGAGTGTTAGTATTTTGTATCATTGAACCTAAAAATAGCAAAATGTGTGAATGTTGAACATTTTCCATTATAAGTGGAGGGGGTGAAATCAGAGCAATTGTAAAGGTAACCTATCGAAGCGGGTTTCGAGTAAAATAAATCACAATTTTCTTGGTTAAACCTCTTTGAGGAGGGGTAAGTAGGCAAAAAATAGTCAGCATGAACACAGTGGTATTTTTTCAAAAAATCAGATCAAATTGGATAAGAAACCTGTTAGATGTACACATTAAATATGTGATTGAAGAGATGGGTTTTAGCAGCAAAACATACCGCTCTCTTAGATCACACATTAAATATCTAAAGAAAAGGATTGGTTTTGTCTGTAAGAGTGGCTCTGTTAGAGCTTAAATTTTGCCCGAACAGCGACACTATGGTCTACTCTTATTTCGTATTCCAACTGTCAAGGGTTCGTTAACGTGCACGTTAATATGTACACAGAACCTCGTTTTTGTCTCATCCAAACGATTATATGTTGTCCCTTAGTATGCCTTATGTCCCGCACCACTGACGAGGAGGAACAACGACTCAAAATGCTGCTCCTTTTTTCGCTCTGTTAGATTTATTGTGGCAAATCTATATCGGGGAGGTCAGACTAGGTCATGACCTTGACCCACCAGGACGTTCCGGTCTACGGGCTTGTGGCTCGTGACCTTGACTTGACCTCTCTGCCGAATCTCTGAAAGGTACCTAAATGTAATATAACCTGCACGTGGTTGATGCGCAGGTTCTATTAATTTTTCAGACGAATGGAATAATAATTCAGCCGCTGAGACCCGATTTTGTATTCAGGGGCTCATTTTTTTTTAGATTCGTCTTAATTAACAAGCCTGCGCGGGGTCATGCGCAGGTTGTATTAAATTTTCAGTCGAATCGTAAAAAAATTGAGCCGCTGAGACAAAATCCGATTTTTGTATGCAAACTTAGGCCAAGATCCACATGGGCGACCCGGTCAAATGCTTTATGGGTCGTGACCTTGACCTCTCTGCGGAATTTCCGGACGGTCCCTAAAGTTTTGGTAATTTTTCGACCTCAAGGTCAAATATCAGATCAACGGTCAAGGTCTCACATGAAAGGTCATTGATGTGTTCATCAAATGTCATGACCCTTTCCATGCCACGTGGCCCTTAAAGGTCAAGGTCAAACGTCACTTCATGGGGCCGTTTCGCCTACTTCCGATCGCCGGACGTCCATTTTGAAATGACCCAGCGACTTGTCGGGGTGGAAATACCTATCCATTACCAAGCATCGAAACCCGCCCGGGCACCCTTCGAGGCGTTTACAGACTGGGATGCGCGTACCTCGGTTAAACTTCGGTGAGATTAAAGGTGATTTGTTTTCTATGTCAGCCAGGGTCATGACCTTGACCAACTTGGACTGCCCGGTCAAAGTCCTTGTGGGTCGTGACCATGACCTCGACCGTGACCTCTCTGAAGAATTTCCGGACGGTACCTAAAGTTTTGGGGATTTTTCGACCTCAAGGTCAAATGTCAGATCAAAGGTCAAGGTCTTATATAAAAGGTCATTGATGTGTCCATCCAAGTTCATGACCTTTGACATGCCACGTGGCCCTGGGATCGAAACATAGGCCCCGGAACACGCGTGTATGTAGTTCTTTGGATGACCTTGACCCTTTCATATGACCTAGGCCTTTTGATGTCATGCGGGTCATGACGGTAAGTCGACAGGTCAAGACCCGAGGGTTCTATCTTTATTAGTTTGGCCTCCAGGGGCCGAAAACCGCATAACTTCCGGCGCCCCTAGCGGGTCAAGGTCGCGATTTTTGACTGGAGATTTTAAAAAACGAAGAACAAATGGAGGTACGTTCTACCTGGCCACGTACTTTTGGGCCGATCGGAGGACCTTTAGGGAGAAAAAGTCACTCAGAAAGTCAATTTGATGGTGAAAAATAACTGTGGGCAAAGGGGAGGTAACTCTTTCGCCCCTAGTGGATTCTGACGACCTTGAGGTCGCGGCCTTATAAACTAAATCGACCCCTGGGAGTCGCGTGGTGACCTTGGTTTGACCCTCAGAGGTCAAGGTCAAATCCACTTCGTGGTGCCTTCTGACCCACTTCCGGTGGTCAAAGAGAAATATCAAGGGTACCACGCGACTCCCAGGGGATGATTTAGGGGGTTAGCCGCGAGAAAAAGTTCCGCAAAAGAGCTGATATTTTTTAAAAAAATGATAGCTTAAAAATGCACATGTGCCCCCATCCGAACCCAAAGCGACCGGAAATTCCGAATTTTTACATCGAGTCCTCGGTCGGGGCATCGGTCTGGATCACCACACCAATTTTCAGACCTCTACCACTTCCGGTGTCGATTTTCAAAAAATGCTACACCCCTGCAACTGCTTTTTCTGGGTTAAATATCCGGAAAAGGGACCTACACCCTAGAATCGGACACTACGAATGAGGAAATGGCCTCAGAATTCATTTCCTGTCAGGCAAAGTGGGACTTCGAGGCCTTTTAGTGAAAAAAACGCGATTTCCCCCACTTTCGGTCCCTGGGGGTGAAATCCGAGGGTAAAAAAGTATTATCCGGGGGTGATATACGTTAAGAATACCCAACCTCGGAACCCTCCCGTGGGTGCTTCTGAGTGTTTACAGGTGAAAATTGGTGTTTTGGGGCAAACATATTTTGACGAGGAGCCATGTTTGCTACCCTATATCTCGGCCCCTATGGGTCGGGTCTGAGAGGTTTAGGTCGGGATCGATAGCGTGGGCCATAAGGACCATTGTATCAAACGATGAGACCTAACCCTTAAAAATCGGGCACGTGGCAGTGTCACAAACAGGGATTCTCGAATCGTCGGAATTCATTTAGACCCACAGCTCCGCCCCTATGGGAAGTGAACCTTAGATTTTTGGGGGCCGCAGGGCCATAATGAAAGGGAAGTTTTGACGTTCATATTAAAGATGAGACCTAACCCTTCAATATCGGGCCGTGGCAGTGTCGCAAACATGGCTTCTCCAATCCTCGGAATTATTTCGAGTCCACAGCTCCGCCCCTATGGGAAGTGAACCTTAGATATTTTGGGGGCGGCAGGGCCATAACGAAAGGAAAGTTTTGACGTTCGAATTTTTTTCAAACAAAAAAATAAAAAAATTTCCGGGGGGTGCATGCCCTTTTCATTATTTTTGGGCCGGACATCCCTCGGAGGCCAAAATGTCAAATTGCGAAAGAATTTTTTTAGTGCGCATGCGCCAAAAATATTGCCCCACATCCCCCTCCCGTGGAAGTCCTCGACCAGGACAACGTTTTGGACCTCTTAAGGTTTTCGAAGTCGAGAGACTATGCTCCCGACCAGTGATCGAGAGGAATCCGGTTATCGTTGCTAAACAACTCGATCTAACCCTAACCCCAATTAGGGGCATAGTGAGGTAGCCACGGAAAAATATATATTTGGCGTAAAACATAGGTCATCCGCGCACACGGAAGCCTTAAACTCAAATGAAATTCAATAACCCCTTTTCAAGAGTAATAAATTATTATTTAAGTTATGAATTATTAACGTGGACAATTTGAACATCAATAATTTAATAGGGGCTGCTAGGGGCATGCGACAATTACGTGAAGCCGATGAGGCTAATTTTTGCCGTAAATGTGAACAGAAATTGAAAAACGATTTCTCGTAAAATCTGAAGGTCTTGGTGACCATAGAAAAATCATTTCTCAGAGTTGTCCTTCAATTAAATTTGATTGGTCAATGTTTCTCCATAGAGAATACCTTGTGTTAATGTTAGCCGCTTCAATAAGCCAAATTAATAATATATATGATAAATTAATAATATATGTCCTCTTGAAGCGGCTAACACCACTAACCCAAGTCCTCTTGAAGCGGCTAACATCAGTTGAATCGGGTGGGCGTTTCACAAAACTATTTTAAGGACAATTTTAACTAAAATCGATTGTAACTTAGAATAGCTGTCACCCTCTCCTAACTTAAAATCACTACATTAACAAACATTGATTAGAGCTACATTGTTTGATCTATTGCGACATACAGATATAATTGGCACATAATTTTAACATACAATCATTCACAAAAACAATTTTAATTCAATTTCTTTTCATAGCATGTGATATACAGTTATACTGTCCATCCGCTTATTTTATTGTAAAGTAATTTAAGCATTTGGATGGCGCCCCATATTAGAACTCCAAGAAAAAAAAACACCCAAAACTCCAGTAACCTACACACTAAAAGAACATTTATATCCAATATCATGGAAAGAAGAGCACTCTTATCTATAAAGAAAATTTCTTCGTGTTTAATATAGCCAATTTCTTGGTATTAGAAGGCCTAAAGGCCTATAATACTAGACATGCCAAATGTAGTATTTACTCATGTTTTTGGGGTTATGATGATTTGTAAAAAGATAAATCAATAATCTAGAATGTGTTTATTCCAAAATATTATAGGCCTATTTGAAATTAAATTAAATTTAATCTTATTTCTTAATGAAGTTACGTTAATGGGGTGTTCTCATCCAGCTCAAAATATTGATTAAGGGGATTAAGGGTTTAGGACTGGGGGATTATGGTCTGTAGCTGAAATGTGGTCACCTAATTAGAATGAATGAATGAAATGGGGTTTAACGTCCTCCTGTTATGCACTTAACCTGAGCTAATTGAAGACGGGCATACGCCATACAGTGTGCTATGAGGGAAATTTTGCCCGGGCAGCGGCGCTACGGCCTACTCTTATATCGAATTCCAACTGCCAAGGGATCTTTTACGTGCACTCCAATGTGTACACGGACCTCGGTTTTTCGTCCCATCCGAACGACTAGGCAGCTGTCCTTGTCAGGCCCTCCTTCTGTATCACTGACAAGGGGAAATCACCTAATTAGAAATGGATTAACCGTTCAATAAGTATCATATGAACTGTGTTTAATAAGTGTCTTGTGAAATGGCAGTTTACTTGCCAATATGAAATATATATTTTTAAAGTTTAAGAAGTGTCACGTGAATGAATGAATGAAATGGGGTTTAACGTCCTACGCTTAAGCACCTAACCTGGGCTAATTGAAGACGGGCATACGCCATACAGTGTGCTATGAGGGAAATTTTTGCCCGGGCAGCGGCGCTACGGCCTACTCTTATATCGAATTCCAACTGCCAAGGGATCTTTTACGTGCACTCCAATGTGTACACGGGACCTCGGTTTTTCGTCCCATCCGACCGACTAAACAGCTGTCCTTGTCAGGCCCTCCATCTGCATCACTGACAAGGGGAAATCACGCCGGAAAATCGAGATGAACTTTCTCGGCCTATGCAGGGATCGAACACTCGACCTCCAGGCTAGCGAACCAGCGCCTTATCCACTTAGCCACCGTGATCCCCAGTGTCACGTGAACTGTGTTTAATAAGTGTCTTGTGAAATGGTAGTTTATTTGCCCATATGAAATATATATTTTTAATGTTGATGCTCATTTCATAGTAAATTTTTTCATTTACATTAAAAGTGTTAAAATAAGCATGTTTTACTATAATAAATGTTGAATAAAGTGATTTTATTTATATTATTATTATTATAACCTAATGAAATAAGCAGTGCCCAATGTGAAACAGACTACAGCTAATCCTTCTTTAGAAATTCCAATTAACACCTTAGTCACGCTAACATGATTATTTAAGTTTTCAACTGGGTGAGAATGAACCACGTTAATAAAACAACATAAATTTAAAAAAATAGGCGCCAAAGCTATTTTATCTTGGGAAAAAAATCATTTAATTAAGTAAGATAGATAGACTCTTCTGACTTTGCAAAGTATCATTGAAAGTTTCCAAGAGAATGACATTTCAAATCTAGGCATCGGAACATTGGCTTTTTGGCGTATTAATTATATTCAATATTAATATACTACGACAAAAAAATTGCAGCCTAGATTTGTCTCTTTAGTGACAAATATTATAACATGTTTGTGAAAATTCTCAATTGTTTCTCTTTTCCAAATTACTATAAAACTACGAAATTCAAGTGCCTTAGTTTATCGATACACATTATTTCCATATGAAGCCTGCGAGGAAATCAAGTGCCAAGTTAAAGGTCAACCCACCAATACATTTCGAAACTAATTATACGCAATAAACTCATTAATTTCATCTCTCTACGACTTTCTGATCATGTGCAAACAATTCTACAACGTATGAAACTCTTCCTATAAATAATGTAACGGTTAATTCAGTCTGTCAACAGTTTTCAGTTTCGAAGCGTATTTGCTTTCACCGTTAGTACCCAAAGCGGAAATCTGCGCTGCGCGGGCGCAAGCGATTTTAACTAAAATCTATTAAAATTGCATTTTAAGTTACAATCGATCTTCGTGAAACGCATAAAATTTAAAATCTCATTTTGATTTTAGTTAAAGGAGCTAAATCGCTAACATTTGGGACCTAGAAATTGTCAAAAGTGGGTCGCAACGCATATAATACGGTAATTTGAATGTATATAAACTGATTTACATTCAATGATTTCCGTTTTTCCCCAATTTTAAATCAGCTACTTACGGCGAAACAAGCCATACAGTCTCAATCTACTGCAAATTTCTATAGCGTCTGGTTATTCCAGTCAACATACGCCGTATGGTATGGTGCAATATGTCTAGCCTCGCTCCTCAAGTCTCTTATTAAAACTTGGGCTGAAGCACATTATGGTACACGATTCGTGTACCAATGTTAAAAAATTATTTTATCTAAAATATTGGATATCAAAAGCTCATCTTTTCCCGGTAAGTTTACATCATCAATGTTGATTTAAAATGGCCAATAATTCGTGTTTTCGATTTAGGAGGATTTTGAGTTACGGACTTAGGTCCTTTAAAATCGATTGTAAGGATTTTAGTTTAAGTTTTCGTGAAACAGGGCCTAGTATGCGAGACACAAGAAGAGGGCGTGGCACCGCGTGCATGAAGCCTTGCGGCCACAAATAATTGACAAAAAAGTAGGTGTGGCTAAAACATCAATTGCCAGACAGGGGCACTATTGCTTACCCTTATATTTATATCAAAGTCAAACTACAAGGCATTTCTCGGCCAATGCAGGGATCGAACACCCAACCTCCTGGTTACCGAACGCCTTACTCGCCTAGCCACTGTGGAATAAACATGCTAAGTTCAAAGCCGATTCAGACAGAATTGCGGCTTCCATGAGTTCCACCCAAAAAAGTGGCGTTGCTGTCCCCAGTTGCCGACCATACACCGAAAACAATGAGAATCGTTATATTCGGGTGTAAGGAATGTGTAGTTACTTCAAGTAACGTAAATTGTATCGGCTATAAATGCTCGCTACTACGTTACTATCAGCCTCTATTGACAACTAGTATGAAAATAAGGCTCATCCCGTATCTCAGTTCTAAGGCAATTTTGGAATCCTGGCAGTCTATTTTTCATCGTGATTCTATGGTCGCTAAAAGGAATCATTTCTTGCCACATCGAACTCAAATTTATAAAAAATCCAACACTATTTTCATGTAACAAATATATTTTCTAAAACGAAATTATATTGTTTTCACATGTACTAAGTTTTTTAGCGAAAAGTTATAGAAAGGGTCTTGTAGATTAAGACTGACAAGTCGACAAGTCGATGATACGACAGCTGGCTTTTTGTCGTGCCGTCGTATCATCGACTTGTCGTGGCGATGATACGACAGCACGACAAAACCAGGTCGATGATACGACAAAATCACGCGATCTTACGACGGTTTGTTCTGTCGTAAGATCGTCCGATTTTAGACGATCTTACGACAGAACCAAGCAGGTCGATGATACGACAAAATCACGCGATCTTATGAAGGTTTGTTCTGTCGTAAGAATAAGATCGTCCGATTTTATCGGAAGATCGTCCGATTTTATCGTAAGATCGTGTGATTTCGTCGTGCCGTCGCATCATCGACTTATCGTGGCGACAAGTCGATGATACGACCGCACGATAAAATCACACGATCTTATGATAAAATCGAACGATCTTACGATAAAATCGGACGATCTTACGATAAAATCGGACGGTCTTACGACAGAACAAACTGTCGTAAGATCGCGTGATTTTGTCGTGTCATCGACGATGGCACGACAAAACACAAAACTGTCGTATTATCGACATTTCGACTTGTCGTGACGGAAGTTGCAAAGGTGCACATGCGCTGTAGTCTTACCCTGCAAGGCTCCTTCTTACTCGAGTATCGGTCCTTTTCATAGCTGCGTATTACTGGTCATGGCTTGTATTCTTCGTCGCTTTTCAGCAATGACGTGTATGACGATGAAGAAGCCATGTTGTTAGGCTAATCATTCTTCAACACCAAATTCTAAAGTCACGCAATGCGCATGTTTTTTTAAGTCAACTTCCGAGACGACAAGTCGACATCTCGACGTTACGACAAAAATGACACGATGTTACGACAGAGTAAAGTGTCGTGTAATTGCGTCAAATCTGTCGTGATGCTGTGTTGTCGCGTTATGAAAAGGGCGAGATTTAAAGGAGCTAAATCGCTAACATTTGGGATCCAGAAATTGACAAAAGTGGGTCGAAACTCATATAATACTGTAATATGAATGTATATAAACTGATTTACATTAAATGCTTTCCGTTTTACTCCAATTTCCAATCAGTTATGTTCGGCGAAACAAGCCATTCAGTCTCAACCCAGTGCATTTTTTTTAGCGCCTGGTTATTCCAGTCCACATATGCAGTGTGATACAGTGCAATGTGTCTAGCCTCGTCCCTCGAGTCTCTCAATAAAACTAGGACCGGAGCGCAATATGGTACACGATTCGTGTACCAATGTTAGAAAAATTATTTTATCTTAAATATCGGATATCAGAAGCTTATCTTTTCCTGGTAAGTTTACATCATCAATGTTGATTTGAATTGACCAATAATTCGTGTTTTCGATGTCGAAGATTTTGGAGGATTTTGAGTTACGGACTTAGGTCCTTTAACATGGCCACTATCAGCCACCATATCCCCAGCATATAATATTATATAACCAAAGTCGAGGACTTTATCTTGCTTATAAACAGCCTATGTTTAAATTTACGCAAAATGAGAATATCCCTTAAGAAGACATTATATCACGTTTTCTTCTTATGAAACAACCCTACCCTGGAAGAATAACCCATTACAGGCTTTAAAGAAAAACTTTTAAAAGAATAACCCCGAATTCCATTGTATATATTCAAAGCGCCCCTGACTTTCAGACCGCAAGTTATTCGGAGCAGAGACTATACCCCTAAAGGTCAAAGAGATTTACCGTTATAGGTTCCCAATGTCATATATAGGACATCACCCTTAGAAAGTTAATGACATGTGGCACTGTTTTTTGTTTTGTTTTGGTTTTTTTTTTTGGTTTTTTTTTTTGGGGGGGGGGGGGGGTCCTTATTAAACATACGGTCAATGTCTTATTCTATCAGTCTTTTTTTTTACTTTCATAAGGGGCGTATACAATGAAACGGATATGCCATATAGTTTACAATGGGGGAATTTGTGTCCAGACAGCGGTGCTATGGCCTACCAATACATCAAATTCCAACTGCCAAGGGATCTTTTACATGCACGTCAATGTGTACACGGGATCTCGGCTTTTCGTCCCACCCAAAAGACTATACATTGACCCTCTGTCCTTTAACACTAACAAGGGGGGGGGGGAAAGGGCACATATATCTGTTCTTTATGATGGCGTAAATAATATAATGTGGAAACAAAAGACAAAAAACAAAAACTTTATGTACCGGTATAAGAATTATTTTTGTGTGGGAGGAATCCACTGTACTGGTCATTAGAGTCTTTGACTCATCTCTCTATTTTTAAATTAAAACATTAAATGACAGAACCATTCTAATCTAGTTAAAATCTCAAGTATCCGATGACATTGAGAGTTGATTACGGTCTTGGCGTTTGGCAAGTAAATAACACCTTTTTAATTTAAGGCCTAAATATCTTATTTCTTAATTTAAGTTAATCTTATGACGCCAAAATGAATATGACGTCACACTTTCAGCCAATCAGAGGCCGAATAGTAAGTGCCATTGCTATCTTGGATGGGAATAAAAAAATTTGCGGCCGGCCAGCTAGAGGTCGAAGCGCGGCACTATCGACCACTAGGTCATCCCAACCTTCCACGTGCACGTAAAAGATCCCTTGGCAGTTGGAATTCGATATAAGAGAAGGCCGTAGCGCCGCTGCCCAGGCAAAATTTCACTCATTGCACACTCTATGGCAGTCTTTATTAGCCCAGGTTAGGAACAGAACAGTAGGACGTTAAACCACATTTCATTTCGTAATAACTTTGAATCTAATTTTTTTTTTTTTTTATCATTATCGGGTGTGTCAATACAGGGGAGACAACTCCAATTTTTACAGTTTCCCTCCTACCATCGTTCTTTCTCTGTTGACAAAAAAGTCAATAATTTTCTATTCTTTTCGCCGACAAAAAGCCAGAATGTTGTTTTGCACGCCCTTTGCTCCAACAATTGCGTTAATTATATTTCTCAGTGACAGCTCACAGGAACCCAATCTTTGCCATTCTATAGTCAAAAACATTTGGAAGATTTCGACGCTCATGTTAAATTAAAATTTATAGCGTCAGTCCTTGGCTCTAATGTTAATGATTCTTTCGTTACCGGACTCATTGTGGTGAACGCTTTCTAATACAAACAAAACATGAAATGGCGACGTTTTGCTCCAAAGACTATAACGTAGTAAATTATTGGTATTTTAAAATACATGACGCGTATAGTACGCATTACGTACATTTAATTGTTAACATGCTTTGTGGTGAATCTTGCATTTTGATTGGTCAATTAGACACCGTCTATTGGACAAAAACACCGTGACCCTCTGTTTTAGTAATTTCTTTTAAAATCCTTACAATGTTTATAATCACTTCCGGTTTCGCATTTAGAGGGGTGTTATAGAAATTTCCGAGATTGTATATTACAACCCGTGACGCTAACGAGTCTTTGGTCCTAATGATCTCAGAAACATAATATATGGGAGCATTTAAAGTGAATCTTGCTTTCCTGTTATTTGGGGATTTTGTAACAAAAATCCAACTGTGCTATGATCACCCCATAACCAAACTATGAACACATTTTGTGAAAGTTAACACAATTGGGTAAAGGTTAAAATAATAATTATTGGTATTGTTAAACTACTACCGGACTAGTAATTCTTTCCCCTTTTTTCATAATGGAGTGCGAGTTATAAATAGACAATTCTCCTCCCGCCTTCCTGCATAAATGAGTTGACTTTTTGGTGTAGAATAGGAAAAAAGGGATCAAATTTGCAATTCCAGAGCAGTTTTGGGTAATACTGATGATCTTACAGCCGAGGGATAGGGAGTGTAAAGTGTCTTTCTGCAGAGCAATCAATGTGTTGAAAGTGAAATTATTATTATTATTATTATTATTATAAATCCCCCCCCCCCCAGTCAACTTATCCCCGTAGCAAAAAATCTAAACGGTCTACATCATACAAATTTATGATGAGGAGATTGTCAAATGTAGTCCCCATTGTGCCTATAAAGATTGGAACTAACGGAACGTTGAGAAAAAGCTAGAGCCTGTGATGTTACACCTATTTAACATTGAAGTCAATGGGCAAATAATTACCAGTAGGAGTCCTGATTTTTTCAGTGGTCTACATTATTTACCTCCCTTTAATAACAGTGTTAAAGCCAGGCGGAGATTCGGGTGGTTGGGTGGTTGAAGAGAAGCCGGATTAGATATAGCCAACATTCAAGGGAAATATTTCAGACAGCCTATTGAGATTGTTATAATCAACTTATGAATGACACTGTACTGATTTGGTCGCTTCCGTACTCAAAGGGGCGGGAATAAATCTTCATGATTGACTTATTGACGTTCGCGCTCTGACATCAATACAAAATCAAGCAACGAAGCCTTAATAATATTCGTTAGAGTTGTCTACTGCTACATGTGCGTGGTATGATGAAGTGAGCTTAAAGACATAAATGAAATGAAACGAAACGAAGTAATAATAATACACGCCAGGACTGTCTACTACTATATATATTACACAAATTAGAAAAATAAAATAGGAATGAAATGAAACTTAACGAAGGCCGTATACAGTCTACTGTTACATGTAGGTGTATGACATTGGATCCTTAGTATTCTCTAGTCATCAGTACAGAATGCGGGGGGGGGGAGGAAATTGTCTGTCCGGGTAAAACTTCCCCACAACACACTGCATTGCATATGTTCGTCTTCATTAGCCCAGTCGGTGCAGACAAGTAGGACGTTAAACTCCAATAATAATCATACGGTAAGTATAACACTGGTTTACTAATTATGCAGCCCCGAGTTAGATTCTGGTGTTCGCCTAGAAAGTTGTCGGGGTTTTCAGCTTAGCTTCTCCTTATCATTATCATTGGTGTAAGACTTGGCAAGGATATGCGTCTAGTTAAGCATAGCATGCATAAGTTCAAGAATAGGGCGTAACGCCATGGTCCGGGTATGGATTGGTGCAGAAAAAGAAGACGTTAAACCCCATTTCGTTTTATTTCCTGATATGGACGGAACATATAAACACATTTAAAAATAATATAATTTGTTATGTTATAGTTATAATCTGTTGGTTATTGTTTTTGTTTAAATAAAATTATTTTAAAAATTTAAACATTTATGGCAAGATTTATTTCATAAAAACAATAATGTACAAATTACACTTACAAAAATAAGACAATATAAAATATGCAATGTAAAAGATACTCAATGTAAATATACACAATGAAGGGTGGGGGTTGTTTATACACCTGTAGTGTTATTTACATATAGACATACTAATATTATTATTTATCACCCAATAATACATTTGACAGTAGATATCGCTTGTGTGATAAATTACATAATCTACTGTGATATATACACAGTGGAGATATCGCTTGAGTGACATAAATTTGATTGGTCAATCAAAAAGGAACTACTTTCTTTTATTTTAAAGAAACCAATTAGTTTAAGTAAAGATAGACTTTTTAAAAAAAAAAAAAAGAAACTGCTTTTATTTAATTGATCTTGAAGGAAAAAACTGGGTCAGTATATAGGACTATACAATAGCCAAACTGCTGTCAAAAATGATGTATCACTACGCTGTAATGTAATTAGGTTCAGTAAAAGTGAGATCTATACCAAAGAATTATATTTATTTATTTGTGCATGTAACAAAGGATTGGGTGATAAAAAAAATCGATAAAGTTAAAAAAAACTCGGCAGAGCCTCGTTTTTTTACTTTATTAACTTGTGTTGATATTTTTTGATATCAAAAAACACTCGTAGGAGATTCTCTATGTATATGGTTATTTATCACCGTTTAAATATATAACTTTCTGAGTGGTTATGATAATAATAAAATTACGAAGCTAACCTGATGAGTGTCATGCACGAAGTAGGGTGTGTTTAGTCTTGACAGGACAAGCGATTCCACTGTTTATTTAAGAAGTTAACAGACATTAATTGTAAAAAGTCTAAGACATCAAACTTCGAAATCTGCTGGATGACTTGGATAAAGCTGATATTAGATATACATTTAGCTTACAATACAATGTAGGCATACCATAAGATTTAACCTGTCATTAGTAGCAGGGAAAGCGATATTATTTTTATAAAGAAATAAATATTCAGGATTGAGTACTAAACACTAAAGTTATACAAACTAATATCAATGATAATGACAAATGTATTAAATAGATGGGTATAACTATTTATAGGTTTTTTTAATCTCAAATGCATGTTTATTACCACACCCCTTCAAGCACGCCTGTTGCTTAAAAACATTTTGGGCATGATGTAATATTTTGGTTCTTGTATCTATTTCTATGAACCTCACAATAGTTTCAGCTTTATGATTGGCATTACAGCCTAATATTGATCGGGAGGGCAAGGGATTAGTAGTTTTTAGGTTGGGTCGCAGGAGGGAGTAGTACGAGCAAAACTCCATGCTATATATGTAATGTAATTCGACATATCTTATTGTACATTAGGGAGGGGTTAAGGGATCCCTTTTATATCTATATCTAATCTGACGAGAAAGACAACAAGATACAGACGTGCTCCTTTAGACACGCCCTTATAACACCGGACTACCAACTCTGTACATGTACTAAACTGCACAACAGTATTCAATCATTATAAGTAACTCCCATTAGAATATATTTACCATATTTTGAACCTCACACAAATAAAACGAAACGCTTCTACTAAAATTACCCCCCCCCCAGTTTGTTTAGTTAAATATCACTAATAGTACCAACCCTTTGGCCTGTGTTAAATTAGTAAAGTTAGTTACTTCTAATATGTACTGCACAGCAGTGCTCATCTAGACAATTACTCCTATCAAATATTAGTCATCGGTACTAATTCAGATACACAGATCACTGATAATGTCTGATTTGCAGATTTAAAGGGTTATATACTTATAGAACAGCAAGTTAACTCACTCACATAATATATCCGTGTTTAAAAAAGTTTAGGTGGGCATACTTGTGTTTTTTTTATTCTGTTCGATTTCGCCATCTTGCAGTGTCATCCAAAAATGTTACCACTCTAAAGTTATATGTGAAACACATAATTTTAACTATCAATGAAAGACTAAATTTAATCTCTATATACGAACGTAACGCTTGGCGTTGTCACATAAAATAACACACACAAATATTACTACAACGAAGGCACAAAAAACAGCTCCATGAACATCTTAGTGACCGTCAACAGCTTTACTACTGTCATTATGAACATTATTGCTGCCGTTACAGTTCGTAATTAAATCGTCATGTCTTTGCTCCTCCGGTAATAATTCTTCAGATAAGGTTTTATCTGGAATTACTACATGATTTTCCAATTTCAACTGAACATTTATGCTGCCATTGCTGTAACTAACCGAATCATCATGTTTTCCTTCCTCCGGTTGATTACTGGAGGGATTATCATCTTGACCTAATAACCCATTTCCAAGATAAGGGGGAACACTATTGTGGTTGTCGTAACTTTCTTGTATATTGTCATTATGGTCCTGGGAACCATTTCCCGCCATTTTAAGGTTTAAATTCAAAGGCACGGATTCTTCACGTATATCACTTAAAGTTCCGTTCATAATAGATCCCCTTTTCTGTTCCTTTTTAGAATAATATCCAGCATCTGTTTCGGAATTAAAGGACCTGGAACTATGCCTAGTTTTTGAGGACTTATAGTTGAAACTTCCTCCTCTGTGTAGCACCCGTCTGTACCAATTTTTCTTTATTTCATTCTGAACCTTAAAAACAAAAACAAATGAAATCTATTTTTAAATTACGACTACTTTAAATTTGTCTCGCCGTCTTAATTAGCCTAGTTCAAGAGCAAAACAGTAGGACAGTAAAGCCCATTTTATTTTATTTCTTTTTTTAAAAATTGTCTCAAATGCCCAACCGTACTTATCTATACTTCGTTTGCAAAAGGCGACAATATTGGATTTATTTTAATTAATCAAAACACTTTCAACCGATGAAAAAAATTATGTTGCACTTTGCTCTCGATAACCATTATATACACGTCATCCTTATCCGTCTGTAAGACAAATAACGTGAATTATGTATGATAACGGTTGTTCACGTAATAAGTTGTGGGACACGTCTCAATCTAGTACTAAAATCATAATAATGTACGGAAATCTATGTATAACTCCCTGACTAAGTGAGATACATAATGCATTGAATAACAAACTTTATTGGGAGAAAACGTTATTCAAGTACAAACCATACGCAACACAGTAAACATGTAGTTACATTCAGAATTCCAAATTGAATTATACGCAAAATGTGAGGCAAATCAATCTTAGCATGATATTATCATGTATCATTAGTTAGCAATATTTGGACAACATAACAGATTAAATTCTTATACATGTACTTTTATGACATCTTCAAATCGATTTTTCTGTAAGTATTGTCGACCGTAAAAAAAGTACATAAATTACTACAAAAGGTGAAACCAACGTACCTCTGAATTGAAGAAACAAAATAACAAGGCCACAAGCATCCCCTGTAAACAACAAAAATAGATATGTATTTGTATATGAATTAGTAATTTAATACAGATTAAGAAATTACAAAGATTTTGTTGATTCTGTTGTTGGGGGTTTTGCTTCGTTGCCATAATCTTTATTGCTGCATTATAAGTGAGGGTTACGTGGTTAGTTGCTCGGGTTGTAGATGGATGATAAGTTCGGATATTGAATCAAGTGGTGTGGTTTCGATTCCAAGCTCCTACATGGCCGCATGGATTTCCTCGACAAAGTAAACAAAAGATTTCGAGGGAGAATTTAGCAGAATTAGTGATGTGTCCGTTTACAAGGTGTCGCAAACTTGTGTGCCTTCCGAAACCCCGGGAACACTGTATTGTATAGATGCATACGTTTGTGACTATGTAATTAAACTATTCAAAGAAAGGTGTAATATTAATGTTCATCATCAACTCACATGGTTAAATTTTAATACAGCTGGTAACACGACTGGGCTAGAGAAGATGAGCATACGGTATACAATGTGAAACGACAGAAAATTTGCCCGGACAACGGCGCTATGACCTACTCTTATATCACATTCCTGCTGCTAAGGGATCTTTTACGTTCACGCCAATGTGTACACTGGACCTCGGTTTTCGGACCCATCCTTGTCAGAACCTCCGTCCTGCACCACCGGCAATGGGAAACCACACTTGCGTAACATAAATAAGTGTCGAGTCATGACCAATATTTTCAATAGAAATGTTTATTAACTTATTCTTACCTGAAACGAATTAAACAGCATTTCTATGTAAATTCGTATCAGTTGAGCCAATGGATCCAAATCATCTGGTAACCATATAAATCCCATATAATAAACAGCAAACAATGGTATTAAGATTAACGTAGATTTAGCTAATCGCCTGAAACAACATTAAAAACTATCTGTATTGGACATTTAGTAGAAGAAACCTACTTGACTGACATACGTTAAAAATATTTATTTCTATATATAGAAACACATAAACAAAGAATCTACACCCATTTAATTAAACGTGAGGCCGTGTCAGTTCTATCCGAGAAGACATCGACCCATGTATCTTTAATATATGCAAACCTCTAACATTATTCTGCTTGTTGACACAAGTAAATATTATTATGTCAGTGTGGTTATTTATTAGTTAGGTAGAACGAACGTATTTAAAGGATACTTATGCTCATTTTACAGATCAAAATCTCAATTCATCCCTGAAGAGTCATTGAAGTCTTGGAATGTTTGATTCTGGTAGCTTTTCCTTGTCTGGACATATTTTTGTTCTAGTGTAAAAATATTCAATATTTACAACACTGGTTGTCTCTGTAATTCTGATAGTGTTACACGTAAGTATTTATCCATAGATAGCTCTTCGTATACGAGGCAGACTCAAATGACCATGCCAATTTCTTCATATGGTGTTCAATAGATCAAAAAAATTTGTGATCGGGGGCCCCTAGCTAGGTTTACTGCACTTGACGCCCAGGTAAGCTATACATTTTCTGACATCCAATGACACTAAAATAAAATTTATTGAACTAGTTTTGTTCTTCTGTTATAGTGTTTTTAATGACATCTCAGTCCAATTTGTTTACAGCTCTGGCTATTTTAATTATGTTTAACGGAGTTCTGACTACACAGCTTTTGTTTCCCTCTCTTGTTTCGGTGGGTTGGATGGCCGAATAGTTAGCACGAACGTGCTGTATCATACGGCCTATCATTGAGTCAACGTGCGTGGTTTCGAATCTCCGGTTGTATGTGACAAGGGGTATAAGGGTCGCCTGTCTAATCTCGTGGGTTTTCTGCGGTTCCTCCGCTTCCTCCAACTGCTAAAGACCCCTACGCGCAAGCGAATTATTGGAATAAAATTGAACCATAATATGTTAGTCCCGAAATAACCTAGTTTGTGTCGAGTGGACGTTTAACCCATTTCTCTCTCTCTTCCGCTCGTGTTTTTATCTTTTATTTTAATAGAACTGACCTGTATCTATAGCGGCGACTAATTGAGCAATTTGAAGCTGTTAATTTAGTGAATAATAGTCGTAAAATGTTGACAAATATTAAGAAAGTAATCTGAAAAAAAACAAGATAATACATTAACCGCATTTAGAAAAATATGATTTTGGCAAGATAATGAATCAGTAAAAATAAATAGCTTTTTCAAGGATAAACGTAGAGTCAAGCGCCCGTGGATGATTAACTGCCGGGGAGATTTGTGGCCATGGTTATATAATGTTATTAATATAGGGACCATTATGTAATTCAAAACAGGCCTGGATAACAATATACTATTTACATTTAAACTCCTCGATAATATTAACTTTAGTTTTTCGTTACGGCATTCATATAGCACATGAATGACGAATCAAAGGTGTGGCGTTTTAGAACGGCTATTTGTTCATCAAAAGGTCTCAGGTGTTAAAATTATTGTACAAGATCACGGAGTTTGTCGATGAAATAAGCAAAGTGCCCGGCGTACGCATGCCACACAGAAAGTGACGTCCCCACGACAAATAGCATAATATGACAATCATAAAAGTGAGCTAAACATTTTACAGGTGCAACAATAGTAGTTAATTTATATAAATATAGTACTTACTATAACAGATATGACAATCGGACCATTTATAACCCAAAATAAACCGGGGCGATAATACGATACATTCCAACAGCTAAAAATACAATAATTGAAACAGTAGGGTGAGGGGTATTTTTTGTTAATAAAACAATATTTTCTGGAACAAATTCAAAACAAATTCCAAAGCTTGATTTTGTCTCAATAAAAATAGTTTATGTTATATTCTTAATAAAAAAAGATGTCTTAAGAATTTGTGGACTTCTAAAATTTGACATTTTAAACTTACTATGAGTCATCTAAAAAATATCTGGTAACACCCCAGGGTATGACAAAAAGAACAGGTGCACCTAAAATTTTAAAAAAACCCAACACTACTTAAATAATGAACAGTTATTAACAACACTACTTAAATAATGAAAAGTTATTAATGTCACCGTTCTGTCTGTATTATTACCCCGTAATGTCTTTAACTTGCCATGTCAATGACGTGCATGTACATTCATTTTCAAGACTACCAACGTTAGAAGTGATCCGACAACAGATCACAAACCACGCGAACCAAAATGTGTCCACATAACACCTTTGGCAAACCGATAAATACTGGCGTTTGGTCAGGGATAGTGCCGCATATAATTCCATTCTGTCAGGAAAATCTGTCATTTGGGTCTTCTCTTCGACAAAAGTCAAGTAGCCAGTAGAAAATAAATGATGGCGGCCATTTATAAGGTGGTCGACTTTAGGGCAAAGAAATATCATTATTTGCAAACTGTCTTATCTTCTTGATCCATAAAAACATATTTTAAGCTCTATCAAAACTGGATAAAACATTGTGTGTCCTAGTGCACCCCAAAGTAAAAGTTGTAATCTGATGGCGACCCGAATCGAACTATTCCAAGATCTTCCGATCCTTAACATGTATGTTAACGACCATTATTTGTGGGCCTTAGAGGGGCCACCAACTCTGGACATAATTCACACGTTGTTTAAAAGTCAAGGGGCGGTCTGATAGCACCAAAATCGATCGCCTCGAAGATATGTTGATCCTTAAAATATGCATTAAGTCTCATCTGAATCGTATCAAAAATGTTGGTTTCTGGAAGGTCCAAAATGGTGATACACGTTTGGCCTGATATGACCCATATTCGAACCCTTCCGAGATCTTTTGGAACCAGTAGACTGTCCACAAAGACACAGGAACGGATCTCCAGGCGACGACGTAACACTTCCATATGAAAATGTGGGCGTATAAATATTATATGAAAACGACGGCCATTTTCAATACTCATGTGAATACCGGTGCCTATGCAACTTTTAGCGTTTGTATCCATATCTGAACAGTGTTATAGTTATCTGTCTTTTAGCGTATAAATATTATATGAAAACGACGGCCATTTTCAATACTCATGTGAATACCGGTGCCTATGCAACTTTTAGCGTTTGTATCCATATCTGAACAGTGTTATAGTTATCTGTCTCACTATAGTGACAACACCGAAACAGGTATCCGGGCGACGTGGGTATTAAGAAAACATTAAAATACCGTTAAAGAACCATAATAGTATATTATACTGTACATGATTATTACCGATATCACATTCAACATTATGTGACTGGTTGGTCGTATGGATATATGTTATATTGTCTGATTAACCGGTAGTTATAAAAGACAATCAAGACTTACCCCAACCAAATACAACATACCACCACAGTTTGATTTTCTTAGCTCTCACTGTCAATGTAAGTAATAACTGTAGATACAGTCCCTCCACAAATATCCACAATATACTGGTTAGGATGATGTAATTTAAAATGGTAAAAAACATCTTACATCCCCAGTGCTAAAAATATATGGTAATACCGATTCATGAGACATCAACACTGACGGACAATTAAATGGGCTATATTTGAGTATAAAAACAGCCATTAAGTTGGCTATTTTTAGACCCTTTATTTCTCCCCTTTCCCCTTTCCCCATTTTGCATGGGGATTTCTGTGGACTTTTTTGGGTAGAATCGAAAAAAAAGGGTTTTGCCAGGTTCTGGTGAATAGTCATAATTTTGAGGCAGAAGGATACAATAGTTGAGACTTAAGAGGTTAGTTATGTTGAAATGTAGAGCCGAAAATTGCATATGTATTTGTCTCTACTTCCAGCTTGTGTATCTCAAGTTTTTCATGAAAAACCTCGTACGAGCTTTTGGAGAAGAGGTTGCCATATGTTGCTTCATCTGTGGTAGAAAGTATTTTGGAGCCTGTCTAAGAGACGAGAATTAACATTAAAGGCAATGGCGAAATCATTAGTGATCTGTTGCCGTATTAGTGTGGTTTCGCGTTTACGGAGTCACCTATCACAAATATAAATATTTCATTATGACGAAATAAAACAAATTAATTTTTCGTTTAATCGAATTATTATTTCGTTTAATCAAATTATTATTTCGTTTAATCGAATTATTATTTCGTTTAATCGAATTAATTATTTCGTTTAATCGAATTTATTATTTCGTCTAATCGAATAAATTATTTCGTTTAAACGAATTAATTATTTCGTTCAAACAAATTAATTATTTCTTTCAAACAAATTAATTATTTCGTTTAAACGAATTAATTATTTCGTTCAAACAAATTAATTATTTCGTTTAATCGAATTAATTATTTCGTTATAACGAATTAATTATTTCGTTATAACGAATTAATTATTTCGTTTAATCAAATTATTATTTCGTTTAATCGAATTAATTATTTCGTTTAATCGAATTAATTATTTCGTTTAATCGAATTAATTATTTCGTTTAATCGAATTAATTATTTCGTTGAATCTAATTAATTATTTCGTTATAACGAATTAATTATTTCGTTATAAAGAAAAAATTAATTCGATTAAACGAAATAATTAATTCGATTAAACGAAATAATTAATTCGATTAAACGAAATAATAATTCGATTAAACGAAATAATAATTTGATTACACGAAATAATTTAGCAGTGGGGGAAACACATGGACCCGGGAAGTACTCACGAAGCTAGACAAGCGACCCTGCTCCTTGCCACGTATCAGCCGCCAATTGATACAACGCCACTTAATATTTCGTTTAAACGAATTAATATTTCGATTAAACGAATTAGTAGTTTAAACGAAATAATTATATAAGAGTGGAATCGCGCACTTAAGGGGCTCCGTACAAACGACTTAATTACACCAACATTCCCTATCTGAGTAACGGCAATATAGATTAGGCTAAATTTGGAATTGCTCCGTGAATTATTACATTTAAGGTAAAATAAGTTTCCTTCCGTGACCGTTATATCCAACTTGAATACAACGTGCCTGGTATAAACATTTTTGCTCTTCACGCACGACCTGTTTTCAAACACGTGTTAGTTAGTGTTGGCACGTTGTTGAGATTTTAATAATATATTATTGTTATGCCAATGTAAAGGGTGTTGACTTTTATTTGACATTCTGGGTTGTCTGTACTTTTCTTGCCACAATGTCATTGGTCACCTTTTTTTTTAAAAAAAAAAATGATTGTTTTTACAGCAAAAACATTTATTTGGTCCTAATATATAAATTACCTAGTGGGTGAACATGTTTTTGCAAATGCCAGTGTGCTTTAATGAAATTTTTATTGAAGTGTAACTAGCTCGACATACATGGGAATACAATTGTTTAATTATTACTGAGCGACGTAGAAGGCTTGGTCTCGCGCTAACTCCGTAAATCTTATCAGGACCTTCACGTAATACCTGGAAGATTTTTGCAATAATTTCGATTGGATATTCGCCCAGCTTGAGAGACCGTCCGATTCCTCGATCATCGCGAATGCCAAGTCTCGCGCCTTCGCCAGCTTGAGAGACCATCCGATTCCTCGATCATCGTGAATGCCAAGTCTCGCGCCTTCCCTCTAAAATGTCTACCTGTGATAATCAAGTTGCGAAGTTCAAGGTTTATTTAATGCCAAAGTTTCCGTTTATGATTTGAATGTGACATATGCCGCAACCTATGGTTGGACGCCAATGTTCACGTGTAAGCCGTAGTTTTACCAAGAACTGATAGATATGATGATATATTATATACACGTAAAAGACAATAATTATTTACTTAATGATGATCATTCACTAATTATCTCGATGGAGACCTAACATAATTAATGAAATAATACTCTATTTCAATTAGCAAAAAAAAAAGAAGCAAAATACGTACCGACCCTTCTGTTAACATATACTTCCCGTCATCATTAACAGTGATGTCATCAGGAAAACCAATATCATCCACTAATAAAACCTCTTTTAATAATGATATGAAAGCCCGGATGGTATAAACAAGAAATAAATTAACGTGGATTAAATTTCTTGGACATCTTAACTTCCTGTTTAAAATATAAATAATTATATCAATATCAATACTAAACAACTTGGGGAAAGTGTTGAATATAACCCTTTACACATTATTAAGAACGGAACGCATACTTTACTGGTTACTAATAACGATCCCGTAACATATGGTTCAATTTTACTTCAATAATTCGCTTGCGTAGTGTTTTTTTAGCTGTGGGAGGAAACCGGGGGATCCGGAGAAAACCCTCGATGTGGATACAATAGTGACAGCTCATGTACTGGGGAGGGCTTGGCATAATATAGAATATTTTGCGCCTGTGCTGTCACAGGTTGCAGCCATAAACACGACTAAAGTTACTGGATATTTCAGTTTTTCGGGTAGAATTTTGTTTTTTAAATTTTCCACAATCAGCTTGTGCCTCCATTTTCAGGACCGACCCATATGGCTCCGGTGTCCAGAAATATATAGTTTGTCTCTAGGGAGTTTGGTTCGCACCAACCGCTGCTAACTAGTTAAAGGGACATATTGTCTGGCATAATGCATGATGTCAGTGTATTCCTTGACCCCAGAAGCATACGGTTAGGCACCAAAATTATCATCCTAAATAAATACTATGGGAGCTACAGGGGATTATTTGATGTGGTGGCCGTCTTGGACGCCATCTTGAATTTCTCAAAACGCTCAAGGGTGACCGAGGTTCATCCGGCAAATTCCGAACGAGGACACTCTAGGCGACTCAAATCAATCATAAAACAAAAAGTAGGTCTGTTGGATTATTGGTAACAAATCAACAAACTTTACCTAAAATACAGCATTATAAATATAGCCAATACAAGTGCAGCTAACGAAAACGAATACCCAACAGTAAAAAGTTGTTTTACTCTGGGCATGTGCTCCTGAAAAAGAAAAGATAAAAAGATAATTACATTGAGAGATTCCATCAAAATAACAAAACATTAAGCGATATACATCTATCGCACACCGAGGAATCTTTTTCGCAGATTGGACGACAAAAACATTTAGATTGAGGCTGCTTGTGGAAGTTAAACTTCTTCAATTTAGCACATGGTTTTCCAAATTCGAAATTTTGATATTCGACTTCTGGTCATGACTAACTAATTCAAGATGAGTGCTGATTATATTTTGATGATTGTCCTTGGGCTCAAATAACGGCTCGGTCGCAGATGTTTTCTACAGGTCAGTGTTTTTATTGAGACTTAACCTCTCCCTCAAATTCTGTTATCTAACAGTCGACTCCTATAAGCGGCAGTTAGCTCCCATTTAAGCTCTTGTGGCATCAACCTCTGTGACCAAAACCATAATGACAAACACGTTGGTCTTCACAATGAATTGCATATACCTCAATAAGCGGTGACAATCTTTCATCTTCCATTCCACATCTGGAATAGTTTGTCCAACTTTTATTAAGAGATGGGTTGATATACCAGGTACCATCATCCATACAAGTCCTGATGGCATACTCTGTGGGATAAATGAAATGAAATGATAAAAAAAAACACTATTTATGGAATAACACTTACTATGGTTTATTTCACTGCGATGTTTCAACAGGATTTCACAAGTCGTTATCAAGCATATAACATAAATAAATACAATAACAAGAAATGAGATTTATCAGTCTACTGTGCTGTGCTGCTATAAACAATAATGTATGCTATTAGGGAAATTATCCCATTTTTACGTGTACCTAAGCATTTAAACGGGACCACTATTCTTCGTCCAAATCGAACGCCTTAACGCCTTTCCTGCTCAGGTTAGCGAGCATAAATTATTATACAATATCAAACATTAGATTATAACCCGCCCACCTGCCCAAAATATAACCAACTGTTGTCAGGCAAGATAAGCCCACGTTTAACAAGAGATGGCTACAGAATAAGCTAAAAACAAAAGCGGTTTTTAGTATAATCAGGGGCCATAATCCAGAAAGTGATAGCCTTAAACTTAAATGTGCAAATATCGACAGGGACTGAGATCTTTGTTAAAAAATGATATATTTTAGAGAATCCGCAGTTTTTTTTAAATTGGATAAAAATTGTGCCCTCGAGAGAATCTACAAACTAAGAAAACACGATTTTTGCAAATCAAGGGCAATAATGCAGGAAGTTACGGTCCGATATGCGCAAAAATCGAAAGGAAAGGAGTCAAGATACGCTATTCTTCAAACAATCAGGGGCCATACCCTAGACGTTACGATCCGATATGCGTCAAAACCACATGAAAATTCTGACCTCTAGCTAGAGTGTCCACAGGTTAACCCGTGATTTATCGTACAGTCAGTGGTCATAATCCTTAGTTATGGTCTGATAACTGCTAATATCGAACGGAACCGAGATCTTTGGGAGATATGCCATGTTGTGGTAAAAAAAAAATGTGAGTGTCCACAAACAATTGTGGACAGTCGTCTGGGCGGACATTGGCGACGACATGATATATCCATATAAAAAACCTATGTATAGAACCGGATATGACCTGGTACAAGCAACTGATTATTATTATACACATATACAACATTAATCATACAGAGAAATCGAACTTACTTGGTTCGAATCGATTTCGGTACCAAGTGCCGAATTAAGTTGTATATAAAAAAACAAATTTACCTGCTTTGTTAAATCCATTTATGTATGATGGGCAATGCTGTTTAACAGTTGTTCCTGCCTGAGCATCTTCCCAACACAAAATGTTATCAAATGTCCGGTTACAGAATACACCTATAAAGAGAATAGTATTAACTTTAACGCTAAACTGCTCCCAAAGTAATTCCCTTTGTTGACATGTTCAAGTTTCGTAAAGATATCGTAATAAAATATATTCCCTAAAGACTGCATCAAGGAAACCATAACAGCAAGATCTCCACAGCCAAACCGTAATAGACGTACGGTATTGACCAGGAAACCATAGATATGACACAAAAAACACCCATCTTGGAGATATTGGTGCCAGTGTATATAGACTGAGACTAGTGATTGTTTTTCACCTGTCTGTACTTTGTGGTCTAGAATCAAAGATATTATACGGTAAGCGTTTGCATTTACATTTTCAGACATGATTTGATGATTATTCCTGGTTTTCATTCGGAAGAATAAAGGAGTAAACATGGATTAGGGATGGCGTCGCACACAAAAGAATCATTCGGCAAGGTACAGAGAAGAAGTGTGACATGTTGGGATATTTGTGGTACATACAGTCTACGAACCCAAGGAGGTTAAAAACGTGTTCTATTCCAACATATATCATGGATTTGTAAAAACAGTCAATGTGGGGAAAATTACAAGTCTTTATCCGTGCGTATGTGCTCAAATGTAGCCTTGCCGCGTGAATTTTCTGTACTCTTTATGTTTACGCCCGACTTTAATAGAAAATCACTAAATTTAATCTTTAAACATATTTTAAAACATCAGAATAATATGGTAATGTTTTGAAATTCTAAATATGCGCAATATTCTAATAGCCATGTAAAAAAGAATAGCAACACGAGTTAATATGACAATTAATCTAATTCTGGAAACAAGATAATATATTAAAGTTATTTTTAGTTTCAAATATGTATAAACTAAAAAGAAAAATGTCGCTCAAATTGGGTTGATGTATTCATAAAACACGACAAACATATATTAAATATGACGCAGATTTACAAATGTTTTTTTTTATATATATGCTGAAGATATCCACATGCGAAAGCCTAGAAATCCCCTTAAAACAAAGAACTGCTTTTAAAACATACGCAGATTTACAAATGTATTTTTTTATATATATATGCTGAAAATATCCACATCCGAAAGCCTAGAAATCCCCTTAAAACAAAGAATTGCTTTAAAAACATGGTTTATATAAATATATCTCCTCAAGATTATTGAAGTCATTTCTACCCGGAAGCCTAGAACTCGCCTTCAATAAGGAAAGTCGCTAACTCAATATCATCCACAGACTTCGACATTGCAAATACGACTTATTGGTCTATTTAAATCAACATTGATGTTGTTATCTTACTGTGAAAAGGTGGGATTTTGATATCCAATATTTAAGACACAATGGCAATTTAAAAATTAGCACACGAATCGCATGCCAGAATACTTTCGAGCTCCATATATAATGAAGTGACCCGATAAACAATATTATACTGTGAAATAACCAGACGCCAAAGACTGCCATTCTATTTGAAAATAATTTGACGCGGTTGCCACCAACTCAATTTATATTTATCATAAAATAGCTTAATCATATTTTAATGTAAAGATATATAGTTGATCTGTAATATCAATGGACAAATTCCGGATGTGACGCAAATACAAGAGACGATTTATTGTAACTGCATGGTGTGTAGTATAGAACCGTATAATAGGTGTTGTTATTTAGATAATTTTCCATCTGGAGGAACTCCAGAGACTAACTTACTAGTTTATGTTAATAATTATTTAGCCGTTTGGTGAAATTATAGGACCCAGAAAAAACCCACGAGGATAGACAGGCGATCCTGTTCATCAACTTCACTCGATACTAAAGATGAATAAATATTCTACATGTGGTTACGACTATACTGTATATACTCGTGTAGTTTTGTAGTTTTATATACTCAAGATTTGGTTAACAGAAGCTCAATCCTGGGAGGAACCATCTTCAATAGAAGGCTTTATCTCGCTTTAATTAACTACGTGCATCTTATCAAGCCCTACACGTAATACCCCGAATACCTCGACACTAACTTTGATTTGGTATAATAGACCAGAAGGAGAAGGGGGGAGGGGGTATTATCCAAGAGATGGGCAAAAAGCGGAAGTTGACTTTTCTAGAAGCACTTTTCCTAAGGAATCCGTAAATGGTGGGTGATCAGTCATGTGAGGGAGCGTTCGGGAGTTATCGAGTTCAAAATTAAGTCATAATTTGATAAATTGGTTTCACAATTGATCAACCACCATTTTCGGAATTCCCGGGAGAAATGCTTCTAGAAAAGTCAACTCCCGCCTTTACCCACCTGGAAAATAACATTAGTTTTGCCCCTAATCCCAGTGCCTCCTTATTTCTTGCTTATTTGACAACGGTGATCTTTTCACCTTTTCAATAACGTCATAATTTGATTAATTGGTTTCATAAATTATCCTTCGTCACTTATTCAATGATTCAGCTGCGTTCCAACAACAAATCTGCGACAGGCAGCATCAGAAGTGGCTAAATTCATAAGCCAGCCTATTTTAACCTCTGGTGACCTTTGGACCTCTATAACTCCTGGACGCTACCTCATCTGACTGATCGCCCATTGTTTTCGGATTCCCGAGGAAAATTGCTTCTAGAAAAGTCAACTCCCGCTGTTTGCCCACCTCTCGGATAATATCCCCCTTCTTCCTCTGGTCTATAAGCCCAGCTTGTGAGCCTATCAAATTCCTTGGTCATCACGAATACCAAGTCTCGCGCTTTCAAGCTAAAATGTCTACTTGTGATAATCACGATCTCTGCTTGGATGCTACTATTCACGTGTTTGCAGATAACGTAGCTATAATTTCGGGAATTGTGAAGTAAACCAGCAACGGCCAGACGTTTTAAAACTCGCAGTCGTTACTTCAGGAACATGGAGAGAAACATGTGCAGTTAACATTGTTTTAAAGCATAAATTATGGTGGTGTACCTGTTAAAATCACTGGATCCGCGTTTCTTTTCTTTAAACATTCCTTGAAAGCTTCGAACAGGAGTTTCTCTTGTTCACCAACTTGATATTCTCCACACTGGAAATTATAAAAAAAAACAATTATAGGTACACACTCATATGTCAACAATAATATATGTATCCTACATAAATTTGCAAAAAAAAGTAGGCGGAGAGGGCAAGGGAGAACACCTAAAACTAAAAGATAAAAAAGCCGTCTTAGAATGCTGGCAATGCATTGGGTTGTTAAATAGGTAATGCATAAGGAATATGCTGTGCTGAATGTTGTAAACGGGGGAAATTGTCGTTTAAAAAACTCTTACCCATTACCCACCTAGAGTGTTCGACAATTTTTATAAGTGACCTAGTCTGATATGTACCTACGTCTATGCAATTGCGATGAGGCACCGGTTTACTTATTAGGAAAACTTTCCGCTTTTACAAAGAAGTTCTCACAATTGCCTCCTTCGAAGAGTGTGTAAAATTTTCTTTGCAAACTTGTCCGTGTATAAAAAAAATCGGATAAACATGAAAGAAATAGATCCAGATTTTGATAATCCAGGAACTTGAAAGTAGTTTTAATGGCGGACTTCGTCACACAGCCGAGGCTATATTTAGGGTACGGTTATCTGCTCAGATTTGCCGAATGAGCCTGACCCATGACCCACCTCGAAATTCCTACAATTTGTATGGGTGGCCTTTTTGAGGTATGTTTTTTTTCGGTAATCAGTGTTGATTTTTTGTGGTATTTAGTGATTTTGGGGTTTTTATGGGTTTCTCGGAAATTAGTATTAAATTTGTTTTTTCGGATACATTTTTTCTTTCGATTTTTTTTTTCGTATTTTTTCGTAATGTGATGGTGGCCATGGCGTCATACTCGGTTACCGGTCCATAATATATCGTACGTGTTACTATATACAAATTTTGCAACGGAATGGATACATGCAGCAACGACATAAGCGACCGACGCAAAGATCAACCGGTACTAGCAGATACGAGCCTATCATTACATTTTCAGTTGTATTAGAAACATCGTACAGCTACAATGTAGGTAAAGATACGTTTAGAAGGTCGAACAGGTGATCGAATAATTAAAGTGGTATACAAATCGACCTACATGTAATTAAATCAATGGTTGTAAACATATCATATTACATTACTACAATACAAAGCGGATAATCTTCGCAATAATGATGATCTACGTGACCCCATTTGAGCTATTGTATTAAAGAAACTGTATTGGGGGCCATGTTTTCATTTTGTATTTCATTTTATGTCGCATGTTGCATGATAACATAACCGTGTCATTAAGTAGTTAGGAGGGGTGGTGGAAGAGAGAGGGTGGGTGAGAGAGAGAGAGAGAGAGAGAGAGAGAGAGAGAGAGAGGGGGGGGGGTAACGTCCACTCCACACAAACCAATATATTGTTTAATTTTATTTCAATTTCAATCATTCGCTTGCGCGTATGGGTATTTAGCAGTGTGAGGAGTCCGTTGGACCGACCCGCAGAAAACCCACGAGGTTGGACAGGCGACCCTACTCTTTGTCACGTACAACCGTAGATTCGAAACCAAGCCAGATGACTCAATGACAAACCGTATGATACAGCACGCACTTGCTAACCATTCCAGAGGGTTGTTGGGCTAATGGTCTAACGCATGCACTTCAGATTATAAGCTCTGACATTGAGTCCGATTCCTAGTTAAAGGCCCTAAGCGAATTATTGAAATAAAATTGAGCCATATGTTAGTCCCTAAATGATTTAATTTTTGTCGAGTTGACGTCGTTAAAATCAAATTCTTCAAACCACACTTCCCTCTTTGCGCAAGCTATTAATGTCTGAAAGGAACGAGGTTAATGCGAGGAGTATTTAATTTCAAATAGTAAGGGGCGACTGCGCCACACACAATTACACAAAACAAAACTACGGACAAGAAACATAATATGATATTATCCGTTATGTGAATAGATCCGGGAGCTAATGGGTCATACAGAATCTTGTGTAAGCATAGCTGTAAACATTACGTCCGTAAACAATTCCATCTTAAAAACAACAAAATACATTTTTAAATATTACATAATAAAGCTAAACTTTAGAAAAAAATTGAGGCAGCGATACGTAAACACCACAGATGTGGAAATAGTATATGCTATAAAAATCATTTATCTCTGTAACTTAACATTGCAATAAATATTAATCTGTCAAGAAGTGTTAATAACTGAGGGACGATAATGAAAGGCAATATTCATGACAATTGTGTAAAATGTCTATTTCTGGCAACGGGACAGCACGGTTCGGTAGTTTCAAATTTCGCGTTTGTAAGGTATGTCAAAATATAGTGACTTTAACTGTTAAACACTCACAGATGTTATCCCTATTTAACAACTTCTACTAGAAGATAATGGTGTACTTATGTTATTGTTTATTATGCACGTTAATCACGTTTGTCTACTCGAGAATAAGCGTACACGTACACTATGGAAGTCATTGGCCGATACTTCACATTGCAAACTGATCACGAGATACATCTAAGGCCCGGTCACAGTAGCCGATTGACACAGAAAGTATGCAAAAAGGACACAGTGGACGAGCAAACTTTAGGGGGTGGCTTCATCCGCTTCAGAAATGGGACAAAATTGACGAAGATTCGCGAAAAACAGAACGGAAAATTCGCGAACGTTGGAAGTATGGATTACAGATAATCCGAGATATAAAAGCTTTATCCGTTTTGAAAATTTTATATACTAGTTGCATACACTTACATCCTATCTATTTCCGTGCTACTAACGTTGTATAGACGTCCCATGTACCTTATCTTTCCTTCCTCTTTCCGTTTTCAGCTGGAGCGGATGTGAGTTGCGAGGATGCCCAGGGGATGCAGAGGGGATACATTGGACGTTTTGTGGATGATAACGGACATGGAACATTTGGTGCTCGTACATGTCGCGCATTTACATCGTACATGGCAGAAAGTGCATCCGTCATAAAAAAATTTGCAGCTCAAAGCTTTTTGCGGGGATGAAATCAAAGTGGACGGATGCTCGATGGATAAAGCGTATAAAACACGTATGATATGAGTACACAACGAATGCATGGCGATTTCAAACGGAAGGTACGTTTTTTCCCCGTTGTACACCCTCTTTGCATCCGTAAATGCAGTGGGCCAGGCCTTAAATCTATGAAATTGGCTAACGAAGACCGATGTGCGTCATACAGCGTGCTAGGATAAGGGGAATTTTCAGGACAGCGGGGCCATGGCATCCACTTATATCAAATTCCAACTGTCAAGGGTTCTTTTACGTACCCACCAAAGTGTAAAAGAGGCTACAGTTTACATCCAGTCCGAACGAGCCACCTCGGTTCTCTTAAATGCAGGAGTAAAAAACTGTATAATATGGCTATTGGAATTACCCATCTAAATGAAACAGAACGAAATCCCTCAATATAAACTGAATCAAAATAATTCAATAAATGCTCTGGGTGACCATATACATAGTCTAAATAAAACGTACAAGATTATGCACACTCTCGAAGCCAGTATTGTATTATTCCCATTCAATAAAATAACCAAGTTTTAATAATCCAAAAAGCGGAACCAGAACCTTAGATTAGGTTCATAACAATTGACTTTGCTGAATCTATAGTTCCATGTTTTCCGATAAAAGTTTCACCCAAAGCTTTTCCTTTGGATGAAACTCACATTGGGCGCTTCCCTGCAAAGAGAGAGAGAAATGGGGTTTAACGTCCACTCAACACAACTAGGTCATTTCGGAACTAATTCCCTGCAAAGACTTTGCACTGTGGTTTCCCCTTGTCAGTGATGCAGGACGGAGGACCCGACAAAGACAAACGTCTAGTCGTTCGTATGGCACGAAAAACCGAGGTCCCGTCTACGCATTGGCGTGCACGTAAAATATCCCTTGGCAGTTAGAATTCGATATAAGAGTAGGCCGTGGCACACTGTATGACGTATGCCTGTTTTCATTAGCCCAGGTTAGGAGCAGAACAATAGGACGTTAAACCCAATTTCATTTCATTTCACCAAAACAAAACAATTATTAAATCCGTTATTATATATTTTCCCAAAAATGAAAATTACCTTAAGCGTCTTTAATTCTACATACGAGCATAATAAACACCTCTTTAATATCGCTACCTACATTAAGTAATTTCTTTTTTGTGGGTGCTTTTGATAAAATTAGACACCAGTGTTGACATATCTTTGTCATGCTCGCTTTCATACAAATATATATCTAAAGTATAAGTGGCCACATTTCTTACATTCCTTGTAGTGAAAATATTCGCCTTTTCATTCGGTATGATAAATCATAAAGATTCATGGCCACATGCATTTGCGATGTGTGAAAAGTGAAGAAAATTTGAGCGAAGAAAAGTATTTTTAAAATGACTTTGGGTTACAACTTGTTTACGGAAAAGAAAATAATTGAAATGCAATGGGGTCTAATGTTCTAGTGCATAGCGGACTTTAAGGCGGGCAGACTCATTAAATAATACCTATGACATCTTGGCTCTTTGTTAAGTTCATTAAACTTGGCGTTATAATACAAATTTGTTGCTTTCAAAATAGAGAAATGTTTCGCTCGGAATCGAAAATGTTCCCCCGCCAGCCTATTCTAACCCACCTCCTATTAGTCTCATACGCCTATGACCCAAGATAAAAAGCAAGTTCGAACATGGATGGCAAACTGCTACAAACGAAGGTAAGCCGGATGAAAACCGGGAAGCATTTATTTTTTCTTTCTATTTGTGTCCAGGGATATAAACATGTGTGTTATTTGTATTATTAGCTTGAGTAGGCTCTTTAATAGCTATTTTATCACTACTATCTCTATTCTATATTCTAGATCCCCGATGAAATTACCCTATTATAAATCATTCATGAATTTACTAACTTCACTCGTGCCATTAGTAAGGGATGCCATTTGTAAAAACTTCACTGATGAATATTATATGTATAGCGCTTATAATTGGATTAGGATATATAATATATATATTTTTAGGGTATACATTTGAATTTAAAAATACCTAGTCGTGTCATTGTTGGTCCAGGGGAACCGAATGCCCAACGGCTTCTGTCTGTCCAAACTATGAATCTATTAAGAAAGAATGAAACGCATAGAATGAAAGAATAGTATATTTCATTTTTTTTCCGAGACGTTTAGCGAATTAACAACTGAACAAACAAAAAATGAGGAAAACACGGTGGTTAACCTTAAAATTTTATCCTGGACTGAGAGCAGCAAAATATCTAAATAAAGCTGCATTTTGTAAAAAATAAAATATTAATTCGTTCTGTCATCAAAATCAACAAGTCGTAAACAGAATCATAAAAAGTTTATCAACATTCTGATAAATATAAAACAAGTCATTAAAATAACTAGGACAACTATTATAAATGCAATGGGGTTTACTTGTCTACACCGATTAAGCTAATAACGACAGTACAATATTGTTGCAAACTATAATCAAACATCCGTGACAAAACGATCCGTGTCTCACCTACGTGGGGGATGTTCAGTGAAAAGTTCACAGATATTATAAAATGCAATATGATATTCTATACCATAACGTAATTATATTATAATTTGAAGGATAAAATAAAAATGTCCAGAAATATACACTTAAATAATGTAGTTGTATTTTTTTTTTAACTATTATACTCAGAAATGATGAAATGCAATAAGATATTCTATACCATAACGTAATTATATTATAATACGAAGGACAACTATAAAAGGTCCACAAATATACACTTAAATAATGTAGTTATATTATGCTCATGACCTGAAAACTCGTGTATGTAAATGCAATGATGATTATAGTTGCTTGTGGCAAGAGCTTCACAGTTTAGAAACTCTGCGGAATAATTCACTTATATTTTACACGATAAGTTAACGTGTTTTGCAAATTATAAAACCATCTATCTTTTGAAGATACATTATATGAGCGATCAGATAAAGAGCTAGCAGTTTTCAATATACAACGTAATAGTTAAAAACTAGATAATGTTAAGGCAATTTGCTGAAAATTTCAGTCAAATTGATCCACTCTGAACCGATAATTTAGCGATTTAAATTTCGACTTAGCCCCAATAATCATTATTAAAGTCTGTCGGTACGATAAAAATATAGTCTTGATTATCCATTTCATGATTAGTCAGGAATAAAAGTTGAGCTGCAAGTCGAATCCTAATCTAGTAAATACCGCAGGATGACATCGAGATTTGATTATGGTATGAATAAGTTAATTAATGGCGAGAGAGAGAGGGAGAGAGAGAAAGTGAAATGGGGTTCAACGCCCACTCGACACAAACTAGGTCATTTTGGGACTAACGTATCGTTTTCAATTTTTTTTTCAATAATTCGCTTGCGCGTAGGGGTCTTTAACAATGGGAGGAAACCGGAGTGTCCGGAGGAAACCCACGAGGTTGAGAAAGCGCCCCTATCTCCATGTCACATATGCTCACACTGAAGTACTATTTTTACTAAATAATTAAAGTTCTTTTTTTTTCATTGAATCGCACCCCATTGTAATAAACATCATTCTATTGAAAAGCCTGAATAACTGCTTTATGGGTTTTATTTTTTTATGCATTTGAAAATGTCATCGACGACCAGCCATTTCCACAGCCCAAAATATGGATCGGATTCGCATGGTTTAAGTATTTATTATCATTTCGGAACTTCCATATTCCACAGAAAATCTGTCTATACTTTATTTTAGTTTTCTGTAATAGTTATAATTATTCCTAATAGCATGATCTCAAAAATAACGCAATAATAATACAAAATAAATGTAAATTAAATGAATTATAGTGTACCTTAACCCATCAGATGTACTAGTCAGACAATTATCAAGCTGGCTTTCTTTTCCAGACCGAGGGGCGCGGGGGGGGGGGGGTACTACGGTGGCTAAGTGAGCAAGATGCCGACTCTCTAGCCTGTAGGTCGAAGGTTCGATTCCAGTGGTAACCAAAAAACTTCATCTAGATTTTCCGGTGTTTTCCCTTGTCGGTAGTGCAGGGCAGGGGGTCTGGCAAGGGACAACGTTCGGTATGAAGAAAAACCGAGATCCAGTGTTTACATTGGCGTGTACGTAAAAGATCCGTTGGCGGTTGGAAATCGGTATAACAGTAGGCCCATTTCATTTCATTTCTAAACCCTAGTTAATATAGGGATATTTACGAATTCCGACAAACGAAGGATGAGCATTATCTACAATTTGTAAAAAGCGAACCGTTATGCGGTATTAAAAGGTTAAATGTCTATTAGTGTTATACCCATTACTTTGTGTAAAATATTCAGATATTAAATCCAGGATAAACTCGTTTAATCGGAGAATATAATCCATCTTTTAGTATGAAGCGATTAGTAGTTTAATGTGTAGTTCAGGAACGCATATAAACTGGCTAATTTCTTTCATTTATCCTGCACATCTGATATATTATATGATGACCCGTGACCTCTATCGTGTTTTATGGAGGTCATACAGTCGCGTGAGAGGTCAGATATGAGGTCAAACAATGTTTCCGCGTTTCCAATTAAACGCCAAATTCCTTTGGGATGATTTCTACATGCCAGTCTACACAATTAAATCCAGTCTCCTTGGTATTCCTTCATACATATTGGCATGTTCTTACAGCTGGCTTGGTTATACGTGTAATTTAATAATTATTGTATCTTCCACATTAGATACGCGATCATATTCGAGAGAGAGAGAGAGAGAGAGAGAGTGAGAGAGGGGGGGAGCTTAACGTCCATTCAACACAAACTAGGTAATTTCGGAACTAACACATGGTTTAATTTTATTTAAATAATGCTCTTGCGCGTAAGGGTCTTTAGCAGTTGAATGAAAACGGAGGATCCGGAGAAAACTCACGAGGTTGGACAGGCGACCCTACCCCCTGTCACTTACGCCAGCTGACCCAATGAAAGACCTTATGCTACATCGTGCATATGCTAACCCTCCACGCTAGTATTTATTTTGCGAGAAATATTCCATTTAGTTGAAGATACAAATATATAAGTATTGAGTTAAGTTATTCAGTATCGATTATAATTTCAGTCGGTCCTTGTTCTAATTGCTCTTTCCAGTATTAATGAAATTGTTGCCTTTTGTTAGCTAATTCGGGTATTGCATTCAGCACTGGCATAATCAGCGAATGTAGATGTAATACGTAGAAATGGAATGGGAATTACTGTCTCGTCAGCAAATAACTTCTACCATTTTGAGACGGACATCATTATGATATTTTTTTATTTATGGTTAGCGTAGTGAAATTTTGCCCGGACATCTGTACATTTCTTCCATTTTTAAAAGTCTAAGAGCTATGACGTACATGGGTTGGTGTCGGTTTTCGTAACATGCGAACGACAAGGCATATTTTCTATATCAGCCCTGATAGCCCCACCCTTGAAAAAAGAAGTCCCTGGTTGAACGATCCCTCGCCAGGATTCGAACCCCATTCATTCAGCTCGAATATGACGGCCGCAGTACGCGGTACGAAGAAAGATACCCCCATGTCCCAATAACACACGAACTCGTGAAGTACATAACTTGTACCGCAACCAAACACAAAATCATACACTTAAAGAAACGGATACAAATTAAAATAACAGTAAAATATTGGCACGGATTGCTTTAGCCATTATTTCATATTCCCAAAATCCTATAAATGTCGATCTTATCTGTCTGCTGACTGCTTTTTATGGCTCGAAAGTGATTTATACCTGTCAGTGGTATCTATAATTATTTTAGAGTGTAGCTATTTAAAGAAAACTTGTCTATTATATATATATTAAGATCGAGTTGATTTGAGGTATACATCGCAAGAATTATAATCCGAAACATTAATGATGTGTGAAGCTAAAGATAAAAAAACAGTTTTAAGGGAGGATTTTGCTTACTTTGTTGTGAATATAAACCTATATATCAAATTTTATATTTCTACGTATACTAAATGGGTTCTAATGGATTGATTCCAGACGATAATTTTGATGCAGTGATCTGTTTACATATTTTAAATTATTACACGTTCTACTATGAGGCGTATCACGCATCAATTTAAAGGAGTTAAATCGCTAACATTTGGGACTTAGAAATTGACAAAAGTGGGTCGCAACGTATATATAGAGAATCTCCTATGAGTGTTTTTTGGTATCAAAAAATATCAACACAAGTTGATAAAGTAAAAAAAAACGAGGCTCTGCCGAGTTTTTTTACTTTATCAACGAGTGTTGATATTTTATGGTATCAAAAAACACGAGTTGGATATTTTATTTATCACCCAATCCTTTCTTACATGCACAAATAAATAAATATAATTCTTTGGTATAGATTTCACTTTTATATAACCTAATTACATTACAGCGTAGTGATACATCATTTTTTGAAAGCAGTTTAGCTAATGTATAGTCCTATATACTGACCCAGTTTTTTCCTTCAAGGTCAATTAAATAAAAGCAGTTTCCTTTTTTTTATAAAAAAAGTCACTCTTTACTTAAACAAAGTGGTTTCTTTAAAATAAAAGAAATTAGTTCCTTTTTGATTGACCAATCAAATTTATGTAAAGCGATATCACCACTGTGTAAATATCACAGTTGATTATGTAATTTATCACACAAGCGATATCTACTGTCAAATGTATTATTGGGTGATAAAATACTGTAATATGAATGTATATAAACTGATTTACATTCAATGGTTATCGTTTTTACTCAAATTTCAAATCAGTTATGTTCGGCGAAATAAGCCATGCAGTCACGATCGAGTGCAAATTTCTAGCGTCTGGTTATTCCAATCTACGCCGTTTGATTTGGTCTAGCCTCGTCCCTCGAGTCTCTTATTACAACTAGGGCTAAAGCGCAGTATAGTACACGATTCTTGTACCAATGTTATTTTTTTAATTTCATCTTAAATATCGGATATCAGGAGCCCATCTTTCCCCGTGAGTTTACATCATCAATATTCACTTAAATTGACCAATAATTCGTGTTTTGGATGTCGACGATTTTGGAGGATTTTGAGTTACGGACCTAGTTAGCTCCTTTAAGTAAGAAGTAGACAGGATAGGGCATGATAATGATACTCAGCGTCCATTCCGCTCGAGATGTAGTTTCCACCAACATAATTCAATTAGATGTTACCGATGGTTGTGAATATTCTATAAATCGATTGACCTGGTTCTGTGAATAAACATTCGTGTACATGGACATAGATTTATAGATACTTTGACAATAAGATTTCCCTGCCGATTTATTATATTACTGAGTCGTTAGTTTATTAATCGACTCCATATATCTCCACATATTATGTTACATAAAGGTCCTGGGATGTCACTGTTCGAGACAATACTCGTATGACCCGAATAACTCATTTCAGTACAGGAATTTAAATAGTTTAGTTTGCTTGGTACGATTTTAACGTATTAGATACCAAACAATCAAAGATATTTTATCGACAATCGAGCTGTTGTGATTGTCAAATAAATCATTTCCGAAGCTGGTGATTTATAACGCGAATCATTTAATGTGGAGCCACATCTTTCAATGTAAATACTTACTTATGGGATCAATCTGTCCGCAAATAGAAAGCAATATATTTTGACTCGATACTTTAAATATAGAAACGAGTGTGGTTAATAAACGTGAAGTCGGTTAGATGGGCTGACCTTTTATTTCATGAATGTTGTCTTATCAGCTATTTTACAAATGAAATGAAAGGCTTAATATATTTTAAAACATCTAGAAAAAAACATAACAGATCTCCTAGTATTTCGTGATTTCCCTTAAATTAACTTGAGAGTAATATATTATTTAGTTTAATGTCCTGTCAATATCCATCTATAAATATATTTGTGACTTTATCGTTTTTCTACCTGCTCGACCCCGGAAGAGATAGGGGCCTGGTGGCGTTGTACTGTCACTTCCGGTTCCGATTATGTTTGTGCAATGGCGTGTTACCCGCTAGTTAGACAATACTTTGAGTAGTCCGTCTTTATTATCTTGGTTGATGCAGGAAGGTCGGCGTTAAACCACATAGGACTGTGATGGATATACATATTGTATACATTACCTGGGGCTACAATCTTGGGTATTTAGTATAATCTCCAACATCCATCTCAAGAGATAAATTATGAGAAATAACATCATTGGAGACCTATCCACTAAGGTGAATAAAGTAAAGTTTGGTAACAAAACAAATGATATTAAGGGGTCTCTTGAAATTACTAAATACTATCCTTTAAATTAATCCTAAGGAAGAACACGACCCGTTAGAAATTTGGCATATTTCATTCGTACGTTTTAAAATTATTTAAGTAATTTACACATCAACCGTGACACCGTCTTTAAATAAATAAGACATCAGCTGTGACATCATCTGAAGAACTGTCGGTCATTGTTAATAAATAAACAAGCAGTATGTTCAGCATTATACAGAGTGTAATGACAGAGACAGACAGTTCTTCTCACTACGCCACATACACTGTATTAACTGAATTATTTGCATTTCGGCGATTATGCATTGTTAAAACTATTTTAATACCAAATAAAAACATCTGTATTGACGGGGGTTATCTTTAAATAACGAAGGTACTTCAGAATTACCAAACATAACGCTGTTTCTATATTACAGAGGACCATCAAATTATGAACAGTTTGTTTTCAGAATATAAGGATTCCCTCTGTGTGTTCGTTATATAGATAATGTACATCTTTGTCTATGTCTAGGGTTTCCAATCCGGAAGTTTTGAAATGTTTGTAATGTCAATGATGATTGACTGCGCATCACGGTTACTATATAATTAAACGGAAACAGATGCGGAAATTAATCGGATGTCGATTGCCACTCTATCGGGTTCAGTTTTGCATAGACATAATATGTCCATGTAACTTTTTTGTAATTCGCCACGAAGGTTTTAATGTGTTATTTGTTAGGATGCAGTAGTGGAAAATCTGTTATGAGTATCGTTTAAGATTGATTATACTTAAATGTTTTATTACTGTCGAATTATTGAGTTAAATATTTCGTGCGCTAAGGTGGTGAATAACAAAGCTATTATTCAGAGATAATAATAACACTAATTTAAACAATCTCCACTGCTCTAAATTGATTAAGAGGGTTCATAAATAGGGACATAAAATTTAACTATTTTGAACAATATACTTTACTCTGGCCTATTATCCACAATGCCATATAGTGTTGCCAACTGACAAAAAAGGGCTTATTAAACCACATGGACTGACTATAATCTACTATATTAATAAAAAGACTTACTTCTACAATGATAATGGTATATCCAAGTAAACATAGGAAAATTCGGTTGAAATCTCTGAGCATATTCATCTTTTACGTAAGTTTTAAATCGTCTTGCTGGTTTCTTTTTTATTTCGTATCCGTGAATTTGATTTGAAGCACAAATTCACACAAATCGCACATATCATCCGAGTAGAAGTTGTTTATAATCTTTCTTCTCGATGTCCGCTTAATCAAATCAAGTAACCGATGCTGATAGCTGGTGTAAATAAATTATAATCCTCTTTAGTGTATTCAATTCACAGGGGACACTGGCTAAACAGAAAACAACATCAAACTTCGTGTTTGTCTATTTCTGGCTAACTTTAAATGGATTTCAGAAGCGACAGTTAAGTTAATCTGTTCCACATTCGATATCATTTACTTTGTCGATACATGATAGTCGATACATCACACAGCCTTGGCGAATTCCTTTTTTACGCAACACAAACATTGCGTAACTTTTACAATTGTAGCGCAAAGTGTATCATTCTACACAACAGTCCTCCAGTAACTTGTTTATGTAACTGTATCTCCCATTTGCTCCACAGCCTTAGTTATCTTGTGCACAACACTTCTCTTCGGGTTATCTACAACTCCATTATTCGTGTTTACATATTTCTGATAATAATCAACAACATTCCGAAAACATCTCTCATGAACAAATATTAATCTTTGTTTGAAGTTATTCTATTTTCTGGTTAATGTTCTTTTGTTATCGTTAATGATGAACGACGCTATTGTGTTTTGCGTCTAGTTTGTGAATAAATTTGGACGTAACTGCACAGCATGTAAAACATTCAGATATCTACAAATAAATGAACAAATAAATATAACAATGAGTTTATTATTTTATATTAATTATTTCATATTCTTGCTAAGTGAAAGCAAACTAAATCCCCCCCCCCCAAACAAAAACAAACAAACCAAACAACAAAACAATAAGAAACACAAACAAAACAAATAGAAAGCAAATAAAAAGCCCCAAAAACAAAACAAAAAAAGCAAATGAAAAACAAAACAAAAGATAATAAGCAGAAGCAGCAAAACGACAGACATAAGTGTGTGGGGCACAAGGCAAACGATTGTGTCGATGTAGGCCTACCATACAGTGCATGTCAAACGAGTGTGCCTGTGTAGGCCTACTATACAGTGCATGTCAAACTACTTACTCATTGTTTATGCTTTTACACTAACACGTTACAGTTCCTTAAAGTACAGCTCAAGTCATAACAAGACACTTTTTTCACAGTGGCATCCATATGAAATAAGCACTAGACTTATATTAGTTCTATATGTACACAACATACGCACTAGTCTTTAAACTATTTCCTTTGCTACTGAATAAACCCGACGTAAGCACACGTTTCAAGACGGGGGTCGCTTATTGACATCTGCTACAACTGCAATGGTAAACCGTTTGTCTGTCATTAATAATAACATCTACTATCCCCGCTCAAATATAAATAATATGACCAATCGTTTAGAAGTATAATTAACACGTCTGCGGGGTTAAACGTCTAACCACGTGTGGTATTGTAATTATTCACTCGTTATAAAGATGATCCGCCTCCTTTATCTAGTTTTCCTTTAGTAAGTATTTCCCACAGTCTGATATTTATTCACGGATAATATACGTCTATACATAATATGTGGAAGCGGACGTAAAACACCAACCTACCAAGGTTGTCGTGATTGTTTTTTTCCTGCTTAGTTGTATCACTCGGCAAATCTCGGCAGATTTCGGTACCCTACATCTAGACTCGGATGTATGACGAATTACGTCATTTTGGAACTATTGTAAAGGACCCGGATAAAAAATGGCTGCCCCATGGAGATTATATCAACAAAGTGAAAAATGGCTGCCATTTTGGAACTTTTTTGTAAAAGCGGCACGTTTACCTGTTAAAGTAAATCGGTAGTCGACTAGCCGCATCGCAAATGTATGGTCGTAGGTTCATATCACTTACTGTTATACATCCGAGTCTAGATGTAGGGTTACGGAGGGTGCCGGAATCATCGAGGTTTGCCGAATGTAGTTGTAGTTCACAAATACTAGGCAAACAAGTAAAACTATGAGATGGGCTATACTATTAGTGCCAGTAACCAGTGACGTGTAGAGAGTGGGACAGAAGGGGGCGACTGTCCCGGGCGATATTTCTGGTGGGCATCCTATCAGTGTATGGAATTATCACTGTTAGCTTTGTTTTACAAACTACCAGACTTAATTTGGATTATATAAATGATACCTAATAATGTCTTCCTTTCTGACATTTGTGAATACTATTAGGTGTATACAATCAAGTAGTTGGCCCGGGCTTTACCAAACGTATAAATGCCACTGTCAGAATAAAGACTTACCTGTCATATCTAAATGTATATGGCTATGTATAAGTGTATATGTATGCATGCTGTCCCTTATCTTATCTATCTGTTCTAACATTTTAATTTCTACAATTTGATTGCAGATTATGTGCAGGAGTTAAATCCGGCATTTATGTATAAACGTAAATCCACGATTTGGCAGAAGCGTTCTGATATCCCTGCTAAGTCGAGTGTTGATAACGGAGCAATGGAAGAAACTGACGACGATGATACACATGTGCAACATGCATAAAATAAAGTGGATTTGCCATTGGAAGTGTTAATATTGTATGTTTTTGTTGTACCTAACGATTAATTAAGTTAAACCTTTCAAAATGATAATATTATTACAAATAAACATGGTTGTTGCAAATTATGTCAATATCTTACCAATATTATGTGCATCTATAATCATGAGCTGTCTCTCAAAAAAACTAATTGTACAGAGAACAACATGGCGTGTGTAATCATACTCTCAAATATCCACTTCCACGTCATTTGTCGCAAACATAAACGGATAATCCCATAAAGTCCAAATAAATAACCAATAAATCGTCCCCATATCCAATATCAAAACGATAAGCAACACGCACGAATGGTTCTTATGATTTGAAATTGGTCTGTACGGCGATAAGACGAAACTTGCAGCTCGTAGTAACACGTTCTTGCATGACACGGCGCGAAATTCTATTCGACCTATCTTTGGATTCCCAGGTCAATGTCGTTCTAGTTTGTTCCATGATTAGTGATGGATATTGTGCACGAAGCAGGTACAACGTATGGATACTACTTCTGTTTTGAGATTCCTCTAACAATAATTTATTGTATTTTTGCACTCACATATCAGTTCACGCTTGTGTCGTTCGAGCACTTTTGGTTTTTAACCGCGTTATAAAAGTACTGATATCGTATACTATACATACTATCCACAAATTTATTATCTTATCAAAAAAATAAACCTATCCCTAGTTATGAAAATGTTTGACAACCAACACGCCATTTGTTTACAGTATATGAAGTTATCGAGAGCTGCACAAGCAATATGTTTCTAAAGGTTTTCATGTAAACAAAGCTTAAACTGTTAGAATTATCAGATCCGCAAATTGAGAGTGATAAGAACATCTGCCTTTGAAC